>JARGYO010005626.1:210961641-211315219 GCA_029206835.1 Rana muscosa
GAGCGCCAGCTGCTGGAGGGGAGGGGAGCGCCAGCTGCTGGAGGGGAGGGGAGCGCCAGCTGCTGGAGGGGAGGAGGAGCGCCAGCTGCTGGAGGGGAGGGAGAGCGCCAGCTGCTGGAGGGGAGGAGAGCGCCAGCTGCTGGAGGGGAGGAGAGCGCCAGCTGCTGGAGGGGAGGGAGAGCGCCAGCTGCTGGAGGGGAGGAGAGCGCCAGCTGCTGGAGGGGAGGAGAGCGCCAGCTGCTGGAGGGGAGGGAGAGCGCCAGCTGCTGGAGGGGAGGAGAGCGCCAGCTGCTGGAGGGGAGGAGAGCGCCAGCTGCTGGAGGGGAGGAGAGCGCCAGCTGCTGGAGGGGGAGGAGAGCGCCAGCTGCTGGAGGGGAGGGGAGGAGAGCGCCAGCTGCTGGAGGGGAGGGGAGGAGAGCGCCAGCTGCTGGAGGGGAGGGGAGGAGAGCGCCAGCTGCTGGAGGGGAGGGGAGGAGAGCGCCAGCTGCTGGAGGGGAGGGGAGGAGAGCGCCAGCTGCTGGAGGGGAGGGGAGGAGAGCGCCAGCTGCTGGAGGGGAGGGGAGGAGAGCGCCAGCTGCTGGAGGGGAGGAGAGCGCCAGCTGCTGGAGGGGGAGGAGAGCGCCAGCTGCTGGAGGGGAGGAGAGCGCCAGCTGCTGGAGGGGAGGAGAGCGCCAGCTGCTGGAGGGGAGGAGAGCGCCAGCTGCTGGAGGGGAGGAGAGCGCCAGCTGCTGGAGGGGAGGAGAGCGCCAGCTGCTGGAGGGGAGGAGAGCGCCAGCTGCTGGAGGGGAGGGGAGCGCCAGCTGCTGGAGGGGGAGGGGAGCGCCAGCTGCTGGAGGGGAGGAGAGGAGAGCGCCAGCTGCTGGAGGGGAGGAGAGGAGAGCGCCAGCTGCTGGAGGGGAGGAGAGGAGAGCGCCAGCTGCTGGAGGGGAGGAGAGGAGAGCGCCAGCTGCTGGAGGGGAGGAGAGGAGAGCGCCAGCTGCTGGAGGGGAGGGGAGGAGAGCGCCAGCTGCTGGAGGGGAGGGAGGAGAGCGGAGGAGAGCGCCAGCTGCTGGAGGGGAGGGGAGGAGAGCGCCAGCTGCTGGAGGGGAGGAGAGCGCCAGCTGCTGGAGGGGAGGAGAGCGCCAGCTGCTGGAGGGGAGGGGGAGCGCCAGCTGCTGGAGGGGAGGGGAGCGCCAGCTGCTGGAGGGGAGGAGAGCGCCAGCTGCTGGAGGGGAGGAGAGCGCCAGCTGCTGGAGGGGAGGAGAGCGCCAGCTGCTGGAGGGGAGGAGAGCGCCAGCTGCTGGAGGGGAGGAGAGCGCCAGCTGCTGGAGGGGAGGAGAGCGCCAGCTGCTGGAGGGGAGGAGAGCGCCAGCTGCTGGAGGGGAGGAGAGCGCCAGCTGCTGGAGGGGAGGAGAGCGCCAGCTGCTGGAGGGGAGGAGAGCGCCAGCTGCTGGAGGGGAGGAGAGCGCCAGCTGCTGGAGGGGAGGAGAGCGCCAGCTGCTGGAGGGGAGGGGAGGAGAGCGCCAGCTGCTGGAGGGGAGGGGGAGGAGAGCGCCAGCTGCTGGAGGGGAGGGGAGGAGAGCGCCAGCTGCTGGAGGGGAGGGGAGGAGAGCGCCAGCTGCTGGAGGGGAGGGGAGGAGAGCGCCAGCTGCTGGAGGGGAGGGGAGGAGAGCGCCAGCTGCTGGAGGGGAGGAGAGCGCCAGCTGCTGGAGGGGGAGGAGAGCGCCAGCTGCTGGAGGGGAGGAGAGCGCCAGCTGCTGGAGGGGAGGAGAGCGCCAGCTGCTGGAGGGGAGGAGAGCGCCAGCTGCTGGAGGGGAGGAGAGCGCCAGCTGCTGGAGGGGAGGAGAGCGCCAGCTGCTGGAGGGGAGGAGAGCGCCAGCTGCTGGAGGGGAGGAGAGCGCCAGCTGCTGGAGGGGAGGAGAGCGCCAGCTGCTGGAGGGGAGGAGAGCGCCAGCTGCTGGAGGGGAGGAGAGCGCCAGCTGCTGGAGGGGAGGAGAGCGCCAGCTGCTGGAGGGGGAGGGGAGGAGAGCGCCAGCTGCTGGAGGGGAGGGGAGGAGAGCGCCAGCTGCTGGAGGGGAGGGGAGCGCCAGCTGCTGGAGGGGAGGAGAGCGCCAGCTGCTGGAGGGGAGGAGAGCGCCAGCTGCTGGAGGGGAGGAGAGCGCCAGCTGCTGGAGGGGAGGAGAGCGCCAGCTGCTGGAGGGGAGGGGAGCGCCAGCTGCTGGAGGGGAGGGGAGCGCCAGCTGCTGGAGGGGAGGGGAGCGCCAGCTGCTGGAGGGGAGGGGAGGAGAGCGCCAGCTGCTGGAGGGGAGGGGAGGAGAGCGCCAGCTGCTGGAGGGGAAGGGAGGAGAGCAGAGGAGAGCGCCAGCTGCTGGAGGGGAGGAGAGGAGAGCGCCAGCTGCTGGAGGGGTGGGGAGGGGAGGAGAGCGCCAGCTGCTGGAGGGGAGGGGAGGAGAGCGCCAGCTGCTGGAGGGGAGGGGAGGGGAGGAGAGCGCCAGCTGCTGGAGGGGAGGGGAGGAGAGCGCCAGCTGCTGGAGGGGAGGAGAGCGCCAGCTGCTGGAGGGGAAGGGAGGAGAGCAGAGGAGAGCGCCAGCTGCTGGAGGGGTGGGGAGGGGAGGAGAGCGCCAGCTGCTGGAGGGGTGGGGAGGGGAGGAGAGCGCCAGCTGCTGGAGGGGTGGGGAGGGGAGGAGAGCGCCAGCTGCTGGAGGGGTGGGGAGGGGAGGAGAGCGCCAGCTGCTGGAGGGGAGGGGAGGAGAGCGCCAGCTGCTGGAGGGGAGGGGAGGAGAGCGCCAGCTGCTGGAGGGGAGGGGAGGAGAGCGCCAGCTGCTGGAGGGGAGGGGAGGAGAGCGCCAGCTGCTGGAGGGTGGGGGAGGGGAGGAGAGCGCCAGCTGCTGGAGGGGAGGAGAGCGCCAGCTGCTGGAGGGGAGGAGAGCGCCAGCTGCTGGAGGGGAGGGGAGGAGAGCGCCAGCTGCTGGAGGGGAGGGGAGGAGAGCGCCAGCTGCTGGAGGGGAGGGGAGGAGAGCGCCAGCTGCTGGAGGGGAGGAGAGCGCCAGCTGCTGGAGGGGAGGAGAGCGCCAGCTGCTGGAGGGGAGGGGAGGAGAGCGCCAGCTGCTGGAAGGGAGGGGAGGAGAGCGCCAGCTGCTGGAGGGGAGGGGGAGCGCCAGCTGCTGGAGGGGGAGCGCCAGCTGCTGGAGGGGGAGGGGAGCGCCAGCTGCTGGAGGGGAGGGGAGCGCCAGCTGCTGGAGGGGAGGGGAGCGCCAGCTGCTGGAGGGGAGGGGAGCGCCAGCTGCTGGAGGGGAGGGGAGCGCCAGCTGCTGGAGGGGAGGGGAGCGCCAGCTGCTGGAGGGGAGGGGAGCGCCAGCTGCTGGAGGGGAGGGGAGCGCCAGCTGCTGGAGGGGAGGGGAGGGGAGCGCCAGCTGCTGGAGGGGAGGGGAGGATAGGAGAGCGCCAGCTGCTGGAGGGGAGCGCCAGCTGCTGGAGGGGAGGGGGGAGCGCCAGCTGCTGGAGGAGAGGAGAGCGCCAGCTGCTGGAGGGGAGGAGAGGAGAGCGCCAGCTGCAGCGCCAGCTGCTGGAGGGGAGGGGAGGAGAGCGCCAGCTGCTGGAGGGGAGGGGAGCGCCAGCTGCTGGGAGGGGAGGGGAGGAGAGCGCCAGCTGCTGGGAGGGGAGGAGAGCGCCAGCTGCTGGGAGGGGAGGAGAGCGCCAGCTGCTGGAGGGGAGGAGAGCGCCAGCTGCTGGGAGGGGAGGAGAGCGCCAGCTGCTGGGAGGGGAGGAGAGCGCCAGCTGCTGGGAGGGGAGGAGAGCGCCAGCTGCTGGGAGGGGAGGAGAGCGCCAGCTGCTGGGAGGGGAGGAGAGCGCCAGCTGCTGGGAGGGGAGGAGAGCGCCAGCTGCTGGGAGGGGAGGAGAGCGCCAGCTGCTGGGAGGGGAGGAGAGCGCCAGCTGCTGGGAGGGGAGGGGAGCGCCAGCTGCTGGGAGGGGAGGGGAGCGCCAGCTGCTGGGAGGGGAGGGGAGCGCCAGCTGCTGGGAGGGGAGGAGAGCGCCAGCTGCTGGGAGGGGAGGGGAGGAGAGCGCCAGCTGCTGGGAGGGGAGGGGAGGAAAGCGCCAGCTGCTGGGAGGGGAGGGGAGGAAAGCGCCAGCTGCTGGGAGGGGAGGGGAGGAAAGCGCCAGCTGCTGGGAGGGGAGGAGAGCGCCAGCTGCTGGAGGGGAGGAGAGCGCCAGCTGCTGGGAGGGGAGGAGAGCGCCAGCTGCTGGAGGGGAGGAGAGCGCCAGCTGCTGGGAGGGGAGGAGAGCGCCAGCTGCTGGAGGGGAGGAGAGCGCCAGCTGCTGGAGGGGAGGGGAGGAGAGCGCCAGCTGCTGGGAGGGAGGGGAGGAGAGCGCCAGCTGCTGGGAGGGGAGGGGAGGAGAGCGCCAGCTGCTGGGAGGGGAGGAGAGGAGAGCGCCAGCTGCTGGGAGGGGAGGGGAGGAGAGCGCCAGCTGCTGGGAGGGGAGGGGGAGCGCCAGCTGCTGGGAGGGGAGGGGAGCGCCAGCTGCTGGGAGGGGAGGAGAGCGCCAGCTGCTGGGAGGGGAGGAGAGCGCCAGCTGCTGGGAGGGGAGGAGAGCGCCAGCTGCTGGGAGGGGAGGAGAGCGCCAGGCTGCTGGAGGGGAGGAGAGCGCCAGCTGCTGGGAGGGGAGGAGAGCGCCAGCTGCTGGGAGGGAGGAGAGCGCCAGCTGCTGGGAGGGGAGGAGAGCGCCAGCTGCTGGGAGGGGAGGAGAGCGCCAGCTGCTGGGAGGGGAGGGGAGCGCCAGCTGCTGGGAGGGGAGGGGAGCGCCAGCTGCTGGGAGGGGAGGAGAGCGCCAGCTGCTGGGAGGGGAGGAGAGCGCCAGCTGCTGGGAGGGGAGGGGAGGAGAGCGCCAGCTGCTGGGAGGGGAGGGGAGGAAAGCGCCAGCTGCTGGGAGGGGAGGGAGGAAGCGCCAGCTGCTGGGAGGGGAGGAGAGCGCCAGCTGCTGGGAGGGGAGGAGAGCGCCAGCTGCTGGGAGGGGAGGAGAGCGCCAGCTGCTGGGAGGGGAGGAGAGCGCCAGCTGCTGGGAGGGGAGGAGAGCGCCAGCTGCTGGGAGGGGAGGAGAGCGCCAGCTGCTGGGAGGGGAGGGAGAGCGCCAGCTGCTGGGAGGGGAGGGGAGGAGAGCGCCAGCTGCTGGAGGGGAGGGGAGCGCCAGCTGCTGGAGGGGAGGGGAGGAGAGCGCCAGCTGCTGGAGGGGAGGGGAGGAGAGCGCCAGCTGCTGGAGGGGAGGGGAGGAGAGCGCCAGCTGCTGGAGGGGAGGGGAGGAGAGCGCCAGCTGCTGGAGGGGAGGGGAGGAGAGCGCCAGCTGCTGGAGGGGAGGGGAGGAGAGCGCCAGCTGCTGGAGGGGAGGAGAGGAGAGCGCCAGCTGCTGGAGGGGAGGGGAGGAGAGCGCCAGCTGCTGGAGGGGAGGAGAGCGCCAGCTGCTGGAGGGGAGGGGAGCGCCAGCTGCTGGAGGGGAGGGGAGGAGAGCGCCAGCTGCTGGAGGGGAGGAGAGGAGAGGAGAGCGCCAGCTGCTGGAGGGGAGGGGAGGAGAGCGCCAGCTGCTGGAGGGGTGGGGAGGGGAGGAGAGCGCCAGCTGCTGGAGGGGAGGAGAGCGCCAGCTGCTGGAGGGGAGGAGAGCGCCAGCTGCTGGAGGGGAGGGGAGGAGAGCGCCAGCTGCTGGAGGGGAGGAGAGCGCCAGCTGCTGGAGGGGAGGGGAGGAGAGCGCCAGCTGCTGGAGGGGAGGAGAGCGCCAGCTGCTGGAGGGGAGGAGAGCGCCAGCTGCTGGAGGGGAGGGGAGGAGAGCGCCAGCTGCTGGAAGGGAGGGGAGGAGAGCGCCAGCTGCTGGAGGGGAGGGGAGCGCCAGCTGCTGGAGGGGAGCGCCAGCTGCTGGAGGGGAGGGGAGCGCCAGCTGCTGGAGGGGAGGGGAGGGGAGCGCCAGCTGCTGGAGGGGAGGGGAGCGCCAGCTGCTGGAGGGGAGGGGAGGGGAGCGCCAGCTGCTGGAGGGGAGGGGAGGATAGGAGAGCGGCAGCTGCTGGAGGGGAGCGCCAGCTGCTGGAGGGGAGGGGAGCGCCAGCTGCTGGAGGGGAGGAGAGGAGAGCGCCAGCTGCTGGAGGGGAGGAGAGGAGAGCGCCAGCTGCAGCGCCAGCTGCTGGAGGGGAGGAGAGCGCCAGCTGCTGGAGGGGAGGGGAGCGCCAGCTGCTGGAGGGGAGGGGAGGAGAGCGCCAGCTGCTGGGAGGGGAGGAGAGCGCCAGCTGCTGGGAGGGGAGGAGAGGAGAGCGCCAGCTGCTGGGAGGGGGAGGGGGAGGAGAGCGCCAGCTGCTGGGAGGGGAGGGGGAGGAGAGCGCCAGCTGCTGGGAGGGGAGGAGAGCGCCAGCTGCTGGGAGGGGAGGAGAGCGCCAGCTGCTGGGAGGGGAGGAGAGCGCCAGCTGCTGGGAGGGGAGGAGAGCGCCAGCTGCTGGGAGGGGGAGGAGAGCGCCAGCTGCTGGGAGGGGAGGAGAGCGCCAGCTGCTGGGAGGGGAGGAGAGCGCCAGCTGCTGGGAGGGGAGGAGAGCGCCAGCTGCTGGGAGGGGAGGAGAGCGCCAGCTGCTGGGAGGGGAGGAGAGCGCCAGCTGCTGGGAGGGGAGGAGAGCGCCAGCTGCTGGGAGGGGAGGAGAGCGCCAGCTGCTGGAGGGGAGGAAAGCGCCAGCTGCGGGGAGGAGGAGGGGAGAAGAGGTGAGTATTGTGCTTATTCCTCTACCCATAGGTAACCCCTGCCCTGCAGGCGGGTGTTCTAACAGATTCCCGGGGTTCGGCTTTAATATTGAGGATCACATGACATTCAGGTAGTTTTCAGGAGCCGCCAAGCCCCAGACTTGCCTCCACCACTAGGAATCCAGCTGCCCTCAGATGCCGCTGGTTCATGGCGTATCGTCCCAGCACGTCCTTTTCACGGAAGGTGTAGTGTGAGAATTCCCGACACACAATGGCAAACCTGGGAAGAGAAGCAGAATCTGCGTCACAAAATGAAACTGATCATTTGAGAGGAGTACTGAGGCCGGGGGATGGGATGTTTTCAAAAAGCCATGTACAGCACCCTGCCAGGCCCCTCCCACCAGCCATGATCTCCCTGCATTGCATAGACCTACAGCACCCTGCCAGGCCCCTCCCACCAGCCATGATCTCCCTGCATTGCATAGAGACCTACAGCACCCTGCCAGGCCCCTCCCACCAGCCATGATCTCCCTGCATTGCATAGAGACCTACAGCACCCTGCCAGGCCCCTCCCACCAGCCATGAGCTGCTTGCATTGCATAGAGACCTGCAGCACCCTGCCGGCCCCTTCCACCCGAGTGTTCTTTTGGTGGTATTTAACCACTTACGCCCCGACCATTTTGTTGCTAAAAGGACCAGGCCCCTTTTTGAGATTCGGCACTGCATCGCTTTAACTGACAATTGCGGCGGTCGTGTGACGTGGATCCCAAACAAAATTGACGTCCTTTTTCCCCCTACAAATAGAGCTTTCTTTTGGTGGTATTTGATCACCTCTGCGGTTTTTATTTTTTGCACTATAAACAAAAATAGAGCAACAATTTTGAAAAAAAATATTAATTAATTTTTTCCTCCTCAGTTTAGGCCGATACGTATTCTACATATTTTTTATTTATTTTTTACCAAAATCGCAATAAACGGTTATTGACCGGTTTGCGCAAAAGTTATAGCATCTACAAAATAGGGGATAGTTTTGTGGCATTTTTATTAATATTTTTTTTTTTTTACTAGTAATGGCGGCGATCAGCGATTTTTATCGTGACTGCGACATTATGGCGGGCACATCGGACACTTTTGACACCATTTTGGGACCATTGTCATTTTTACAGCGATCAGTGCTATAAAAATGCACCGATTACTGTGAAAATTACACTGGCAGTGAAAGGGGTTAACCACTAGGTGGCGCTGTAGGGGTTAAGTGTGACCTAATGAGTGATTCTAACTGAAGGGGGGCGTGTGACGTCACTGATCATCGTTCCCTATGACAGGAAACAGACGATCACTGACACTCACTAGGAAGAACAGGGAGATGTTTATTTACACTCACCTCTCCCCATTCTTCAGCTGTGACCCGATCACAGGACACCGGCGGCGATCGGTTCCGCGGGTCTCCCAGGCGCGGTCACGAAACTCACGACCGGTTTCGCGAGCGCACCACCGGCGCGTGACCCCTCAGCTGGGCTCTTAAAGGGCAACGTACCTGTACGTGCTTATGCCCAGCCATGCCATTCTGCCAACGTATATCGGCGTTAGGCGGTCCTTAAGTGGTTAATCATCACTGGGGTTATATATTTTTGCCAATTAAAAAAAAAAAAAAAGCTAAAAAAAACAATAATAATAAAAAAAAAGTTAAGAGTCTAAAAAGGTATGTAAGGCTACTTTCACACTGAAGCGCTGGATGCGCTGGCGGTATAGTGGCGCTATTTTTAGCGCCACTATACCGTTGTTTTTCCCCGCGTTTTGCGGCTGAAAAAAGGGTTAAAAACACCCGCAATAACGCCTCTTTGCGGCGTTTTGGAGGCGCTACCCCATTGATTTCAATGGGCAGGGCTTTCACACTGGATACAAAGTAGCAGCTTTTTTGGGGCGCATTGCAGGCGCTATTTTTAGCGCAATAGCGCCTCAGTTTGAAAGGGGCCTAAGAGGCATGGCGAGTTTTTTGAAGTTCAGGGTTCATACACATTTTTACCAATCAAATTCCATGACTTTTCCATGACTTCACGTAAATATTCATGCCCTTATGTTTCATGAAATGTCTATGTATACATGTTAAATAAGAAGAAAATCCATGTCACACCCAGCATATTTTTACTAATATAAATTAGGGCTGTTACTGATTAAAATTTTTGTGTTCGATTAATCTTTTTTTTTAATCGATTAAACGACTAATTTTGATTAATTAATTATAACGCACATACAGATGCAACTACTTTTAGCTGATTTCCTTGCATTGCAACTCTGCATTAGTCAGTGGTAAATGTGGTATAAACACTATATACAATCACCCGACACTAGTTAGTTTCCACAATCCATGACTTAACTTCACAGCTCACACAAATAAATTCAAACTGTAGCACTGACGTAAGTACAGTACAGTACAGACACCCCCAGTGCAGACCTCCCAGTACAGACACCCCCAGTGCAAACCTCCCAGTACAGACACCCCCAGTAGTACAGAAACCCCCAGTGCAGACACCCCCAGTGCAGACCTCCCAGTACAGACACCCCCAGTGCAGACCTCCCAGTAGTACAGAAACCCCCAGTGCAGACACCCCCAGTGCAGATCTCCCAGTACAGACACCCCCAGTGCAGACCTCCCAGTACAGACACCCCCCAGTGCAGACACCCCCAGTAGTACAGACACCCCCAGTGCAGACCTCCCAGTACAGACACGCCCCAGTAATGCAGGCAGACACCCCCAGTAATGCAGGCACCCCCCCCTTACAGACCTCAGAACAGCAATACACGGCGCGGTGTGTCTCCCTCGAGTTCTTGCTGACGTCAGCGTGCCGCTAAGCCGCCAATAGGCTGCTGCCGGGTGTACCAAGATGGCCGCGGCTCCGGAGCTAGGCCGAAGCCGCGGCCTTTCCTAATGGCCGAGGCTCCGGAGCGCTCCGCGGATCGCGCCGTGTGCGATCAAAACAGGATGACCTGTTCGGATCACGGATCGCTTACGATCCGTTGCACGACTAGTAGTGACTAAAATATTCCATGACTTTTCCAAAACTTAGTGGGGTTCAGTCATTTTCCAAAACTTTTCCAGGCCTGGAAAGTGCCATGTCAAAATCCCATGACTTTTCCAGGAATTTAATGACCGTACGAACCCTGGAAGTTGTAATTTTTTGTCACTTTTTTTTGAAAATGAAGAAATTGAATAAAATAATTTTTTTTTTTTTTAATTTTGTTATTTTTTTACATATGACCCGGGACACTGGCTGGTGAAAGTATGTTAAAAAATATATATTTTCTTCAATTTTTGTGAAATAAAAGAAATTAAAAAAACTTTTTTTTTTCCACAATTATTGGTGAGTTTTTTTGAATTAGTTGTAATTTTGTCCCTTTTTTTGAAAATGAAAAAATAAAATATTTTCTTTAACTTTTTTTTATTTCTTACATGGGGTCACCAATACAGTACAGCGGTGTCATATAACTGGTGTGGCAGTGTTTAGGGACACTGGACTGGGTGACAGTATGTAAAAAAATTAATAAAAATAATGTAATTTTTTTCCAAGTTTGTTTAATTCCTTTTTTTTTTTTTTTTTAACACACTAACCAGAGCAATACAGTGTTACCACTGTCGGAAAGTGACCAGGATTTTTTTTTCCTTACACATTATGATTGCAATGGATGCTCAACCTGTGGCCGTCCAGCTGTTGCGGTACTTGCGGCAATGCAAGCTGCAGACAGTTACAAGCATGACTCCCAAAGGCAGGGAGGCATGGTGGGCGTTGTAGTTCTGCAAAGGCTGAAGGGCCACAGGTTGAGAATACATTATACCTATAAATTTCATTGGTATAAGCAACCATTTTTACTGAATGAAATTGGGTTCATTAAGTGCGTTTTGTTGCAATTAGCTGTGATTGGCCAAAGCTAAATCACATTGTACAGATGGGCTGTGATTGGTTACAGTGATCACATGGTACAGACAGGGCAAATCACACGACAATTGTAAACATGCCTTTCATGGCCTCCATTGTGTACAATTGTGGTGTTAGCCGTGATTGGTCACCCTAATCACATGGTACAGACAGGGCAGATCACATGACAATTGTAAACAGTGGATGGTTTTCCTTTCATGCCATCCGTTGTGTACAATTGTGTTAGCTGTGATCACATGGTACAGACGGCCAATCACATGACAATTGTAAACAATGAATGGCTTCCCGGTCATGCCATCCATTGTGTACAATTGTGTTGCTACCTGTGATTGGTTACAGTGATCACATGGTACAGACAGGGCCAATCACAGGTAGCAACACAATGGATGGCATGACCGGGAAGCCATCCATTGTTTACAATTGTCATGTGATCGGCTGTGATTGGCCGTCTGTACCATGTGATCACAGCTAGCAACACAATTGTACACAACGGATGGCATGAAAGGAAACCATCCACTGTTTACAATTGACATGTGATCTGCCCTGTCTGTACCATGTGATTAGGGTGACCAATCACAGCTAGCAACACAATTGCACACAATGGATGGCATGAAAGGCACGTTTACAATTGTCATGTGATCTGCCCTGTCTGTACCATGTGATCACTGTGGCCAATCACAGCTAGCAACACAATGGATGGCATGAAAGGAAGCCGCCCACTGTTTACCAATGGTTATGTGATCTGCTGTGATTGGTCACAGCAATCACATGACACGGGCCGGTATAGTGATCCGTCTGTGTCTGGTGGACACAGGCGGTGACAGATCGTGCTGCAGCGCCTTTCTGAGATGACGTCCACTCAGAAAAATAAATATCCCGCCCTTCCGGGAAGGTGTTAAGGCTACATTCACACGGATGGGTGTGGATGGCTGGTTGTTCAATGCCGCCTCTAGCATACAAACTAGCCAATTAGCTGTGGCCAGTTTGGGTGAGGGCCAGAACACCGGTTGCCTCCAGGGTCAGTTGGAGGTTCCATTTGCCTGCAACCGCTCAGGTGAATGGTTACATACGCACAACGGTGGCACCGGCCATTGAACGGTACAGAGTACGAATGCTGGTTGCCTGCAGTGTAGGCAGCATTTAGAACCTGCCGGAAAGAATTGCCCCCAGGCGGACGAAGCCTCAAGCATCATTTTTGACTGGCTGGCTGCGTCAAGCTTTCCTCGGATGCAACCAAAATTAGGGCTCCTTAGTGCAGATTTTGTTCCTCACCTCCTCGCCCCCTCCGGCAGGGGTTGGGTCCCTCCAGACTGCGGGTCGTGGGGGTCCTCAAAATTCTTCAGAGCCAAAGCTTTAAGATCAGAATCTAGGATAACCTGGCCATCTACACAAAGGAGGAAATAAAACAGATTATTGGCACTAAAGAAATATTCATAGAAGAGAACAGAGCACAGTGATCAACAGAAAATTCTAGAAGTTTGTCAAAACTGAGGACAACAGAAATTTCTGGGTTGGGGAGGAGACTCCCGTACACACGGCTGACTCACATAAACCACCGGTGGATTCCTATATTTGGAAACGTATTCCAACGCAGGTCTGCAGAATCCTATTGACTTCAGTAGGACATGAGGCCACATATGACCATCACGTCCATCGCCTTTCCTTAGACGCAACATGTGCCGGTATTGTAGGCCTTAACCACTTTATCTCCAGGAGATTTTAACCCCCCCCCTCCCTCCCTCTCTTCATCCCCAGGTATTTTTAGCTATTCAGCACTGCGCTACTTTAACCACCTAAAGGCCGGGCCTATTTCTGACTTGTTGCTTAAAAGTTGAAATCAGTTATTAGTGCTAGAAAATTACTTAGAACTCCCAAACATTATATATATTTTAGCAAAGACCCTATAGAATAAAACGGTGGTTGTTGCACTATTTTTTGTCACACAGTAGCGGTCTTTCAAACACAATTATAAAAAATAAAAAAAACTTCAAAGAATTTAACTACCGTATATATGCGAGTATAAGCCAACCCGAGTATAAACCGACCCATCTAATTTTACCACAAAAAAACTGGGAAAACGTATTGACTCGAGTATAAGCCTAGGGTGAGAATGCAGCAGCTGCTGTAAGCGGAAAAGAGGTTCAACAATGCCCATTTGCAACCTCACTGTGCCCACTGCAGTCTCACTGTGCCCACTGCAGTCTCACTGTGCCCACTGCAGTCTCACTGTGCCCACTGCAGTCTCACTGTGCCCACTGCAGTCTCACTGTGCCCACTGCAGTCTCACTGTGCCCGAGTACCTGCATTCTTGACAGGCGTCCATTTTTTAAGAGGTCCGCTCATCTTTGGACTCAGTTTCCCAGCAGACACTGTGTTCGGTGTTCCGCCAATCACGGACATTCTTTCATCCTCGGACAAGAGGACGTCCGCGATTAGCGGAACACTGAACACCGTGTCTGCTGGGAAACTGTCCAAGGATGAGAGGACCTCCGTGATTGGCGGAACACAGTGTCAAATGCCTATCACGGAATGGAACGCCAGGAGGAAGCCACGACTTTTAAAAAAATGGACGCCTGGCAAGAATTCAGGTACAGACTCGAGTATAAGCCGAGGGGGGGGGGGGGGGGGGGGGGGGGGGGGCTATTTTCAGCCCTAAAAACTCAGCTTATACTCGAGTATATACGGTACTTCCAGCCCAAGACGGTCATATCCAGCCCAAGGCGGTCATATGATGTGGTGGACCTTAAGTGGAGATATCTGGATGATGGGTGCAGCTGCAGGCATCATTCAGATATCTTTTTTTTTCTGCCGGCGATTCCCTGCACCGTAAAAACAAACGGCTTTATTGTTTTTACAGGCAGCGGGAGGGGTCGACCCCTCCCACCATTCTCCGAAGCTTTGATCGGCGAGCCAGAGAATATACATATACACACACACACACACATTAAACAAAAAAATTATATATTTAATAATGAACACTTCCATACCGGGCACTTTCCCCCCTTCCTGCCCAGGACAATTTTTAGCTTTCAGCGCCGTCACACTTTGAATGACAATTGTGCGGTCGTGCTACGCTGCACACAAACTAAAATTTAATAAATTTTCTTCTCGTTAAAAAAAAAAATAATAATAATTTTCTTCCCACAAATAGAGCTTTCTTTTGGTGGTATTTGATCACCTCTGCGGTTTTTATTTTTTGCGCTATAAACAAAAATAGAGCGACAATTTTGAAAAAAAAAAATCAATATTTTTTACTTGTTGCTATAATAAATATCCCCCCAAAAATATATAAAAAAACATTTTTTTTTCCCCTCAGTTTAGGCCGATACGTATTCTTCTACATATTTTTGATAAAAAAATAAATAAAAATAAATAAAAAATAAAAAAAATCGCAATCAGCGTTTATCGATTGGTTTGCGCAAAAGTTATAGCGTCTACAAAATAGGGGACTGTTTTATGCTATTTTTATTAATATTTTTTTTACTAGTAATGGCGGCAATCATCGATTTTTATCGTGACTGCGACATTATGGCGGACACATCGGACACTTTTGGGACCAGTGTCATTTTTACAGCGATCAGTGCTATAAATATGCACTGATTACTGTGAAAATTACACTGGCAGTGAAGGGGTTAACCTCTAGGTGGCGCTGTAGGGGTTAAGTATGACCCTTACTGTAGGGGGGGGTGGCTTGGCGTGTGACGTCACTGATCGTCGTTCCCGATGACAGGGAACAAACGATCAGTGACAGGCTCACTAGGAAGATCGGGGAAAGGTTTGTTTCCACTTACCTCTCCCTGTTCTTCAGCTCTGTGACCCGATCGCGGGACACCGGCGGCGATCAGGTCCCACGGACGCGGTGCTTCAGACAGGGTTCGCGAGCGTAGCGGTGGCGCGCGACCCACGGATGGGTTCTTAAAGGGGACGTACCTATACGCCCTTGTGCCTGTCCATGCCATTCTGTCGCTGTATATCGTCGTGCGGCGGTCCTTATGTGGTTAATGTGGTTCTTTTTTATTCATGAAAGTGTTTTTTTTTTTTCAAAAAAGATTGCATTTGAAAAACCATTGTGCATACACCGTGTGACAAAAAATTGCAACACCCATCGATTTATGCTATAGGGTCTCAGCAAAAAAAAAAAAAAAAAAAATTCCATCTGGGCCATTTCTGTGATGCAAAATAAATAAATAAATAAAAACAAGTAGATTTTTACAAGAAAGTTACTTCCAACACCCAAATAAAAGAAATAAAAAAAAATGCTGCCCATCTGGGCCATTTCTGACATGTAAAAATCTACATTTGCAAGAAAATTACTTTGAACCCCCAAATAATTTTTATATATATATATATATATATATATATATATATATATATATATATACACACACACACATATATTTGGGAGGGGGGGGGTTCGGGGTAGATTTTTACATGTCAGAAATGGCCTGGGTGGCAAGAATACCGGGGAAAGAAAATACATTATGTTATACATAAAGTAAAGTTAAAATTACAACACATGTAAAGATATACACAAGAATGACGACTAAGGCGAGTCATAAAAACATAAATTTGTAGATAAAACTGAGAAATGAACTAGAAAATTATGCAAAGATCACGTATGAATGTCTAAATATATAAAAAAAAAAAAAAAAACTAAATAAAAAAAAAATATTTTGGGGTCGGTGTCTGTAGCACAATTTTATCCTCACATTCTACGGTAGAGAAAAAAGAGGCCCATGAGCTACAGAATTCTGTAGCAGCCCATTGGCCAGCGGCCGCCAGGAGAGGGCAGGGCTGAATTTGACGAGGCTGCAGAACGGTAGCGTTTCCTAACAGGACACAATCGAAATGTAAAAAAAGAAAAAAAAAAAAAAAAAAAAACACACCGACGTATTTTGACCCCAATAATGACATATAATCCTCCTGTGAACAAACCTCACGGTATAAGCAAAGCCACCCCCCCCCCTCCCTCCTCACCTAATCTCCAGCCATAGACGGTGGGCACGCTGTAGTTGCAGGTCCCGTCGTCCGGAAAGAGTTTTTTCAGCGTCTCTATGACGGCGCTCTGCAAGGTGCTGACCTTGGGCTGGGTCCGGCTCTGCAGGGTTTGCAGGACATCGTCAGGAAGCAGCGGGCCCCGATAATCCGGGCTCTCCAGCTGCGCGGTGGCGTTTATGTGCATTAACTTCACGCAATGGATGGCGGATCTCTCCACATTTACCGCTGTGGGGAAAAAAAAAAAAAAAATGATACGGAATGTGAGAATGAGGCTCATTACAGTCATAGCATAATATACACAGAATAGGAACATTCACACTTCCACTAAACATGCCTTATAAATACTCCGTATTCTAGATCTTCTATTGGTGATCATGTGACCAGCAGCTCCCCTCTAATTCCTACACTACCCGGGGCTGGGGACAACGATCCTCAATACCTTCTGGGTGAAAAACCGCTGCCGCTAAAGCTGGAAGGGAATGTCTCCGCAGCACCACCTACAGGAGGTACCGGCTCTCACCGTGTCTTCTACCACCAATCCTAGATAGGAAAACTGACCACACCGGCTTCCATGCATCACATACTCAGACTGAAACCAGAGGTTCCCCCCACCCTCCAGCAGTGTCCCCCCCCCCCCAATAGTGTCCTCTTCCCCCTCATAGCAGTTTCTTCTGCACCCCCCCCACCCACAGCAGTGTCCTTTGCCCCCCTAACACACACACACACACACACACACACTAGTTCCCCCCACATAGCAGTCCCACCCCCCAAACGGTAGGGTCCCCTTTCCCTGCTCCCCCCTTCCCAAAATAGTGTCCTCTGCCCCCCCCATAGCAGTTTCCCCTTCCCTGATCAGTAGTGTCCTCTGCCACCCCTTCACATCACATCCCACCCCGTAGCAGTGTCCTGTGCCCCCCCTACATAATTTCACCCCCACTGTAGTGTCCTCTGCCCCCCCATAGCAGTGTCCTCTGCCCCCCTCCCTCCACTACAGTAGTGTTATCTGCCCCCCCACTCCAAAGTAGTGTCCTCTGCCCCCCCTCATAGTAGTGTCCGCTGACCCCCCCCACCACAGTAGTATCCTGTACCCCCCCAAAGCAGTTTCCTCTGCGCCCCCCCCCCCACTCCATAGCAGTGTCCACCAAAAGCAGCGTCATCTGTCCCCTTCACATTATCTGCCCCCTCCCACTGTAGTGTGCTCTGCCCCCCACCACAGTAGTGTCCTGTACCCCCACTCCCCTACTCCATAGCAGTTTCCTCTCCCCTGATCAGTAGTGTCCTCTGCCACCCCCTTCACATCACCCCCCCCCCCCAGTAGCAGTGTCCTGTGCCCCCCCACATTATTCCCCCCCCCCACTGTAGTGTCCTCTGCCCCCCTCCCTCCAACACAGTAGTGTTATCTGCCCCCCTTTACATAACTCTGCCCCCCCCACTCCAAAGTAGTGTCCTCTGCACCCTCCCCCCACTACAGTAGTGTCCTGTACCACCCCCCCCCCCAAGCAGTGTCCTCTGCCCCCCTTCACATCACTCCCCCCATTGTGGTTTCCTTTGCCCTCCCCCTTACTCCATAGCAGTGTCCAGTGCCCACCAAAAGCAGCGTCATCTGTCCCCTTCACATTATCTTCCCCCTCCCACTGTAGAGTCCTCTGCCTCCCACCACAGTAGTGTCCTGTTCCCCCACCCCCTACTCCATAGCAGTGTCCTCTGCCCCCCCCACAGCAGCGTCATCAGTCCCCTTCACATCATTCTCCCCTTCCAATTGTAGTGTCCTGTAACCCACCAAAGCAGTGTCCTTTGTCCCCCTTCACATCACCCCAATTGTAGTGTCCTGTGTCCCCCGAAAGTAGTGTTATCTGTCCCCTTCACATCATCCTCCCCCTCCCATTGTAGTGTCCTCTGCCCCCCACCCCAGTAGTGTCCTGTACCCCCCCCCCAAAGCAGTGTCCTCTGCCCGACCGCCGCACACACAGACGTCGGCAGAATGGCACAGGCAGGCAAATGGGCGTACAGGTACGTCCCTTTGAATTTGCCACCTTGCGTGCCCACGGGTCCCCCGAACTCGATATTCGCCGGCGGCCCGCAATCGTGAGACAGAGGCAGAACGGTGAGATGCCTGTGTAAACAAGGCATTTCCCTGTTCTGCCTTGCGACGGGGCAAGAATCTACTGCTCCCTCTCATCGGGAACAGTGATCGCGGTCATGTCAGTGGTAGCCCATCCCTCCTTTACAGTTAGAACACCTCCCTAGGACACACTTAACCCCTTGATTACCCCCTAGTGGTTAACCCCTTCACTGCCAGTGTCATTTACACAGTAATCAGTGCATTTTTATAGCTCTGATCGCTGTATAAATGACAATGGTCCCAAAATAGTGTCAAAAGAATCTGATGTGTCCGCCGCAATGTCGCAGTCACGATAAAAAAATATAAAAAAAAAACACAAAAAACAAAATCGCAGAACGCCGCCATTAATTCTATGCATCAAGGTGAAAAAACATCTGACAATTAAACACGCCCCCCCCCTCCAAGCCCCCGTTTTACTTACCTGAGCCCTCGAAAGTCCCGCGCTCGGCCCCGACATCCTCCTCGCCGTTCAGCCTGGCCGTTGATTGGCTACAGTGGATGGATTGAAAGCAGCGCAGCCATTGGCTGACGCTGCTGTCAATCACATCCAATGACGCGGCGCGCCGGGGGGGGGGGGGCCAAGTGATACAGCGAGCGGCAATAGCCTCTGGCTGTATCACTGGAGCGCACCCGCAATCACTCACCACCATGCGAGTTCGCATATAGGTGGCGAGTGATTGCGGGGAGGAGCCGAGACAGCCGCCGAGGGACCCCAAGAAGACCAGGTTCGGGGCCACTCTGTGCAAAACGTGCTGCACAGTGGAGGTAAGTATAACATGTTGTTATTTTTTTTAAATACATTTCTTTACAAACCCTTTAAACAAAGAAGTGTCTGTAGCACAATTTTATCCCCAAATCCTACCGCAGAGGAAACGGGGCCCATGAGCTACAAAATTCTGTCGCAGCCCATTGGCCAGCGGCCGCCTGGAAATGGGCGGTGCTGAATTTGACGAAGCTGCTAAGATTAGAGTTTTGCCTTAAAAAAAAAAAAAATAATCTAGTAAATACTGGTTTTGTGATGGGCACAGCAATTATTAGTCAGTATATAGATAAGGGGGCAGAGATAGGGGGGCCTCTAAAGTGCAGTGGGACCTGTGGTGCAGTAGGGGGGACGCCTGGTGCGACAGGAGGACCTCTGATGTGATAGGGGGGCCGCTAAAGTGCAGTGGGACCTCTGGTGCCATATGGGGACCACAAAACTTGATAGAGGACCTCTAGTGTGACAGGGGGACCACTGATGTAATGGAGAGACCTCTGATGTGCAATGGGACCTCTGGTGCAACGGGGGCCACTAATATGTTAGGGGGCCTCTGATATGCAGTGGGACCTCTGGTGTGAGGGGGGGGGGCACGTCTGGGGCGACAGGGGGACCTCTGATGTAATAGGGGGGCCTCTAAAGTGCAGTGGGACCTCTGGTGCCAAATTGGCACCACTGATGTGATAGGGGGACCACTGATGTAATGGAAAGACCTCTGGTGCAATGGGGGGGGGGGGGGGAACCACTAATATGATAGGGGGCCTCGGATATGCAGTGGGACCTCTGGCGCGATAGGGTGACCTCTAAAGCGCAATGGGACCACTGATCTGATAAGGGGACATCTGGTGCGACAGAGAGACCTTTGATGTGCAGTGGGACCTCTGGGGCAATGGGGGGGATACCACTAATATAAGGGGGCCGTGGATATGCAGTGGGTACTCTGGTGCGATAGGGGGACCTCTAAAGCGCAGTGGGACCTGTGGTGCAGTAGGGGGACCACTGATCTGATAGGACATCTGGTGCGACAGGGGCACCTCTGATGTAATAGGGGGGCCGCTAAAGTGCAGCGGGACCTCTGATGTGATATGAGGGCCAATGATGCGATGGAGGGGCCAGTGATGTAATGGAGAGACCTCTGATGTGCAGTAGGACCGCCGATATAATAGGGAGCCTTTGATGTGCAGTGGGGCCTCTGGTGTGATAGGGGGACCTCTAAAGCACAGTGGGACCCCTCTGATGTGATATGGGGACCACTGATGTGATGGAAAAACCTCTGATGTGCAGTAGGACCACCGATATGATAGGGGGCCTTTGATGTGCAGTGGGACCTCTGGTGTGACAGGGGCACCACCAGTGCGATGCAATAGAGGGGCCACTGATATAATGAGGGGGACCTCTGGTGTGATAGGGGGACCTCTGGTGCGGTTTTATAGGGGGATCCCTGATGTAATGGGAGGGGGGGGGGGGCACCAATGTGTGTAGTGGGACCTTTGGTGCAATAGGTGCATCATTCCAGGCTCAGGCTTCCCATCGACAAGCAACATTTAAATCTAACATTTTAACGCCTTGGAATTCTGCAGAAATTGAAAGCATGCCGTGACCAAAAAAAACCCGAAAAAAACGCGGATCTAGCCCATAATTTGTTGCAGGCAGTGATGGGATCCATGGTCCTCATACCCAGGATTTGGCTGTAGACCTGAGGCTTCAGAATCTTGTGGAAATACGGGATGGTGACATGGTTCAGGATACACAGCGACCACACAATGTCCAACTGCATCTGCCAGCTCAGCGATTCAAACTCACAGCCGAGCCGTTGATGAATCTAAAAAAGAAGAAAAAATAAAAATGGAAAAAAAATATTGTTTTTACAGGTAAGCAAAAATAACATTCTGTCTTTTATTACTTCCCCTGAGGCATGCTGTATATGTCTGCAGCGCATTCTTATCCCCACACTCCACCAGACAGAATACGAGGCCCATGAGCTACAGGTTTCTGTAGCAGCCCATTGGCCAGCATCCACCAAGGAGTGGGCGGAGCTGAATTTGACAAGGCTGCACATTCTCCGTCCCTTCATGTCTAATAAATCAGAAAGGCTGCAGAATTTCCGCATTGGAAATTTCCGACGGTGAGAGCAAAATGAGACCAATAAGCATTAAGTGGAGGCAACATGAGACCATCTTCTGTTAACACATGAGAGGAACACCCCTCAGAGTACCGTCCTGTTGCACCCCTCAAAGTCGCGGCACACTGGATCTCGCGCCACAAAATTAAATTATCATTTTTTTCACACAAATAGAGCTTTCTTTTGGTGGTATTTAATCACTTTTTTTTGTTTAGCAAAAAAAAAAAAAAAAAAAAACAGCAAAGAAGAAAAGGGGTTCTTAGTTTCTGTCAGTAAATTTTGTAAATAAGTAATTTTTCTCCGGCACCGACGGGCACTAATGAGGGAGGCACCGACGGGCCTGCCTTGATGGGCGGCGGCCAGGCCTGCCTTGATGGGCGGCGGCCCTTATCGTGCTTCAAAGCTCTTTATTAAAAAATGTATGTTTTTTGTTCCCTGAAACTTCCCTCTTAAAATTAAGGTGCGTGTTATACGTTGATAAATACTGAGCTATGATATCATTTTCTTTGGCATCCTTCTCTGTTTGTGGTTGGGAATGACTGTTGTAAAGTGAAGGAAGATTATCAGACCCATCATTGGTTGACAACATATATTTTTTCTTCCTTTTTAAAAAATTTTGGACCTTGAAGTGAATAGTTTGTTTATTTACTTGTATATTGTGATTGTATTGTTGGGATTTTCAGATCAGTAGCGCCGGACCTTTCTGTCAATGTATCAGACAATAGCGGGACACTCACCATATTGAAGAATTCTTCGCTCTGCCCAGGATGGAAGTTGAGATGTGCAAAACCCAGGAGGACAGCGCCGAGCTGGGCGGGGCTGAACGATTGGTTGCCCTGCAGACATGTCTGTGGAGGAGGAGACAACACAGATGAGGGACGGTTACATTGGTCAGACTCCAATTTTCAGGGTGTGGCCTCTGATGCATTTAGTCCTGCCGGTAAGTAATGAAGAAGGTCGCATCAGATTCAGGGATCTCCTACGCAACTCATACAGTTCCCAGCAATTCAATAAAAAAAAATAAAATAAAAAAAAACTTTATTGGCAAGCACAATAGAAAGCCCTGCTTGGGAACTTTCCCCATTTTGGTTTTAGGTGGATGATAATGCTGAACTACAGACACGCAGCTTATCCCCTTCACACCAACCGTACGCAAATATGCGGCCCCACTGGACTGAGCTTTATTTTCCCCGTGGGGCCGCAAATTTGCATATCTCCTTTTGTGCTGGGAGCGTGCCACACCGGGGGTCTCACCGAGACAAAGTTGCAAAATTGGGCTTAGGGCATTGAGATTTGTTTTACCCTCAAGAGCGAAGGGGTTAATACGCACATGAAATACACACCGGGGAGGTTTATCCCTGCCAATGGTTTGTGTTTCTGTCATCTAGGGAAGGAAGCCTGGATACCGGGACAAATGCAACTACTAACCCTGCTTGCATTTAAAAAAGTTCACGCTTTCACAAAAATTTACAAGGGGAACTCCAAAATATCCTGGCCACCCCTCTGGACCCTGAGTGCCTCTGTGCACCCCAAGCGCCCCCAGGAGTCCCCGGTTTGGCGCAGCCCCCTGCGCACCCAGGAGCCGACGAAGGGACCCCCCCCCTGCACCCAGAGTCTACAAAGGGACCCCCCCCTGCACCCAGAGTCTACAAAGGGACCCCCCCCTGCACCCAGAGTCTACAAAGGGACCCCCCCTGCACCCAGAGTCTACAAAGGGACCCCCCCTGCACCCAGAGTCTACAAAGGGACCCCCCCTGCACCCAGAGTCTACAAAGGGACCCCCCCTGCACCCAGAGTCTACAAAGGGACCCCCCCTGCACCCAGAGTCTACAAAGGGACCCCCCCTGCACCCAGAGTCTACAAAGGGACCCCCCCTGCACCCAGAGTCTACAAAGGGACCCCCCCTGCACCCAGAGTCTACAAAGGGACCCCCCCTGCACCCAGAGTCTACAAAGGGACCCCCCCTGCACCCAGAGTCTACAAAGGGACCCCCCCTGCACCCAGAGTCTACAAAGGGACCCCCCCTGCACCCAGAGTCTACAAAGGGACCCCCCCCTGCACCCAGAGTCTACAAAAGGGACCCCCCTGCACCCAGAGTCTACAAAGGGACCCCCCCTGCACCCAGAGTCTACAAAGGGACCCCCCCTGCACCCAGAGTCTACAAAGGGACCCCCCCTGCACCCAGAGTCTACAAAGGGACCCCCCCTGCACCCAGAGTCTACAAAGGGACCCCCCCTGCACCCAGAGTCTACAAAGGGACCCCCCTGCACCCAGAGTCTACAAAGGGACCCCCCTGCACCCAGAGTCTACAAAGGGACCCCCCCTGCACCCAGAGTCTACAAAGGGACCCCCCCTGCACCCAGAGTCTACAAAGGGATCCCCCCGCACCCAGAGTCTACAAAGGGACCCCCCCTGCACCCAGAGTCTACAAAGGGACCCCCCCTGCACCCAGAGTCTACAAAGGGACCCCCCCTGCACCCAGAGTCTACAAAGGGACCCCCCCTGCACCCAGAGTCTACAAAGGGACCCCCCCTGCACCCAGAGTCTACAAAGGGACCCCCCTGCACCCAGAGTCTACAAAGGGACCCCCCCTGCACCCAGAGTCTACAAAGGGACCCCCCCTGCACCCAGAGTCTACAAAGGGACGCCCCCCGCACCCAGAGTCTACAAAGGGACGCCCCCCGCACCCAGAGTCTACAAAGGGACGCCCCCCGCACCCAGAGTCTACAAAAGGTACCCCCCCGCACCCAGAGTCTACAAAGGGACCCCCCCCCGCACCCAGAGTCTACAAAGGGACCCCCTGTGACGCCTATGTCTCCATGCAGCCTCCAATATGCCCCGCAGTTATCTGTCTGGTCCACAACCAATATGCTCTGCTGCTTCTCTATCTTCAGGTAAACTCCTGCAATCACAAGGGCTTTTCTTCACTCCATGTCTAATGGACTCCTGACACAGAGGCCTCAAGTTTACACTAACAACCAAACTTTGGAGGTTCTCAAGGTCGAACTGTTAAATGTTTAACAAACTAAACTGGGGACCTGGTCCTCATCTCAGGTATACAGAACAGTCCAGCTAGCAGAGGGATCAGAGGTACAGAACACACAATAAATTACATAGAAGGCATCATCTCAGATACACGGTACAGAGGGATCAGAGGTACAGAACACACAATAAGTGACATAGAAGGCAGAGTGTCGGCAGTACAATTTATCCTCAGAATCCACACGGGAGGAGATGAGGCCCATGAACCGCCGGATAATGTTGCAGTCATTTTGGCCAGCAGAACCCACTGAGCAGGAGCTGCCGAATTTGACAAGACTGCCGGCCTTCAGAAGGATTTATGATGAAGAGTTATAAAACGCTGAGATTTCCCAAAAATATTACTGCATTGATGCACAACAAAACCTGCAAGTAAAAACCCTTGTAGACTACGGGGGGGACATTGCATCAGTATATTGGAAATCATGCAAAGGAATCCATATTGCAGTGATGGAGAACCTTGGCACCTCAGATGTTTTGGAACTACATTTCCCATGATGCTCATGCACTCTGCAGTGTAATTGAGCATAATGGGAAATGTAGTTCCCAAAACATCTGGGGCACCACGGTTCGCCATCACTGAGATAGAGCATTTGTCTACCTATTCAGATGCAATGCACTACAGCAGGGGTCCCCCCGGTGCCAGTCTGTGGCCTGCTAAGAGCCGGGTCGTGCGGCGGTTGGCTGCAGGCAGAGCAAGCCAGCCGGGACAACCTGCACCGCCACCCTGCGACCACCAGCAAGCAGCTGCTGAGGCTCACTGGTGTGCAGCCAGAGGGGTCTTCACTAAGCTACTGCAGGCGGCAGATACACAAAAATAGGATTTTTATAACAGCTTACCTGTAAAATCCTTTTCTTGGAGTACATCACGGGACACAGAGCGACATAGTCATTACTAATGGGTTATATAGATACCTTCAGGTGCTGGCACTGGCAACTTCCAAAACCGGAAGTACCCTCCCCTATATAAGCCCCTCCCATCCGGGAGCACCTCAGTTTTGTAGCAAAGCAATAAGTGTCCCTAAAGAGGGGCGGGAGCTCTGTGTCCCGTGATGTACTCCAAGAAAAGGATTTTACAGGTAAGCTGTTATAAAAATCCTATTTTCTTTCTCGTACATCACGGGACACAGAGCGACATAGTCATTACTAATGGGATGTCCTAAAGCAATGCCCAACGAGGGGGGGGGATACACCATATATAAGCTGAGCGCTATCAGACATGAGGATCTTTTGCGGCCTGAAACACACTGCGCCCAAAGGCGACATCCTCCTGACTTCTAACGTCCACCTGGTAGAACCTAGTAAACGTATGTACTGAAGACCATGTTGCGGTCTTACAGATTTGAGCCAGGGAGGCCTGGTGATGCACTGCCCATGAAGTTCCAACTGCTCTCGTGGAGTGCGCTCTAACTTTGAACGGAGGCGGTCTCCTTCTCAAGCCATAGGCTTGCATAATGACCTGTCGAATCCACTTGGCTAAAGTAGATTTTGACGCTGCCTGACCCCTTCTGGGGCCTTCCGGCAGAATAAACAAAGTATCCGTTCTGCGAATCTGAGCAGTGGCTTTTAGATAAGCTTTAACTGCTCTTACTACATCCAAAGAATGTAATAACTTTTCCTCTACCGAAGTAGGTTTGGGGAAAAAAGAAGGAAGAACCACATCTTGGTTCGAATGAAACCTCGATACCACCTTAGGAGGAAAGGCTGGGTGAGGACGTAACCCTACTCTATCCTTATGGATAACCAGATATGGCTCCTTACAGGACATAGCTGCTAATTCCGACACTCTTTTAGCCGAACAAATGGCTACTAGAAAAATCAATTTCCTGGTGAGAAGAACCAAAGAAATATGCTGTAATGGTTCAAATGGTTGTTTCTGTAGAACCGACAGAACCAAGTTTAGATCCCATGGTCATATGGGAATATTAACCGGAGGACTAATACGCATCCCTCCTTGTATAAAAGCTTTGACTAGTGAATGCGAAGCCAAGGGCCTTTGAAAAAATATTGACAAGGCCGAAAACTGACCTTTGATAATACTCAAGGCAAGCTTCCTATCTACAGCCCATTGTAGGAAGTCCAGACTCCTACCTATTACGTACTTATGTGGATGCCATTTCTTGGCCTCACACCACGCGATGTACGCCTTCCAGATTCTATAATAGATCTGCCTGGATACCGGCTTCCTGGCATTGATCATGGTAGATACCACAGGATTAGAGAGCCCTCTCTTTTTTAGAATGTGGGCTTCCATAGCCAGGCCGTCAAACCTAGGGCTGGTAAGGAAGGGTGGTATATTGGTCCTTGCGAAAGCAGGTCCGGACGACGTGGGAGAGTCCAAGGACTCCCCACTGACATTTTACAATCTCCGCGTACCACGCTCTTCGGGGCCACGCTGGAGCCACCAGAATCACTGGTTTCTTTTCTACCCTGATTCTGCGGATTAATCGAGGTAACCATTGTGGCGGTGTGAATGCATATATCAGCTTGAACTGATCCCAAGGGAACACTAGGGCATCCGAGCCGCAAGCTAGGGGATCCCTTGTCCGAGAGACAAACCTGTCCACCTTTGCGTTGAATCTGGATGCTAGAAGATCTACATCCGATGTTCCCCACCGCTGACATATTGTCCAGAAAACCTCGGGGTGAAGGGACCCTTCCTCTGGGCATAATTGCTGGCGACTTAGAAAGTCCGCCTTCCAATTCTCCACTCCTGGAATGAATACCGCAGATATGGCTGGGACATATCTTTCTGCCCATTTCAGGATGTAATTTACTTCCCTCTGGGCTGCACGACTCCTGGTGCCCCCCTGATGATTGATATATGCCACTGCTGTGGCATTGTCTGATTGAATTCTGACAGGGGACCCTTGGAGTTTGGATGTCCATGCTACTAGGGCATACCGGGCTGCTCGTATCTCTAAGAGATTGATGGGCAGGGCCTTTTCTGCATCCGACCATCTGCCCTGGAGAGACCATTGCTCCAGTACTGCTCCCCAGCCTATAAGGCTGGCATCTGTAGTGACCACCTTCCAAGAAATCGGACTGAAGGATTTCCCTTTTTCCAGATTCTGGGGAACCAACCACCAACGGAGGCTCTTGCGAACGGAAGGGGACAAGGACATTGTAAGTCTAGGGCCTGAACTGTTTTGTTCCAGGCTGACAGTATGGCCCCTTGCAAATTCCTTGAATGGAATTGACCGTAGGGTACTGCTTCGAATGATGCCACCATTTTTCCCAGCAGCCTTATGCACAGGCGTATGGACGGCTGTCTTTTTTGTACCCACTAAGTGGAT
The DNA here is from genome assembly GCA_029206835.1 of Rana muscosa. Lineage (NCBI taxonomy): Eukaryota > Metazoa > Chordata > Amphibia > Anura > Ranidae > Rana > Rana muscosa. The sequence continues at coordinate 210,988,594 of JARGYO010005626.1, forward strand.
CAAATCTTTCAAAGACAACACCTTTCCTCGAGGCAAGAATATTTTTCTCTGGCCTGAATCCAACCTTAGCCCCAAGTATTCCAGACCTTTGACTGTTTTTTAGGGCTGACTTGTCTCGGTTGATAATCCAACCGTGAGATTCCAGATACTTGATTGTCTTGTGAATGACCATGTCTAGTTTTTTCACTGAGTGGTCTATCAGCAACAAGTCATCTAGATATGCCATTATCATTACACCTTGTGTTTTTAGATTATTGGCCAATAAAGGGCCAGAATTTTTGTAAACACTCGTGGTGCTGTGGCCAAACCGAAGGGTAAGGCTCTGCTGAAAATGGCGCCCTTCTACTGCAAAGCGTAGAAATTTTTGGTGGACTGGAAAGATGGGAATGTGCAAATAAGCATCTTTGATGTCGATCGCGGCTAACCAATCCTCCCCTTGTAGGGCAGTGGCCACCGATCGGATCGACTCCATCGGAAAGTCCTGATATACAGGAATTTGTATAGCCCTTTTAGAATTAATATGGGCCTCCCGTCCGCGTTTGCTTCGGGACTGTAAAGAGGTTTGAGTAAAACCCGAACCCTCATTCTTCCAGGGGAACCTCCATAATTACTCCTTGGAGCAATAGTTGTTCTAGTGCCAACAGGAGGGACTCTCTCTTCCGGGGATCCCTTGGCGCGTTTGACCTCAAAAATGGGAAGGAGGAGAGTCTTTTAACTCCAATCTGTATCCCAAACATACTGCGGAGAGCACCTATCTGTCTTGATCGTGTCCCGCCCGGTCTCTTGCGAACAACTGGAGTCCTCCCCCCACCCGACTGAGTGGGGGCCCCTTCAATGAATTTAACTTTGGGGGAGGTTTTGTACCTCCCCTGACCCAGGGTTTCTCATTACCCTGCTATTGTCCCTGTTTTTTACCCCCGGGAATTGACCGAGGAGGCCGTCGGAACTGTTACACAGCCGATGCCCCAGGGACTGGAGAAGCAGGCCTCTTAAAGAGGGACCTCTAACTCTGTTTTTAACCGGCAAGAGCGTATTTTTACCGCTGGAAATTTTCTGGATATATTTGTCCAGGTTTTCCCTGAATAAGCGTTCACCATGAAATGGGACGCTAACCAGCCATTCTTTACAGGGAGCTTCAGCAGACCAGTTTTTGAGCCATAGAAGCCTACGCATATGTACTATAGACAGCGTAAGGCGGGAGGCCTGATGGACTGAATCCTTTATGGCGTCAACCGCAAAGCCTAAGGCTCTAGGTAGATCAGCTAGGGCAAGGGCCTGCTGATCTGTCAAGTCCCTCAAGACCTGTTTCAACTGATCCTTCACTGCTTAGCAGACCCCAATAGCTGCTACTGCTGGTTGTGTCACCAAGCTTGCTGTAAAAAGAAGCAGACTTTCATAAGGACTCCAATCTTTTATCTATTGGGTTCTTGAACATTTGGACATTATCCACTGGACATGTCAGTGATTTATATATACAAGAGATGGCTGCGTCCACTGTAGGGACCTTCCATTTTTTTTTTTTGATGAACTTATCCTCCACGGGATAGACCACCGGAAATCTCTTGGGGGAATAAATATTTTCTCAGGACGTTCCCAATCCTGGTAAATAAGCCCTTTCAGTAAAGGGTGAAGTGGAAAAGAACAAACAGTCTGGGGGCTTCTAGCGACCCCAACGAGGATACAGTAGTGGTTGATGGTTCCGCAAGGTGCATTTTTAAATGCTGATCGGACCATGTTAGTCAGAGACTGAACCCATAATCTTTCAGCTTGAGATGCTGAGAAAAGGTTCCCCCACTGTTGATTCCTCTATAACAGAATCAACCTCATCCTGATCCCCTTCAGGCAGGTCGATCCCTGTATGGGACTGTTGCTCTGCTAACAGGCACTCTGAAGGAGGAGACGGAGATCGGGCGTGCTTTCCCTGACAGGGAGGCAGCGATCAATGTTGACAATCTCTCTCTAATCCTCCCAGAGCTGAGGAAAAAACCTCCTCTGTTACATACACAGGAGCAGGTGAACTGAGGACAGCCACAGTACCAAGTACCCCTGCGGGGTCTCTACGGTCACTTACCTCTGAACTTCAGGGGAGACTGGTGCAGCAGAAGTATGCCCAAGATCCTCAGAGCCCGATGAGACCCCCTTCGCTTCCTGGAAGATCCAGTTCCGGAGCTTCTGGACGGCATATTTCCTAAGCCTAAAGCTGAGGTATTCCAGCCGTAATACACCACTTTTACTGAGAATAGTCTAGCACAATTGCTGCTATATCACAGTTGGTGTCTACTAATGTGCCTTTCTATGGGGATGCCTGCATCAACCGCTTGCTGTATGCCTTTTTTTAAATGTTGCCAGCTCTGTCTCTGCACTCCATAGCCAGCTCACAACACATAATTGTGTTTTTTAACATGCTGGGACGCCCGCACATGCGCAGAAGCGCTGCGGCGCGCACAGAGCGTCATCCCCCAGGCTCCGCCCCCTTTCCCGGCTCACCTCTATATATAGAGGCGCGCGCACGCGCGCCTTCGGCGCTAATTTCGAAAAGGGAAACTAGGGACAAGAGCCAGGGCCCCTTTTTGCCGCAGGCCGGGGGATGGACGAGCATTGCAACATGGCAGAGGAAGCAGTTTCCCACAAGAGAACTCACCATCTGCCTGGACTTGCTCTGATGAAAAGAAACTAGTCCACATGACAAGAAACGTTCCACAGCGGCCTCTAGTGGATAAACACAGGTACCGCAGTCTAATATATTAAATATATATATATATATATATATATATATTTTTTTTTTTCTTGACCACTATTAAAAATACTACATTTTTTTAGTAGTTACAGGCATGCACAGATATTAGCGGGAATACCGTTAGGTAACAGACAGAAAGACAAATTAGGCTTGGGGGTCCCCCAATAGAACCAAGTTCCTGGGGGCCCCCACTTACCTGTTCCCCGCCGCAGGACTTTGTTTGGTCCACAGAAGCCCAAACTTCACCTATCACGGCAGGCATTGTAATCAAACCTTCAGGGACCGGGTTCCCAAGGATTCCACTCCCCTGGACCTGTATAGCACCCTGCACAGAAAACATCTTGGTCGTGGGTATGACCAGAGCTCTGGATCCCAGGGTCCAGCTCTCCTAAGAGAAGCATTACAGGCAAAACCTTGCTCTTCTCTGCAAGGCCCGGGTACCGACCGTTTAGCTATGAAGCTTTTTTGGTCGGATCCGGAATAGCTTACTGAGGCCCAAAAGAACCTGTACGCAAGCTCAGTGAAAAACACATGTTTCTTCTTGGCCAACACCTTAGACACTGGCAAAAAACTGGCTTATATAGGGGAGGGTACTTCCGGTTTTGGAAGTTGCCAGTGCCAGCACCTGAAGGTATCTATATAACCCATTAGTAATGACTATGTCGCTCTGTGTCCCGTGATGTACGAGAAAGAAAGGTGCCCTGCATGCAGAATATTTGCCGCGTCAGGAGACGTCCCCTCCCGCTGCTTGTAATAACAGCCGAGCGGCTTCTCAGCACAGTCTCTCAACTCCAGTTCTCAAGGCGCCTCAACAGGACACATTTCAGCCCTACCATTATTTTTCACAGGTGATGTGATCAGTTTCACTGCCTTAGCAATTACCACGGCCGTTTCATCTGAGGGAAATCCTGAAAACATGACCTGTTGGGGCGCCTTAAGGACTGGAGTTGGGAAACACTGGCTAAAGCCTCGTACATACGATCGGATTTTTCCCGACGGGAACTGTGTGATGACAGGCTGTTGGCAGAAAATCCGACCGTTTGAAAGCTCCATCGGACAATTGTTGTCGGATTTTCCGCGGACAAATGTGGGATGGCAGGCTTTAAAATTTTCCGCCCACAAATGTGTGTTGTCGGATTTTTCGAGCGTGTGTACGCAAGTCCAAAGTACAAACACGCATGCTCGGAAGCAATGCTCACCATAACACAACATTAGCAGAAGGTGCCCAAAGGGTGGCGCTAAAGAGCTGAAAAACCACGTAGTTGTGTGTTTGTTGGCCGACAATTGTGTGCCGTTCGGACAAAAGTCCTACACTTTGTCTGCGGGAAAATCTGATCGTGTGCACCAGGCTTAAGCCACATCAGTTGTTACAAGAAAGCCAACCATCGGCTCTAAAGAACGGTACCGGGGGATGATGGCCGCAGCGGCATATCACCCCGGTGCAACCCCTTCAAACCAAAGGCCGCATATTTGCGTTACATCGGCATGAAGGGGATTAACCGCTTCCCGCCGGATGAACGTCCTCGACTTTCATGACTTCCAGTTGTTATACCGGGAAGATGGGTGCAGCTACAGCCAGCGATTCCCTGTAATGTAAAAGCCATCCAAGTGGCTAATTAGCTGCTGGCTTGCTTTTACAGGTGACGAGAAGCCCCCCCCCCCCACCTCCACTGCCTCTCCCGTGCAATCGTGGAGCCAGGGATCCGATGGTGCACCTGGGTTACCATAGAGCTGGCTGTGAAGCAAATAGTCCCCAGCCATCTCTATGGTCCTGGGAGGCCAGACGCAATGTCATGAAGTCTCTTATGGTTCTGGCAGATGTAAACACAGCCATTTTTTTGTTCTGGAAAGCGAAGATCAATGTTTGTTTATTGTTTGTTTTTGAGCTCATGCTTTTCTAGGTAGGAGGAGAGATTTGGGGTCTTAGGTCCCTTTCACACTGGGGCGGGCAGGTGCGGTATAGCGGCGCGATTTTCAGCGCCGCTATACCGTCGTCATTACCGCGGTATGCGGCCGCAAGCGGGTTGAATTTAACCCCCGCTAGCAGCCGAAAAAGAGTTAATACCGCCCGCAAACTGCGGCTATTGCCGCGGTTTGCGGGCGGTATTACTGCGGTGTCCCATTGATTTCAATGGGCAGCCGCGGTAAAGGAGCGGTGAACACACCGCTCCTTCACCGCTGTAAAGATGCGGCTAGCAGGACTTTTGGAGCGGTCCTGCTAGCGCACCGCTTCAATGTGAAAGCCCTCGGGCTTTCACACTGAAGACTGCAGGGCACGATTTTTTCAGGCGGTATAACAGCGCTATTATTAGCGCTAAACCGCCTGAAAAACGTGCCAGTGTGAAAGGGGCCTTATAGACCTCAAATGTTTCCATAAAGAGGACCTGTCAAATCACAAGGGATTAGAGGTGCACCAGAATGAAAATTTAGGTGCCGAAAAATTCAGGATACACTAGGGCTGGGAGATTTTCTCAAAAAAATAAATAAAAAAAATAAATTTGCGATTAAAAAATAAATAAAAATAAAAAAAGTGATTTACGATTCAAAGTTTTTTTTTTTTGATGGACACCGCGCCAGTCCTGAGGAGCTGCGGGCAGGAGTTTTTAGGCGAGGCTGCGGCTTCGGCCTAGTCCTCGGCGTCTGGCCTCGTGGAGTAAGCCGAAGCCGCGGCTTCGCCTAAAAACTCCTGCCCACAGCTCCTCAGGACCGGCGCGGTTTCGGCGCCGGTCCTGGTGAAAAAAAAAAAAAAAAACGATTTGCAGAAAATTTGAACTCTCAACTCGATTCAAGATTTAAATCGATTTTTTTCCCCAGCCCTAGGATACACTTGGCCGGAAAAATGACAGTTTTAAAAAAAAAAATGATTTATATATCCAAAACAGCAGGGAGCATGGCTTCTGAAGAATGGTTACCTGTGCAATGGCTTCACAGAGCGGCTGGTTGGAATATTTGAGGTAGGCGATGGACCGGACAATCAAGGCGATGTCCGACGGGTTTATTTCTTGCAATTTCGGCATTATGTCCACCGCCATCTTCTGTAAAACCTGCGGCTGGCAGAAATTCAGCTTGGCTGGAGAAAAAAAACAAACAAAAAAACCCCACAAAAAACAAGGATAAAGAATCATGGAAAAGCAAAAGACTTACAAAAGAAACAAAAGAAGATGCCAGGATGTGAATCTGTACCCTTTGCAGGTGAAATGGCGACACGATGGTATGAGTATAAATCAATCCACCAACCAATATCAGCAAAATTTGTAAGAAATATATCGCGCCGACATCCAGACAGACAGCAGAGCAACAGACAAAAATGCAAAACTCGCGATTATAACAAATGTGCAGCACTAGTGAAAAAAAAAAATTCTGCAAGGCTACAGAATAAAAAAATATTGTTATATATATATATATATATATCAATGACTGTTAGTCCTCATAATAACTTAATCTTAAAAGGGGTTGAAAAGGTTCCCGTTTTAAAAAACAAAACAAAAACACAACATATCATACTTGCCTCCACTGTGCAGCTCGTTTTGCACAGTGGCCCCGATCCTCCTCTTCTGGGGTCCCACGGCGGCTGTCTCAGCTCCTCCCCGCAATAGATGACCCCCTCTGGGAAGCTCTCTCCCGAGGGGCATACCTTGCGGGCGTGCTCCCGTGTTATACGCTCGGAGGACTCGGCCGCCGAGGGCAAGACTCGGCCGCCGAGGGCAAGACTCGGCCGCCGAGGGCAAGACTCGGCCGCCGAGGGCAAGACTCGGCCGCCGAGGGCAAGACTCGGCCGCCGCGTCATTGGATTTGATTGACCAGCAGCGGGAGCCAATGGCTGCGCTGCTATCAATCTATCCAATGAAGAGCCGAGAAGCCGTGGAGAGAGCGACACGGGATCGCGACCGCGGAAATTCGGGGACACTGCAAGGTGTTTTTTCACCTTAATGCATAGGATGCATTAAGGTGAAAAAACACGAAGGTTTACAACCCCTTTAAGCAGTAATAATGACCATGTACAGATAACGTCCATGAAAGAGTCCATACAGTGCAAAAATTTGGTAAAAAGTTGTGATCATAAAAAAAAAAGTAAGACTGGATCAAATTGAAAGATCACCCCAGATGGTGTCTCCTTAGACGAAACGCGTCGGGGACGAGCTCTGCTGATGTCATTGCGTTGCCTATATTGAGTTTTACAAGCGCTTGTTTTTATTCTTCCCAAATGTAAGTGTTTCCCAATTTTTATACATTTACTATACCTTTGGGTATACACTAAGGAGTTTTCTGTTTTTCTTATCGGTTACGCTGCACGATATTGTGTTTAATCGCTTCAGCCCGGAAAGTTTTACCCCCTTCCTGACCAGAGCACTTTTTACAATTTGGCACTGCGTCGCTTTAACTGGTAATTGTGCGGTCATGCAATGCTGTACCCAAAATGTAATTTGCGTCCTTTTTCCCCACAAATAGAGCTTTCTATGGATGCTATTTGATTACCTCTGCGGTTTTAAATTTTTGCGCTGGGGGGGGTCTCTAGGGGGAGATCTGGGGGAGGTCTCTATGGGGAGATCTGGGGGCCTCTTTGTGGAGTATAACCGCTGCAAACTTGCCGCCTTTGGCGGCAAGTGGTGGAAGAGGGACAAGAGCTGGTCACATGACCCCATGGAACAAATGCACATATTGCCCAGCACACCACATATCTTCAAATAACGTCTGAAAACTTTATCGAAAAATTATGACATCACAGCGGGAAAAGCGCAACGTTTCAGAGCCACGCAGGACCCCTTTTGTGAGATCTATAGTTCCTGCAGCACCCGAGAGAGATATATATATATATATATATATATATATATATATATATATATATATTACACACACACACACACACACACACACACACACATATATATATATATATATATATATATATATATACACACACACACACACACACATACACCTACCTTATTTCAGCCCGCTCCAGTCTGGTCACCTAGTACCGGCTACCCTGTGTGAGCCAGCGGTGGCTGCAGGGGATGAGAGGGAGCATCAACAACTGGTTGGCGTCAAAGCTCCTGGAATTCACAGCCGTTGTCAGGCACTCCCTTACACAGAGACTATGGATGATGTCGGTGTCCCCAGGCATTGCCAGCCTTTGGCGAGCGCTCTCTTCTCCCCTGCAGCCGGCGCTTAGGAGCGATTAGGAGACGGGAGCGGCCTGAAAATAGTTAGGGAAACAGGCCATACTTACACAGGTTAATTAGAATAGGCGTTAGGAGGGCGGGGGTTTAAGATTAGTGAGGTTTGCCTTGAATTCTACTTTAAGATAGGTACACTTTAACCCCCTCCCTGCACCTAAGGGCGTGTAAAGCATGTAAATGGTTCACGTGCGGAAAACCATCATTATCATAGGACATTACAATCATATCAATATATTCTGTTTAAAGTGGTTGTAAAGCTCAGACCTGAGATATGAACAAAGCTTATCCCTCTATAGTGTGTACTTTGTCTCAGTCCAGAACACCAAGTGTCATTTCTGCCCGCTGCCTCCTTCCTCTGCTATAAGCATGAGTCACTTCGCGTTTTCCTGACACCAAGAGAAAAATGGTGATGAACAGGGAGCTCAAGCACACGGCCTATGATTGATAACCCCTTCACACAGGAACAGAGCTGAGGCTATATATGTCCCTTCCCTCCAATCCGCTCTCACTGAGCAGTGCAGAGTGCAACTTCAGCTCTCCGTCCCCCCCCACCCCCTTTTTTTTCTGACAGCTCATACAAGCTGTATAAAATTCTAGACTTTGAAGGGATAAAAGAGAAGACTGCAGATAAACAGGTACAACTTATATTAGAGCTGGGCGATTTTGGCCCAAAAAAAATCTGCGATTTAAAAAAAATAAAAAAACTCGATTCACATCAAGTTTTTTCTTCCTGATGGACACCGCGCCGGTCCGGCGCTCCGCGGACTAGGCCTCGCCTAAAAAATCCTGCCCTCAGCTCGCCGTGATCCTGGGAAAAGGCAGCGAGGCCGGACGCCGCTGACTTTTCCCAGCATCGCGCCGAGCTGTGGTCCTAAGGAGCTGCGGGCAGGAGTTTTTAGGCGAGGCCGCGGCTTCGGCCTAGTCCACCACGACGACCCTGGAAAAAGGCCGCGGACTAGGCCTAGTCCGCGGCCTTTTTCCAGGGTCGTCGTGGTGGACTAGGCCGAAGCCTCGCCTAAAAACTCCTGCCCGCAGCTCCTTAGGACCGGCGCCTGCAGCTCGCCGCGATGCTGGGAAAAGGCCGCGGCTTCGGGTTAGTCCGTGACATCCGGCCTCGCTGCCTTTTTCCAGGATCGCGGCGAGCTGAGGGCAGGATTTTTTTTTTAGGCGAGGCCGCGGCTTCGGCCTAGCCCGCGGAGCGCCGGTCCTATGGAAAAAAAATTAAAAAATAAAAATCGATTTGGTCAAAATTTTAAAATCGATTTGCCCTTGCAACTCGATTCAAATCGATTTTTTTCCCCAGCCCTATCTTATATAGGATCACCTGAGGCCAGTCCCTTCACTGGGGCTATGTGAGGCTTTACAACCACCAATCTCTGATCTTAGATTAGAATGCCACGCAGTCAGGTGAACTCGGTCTGAAAGACGTTATGAAAGTCATGAAGAGCGCAACGTCCCCCGCCCCCCCTCCTTCCGAAAGTTACGTCTTACCGAAAGCAAATGCCAAGTCTAATATAACGGATGGGGAGAGTTCGCCCTTAAACTGTATAAGGTGGAAGGAAATCGCCCGCAGGACAGATAGCGTCCGCCGATTCTCAGCTGCCAGGGCAGAGATGACTTTCCGAGACTCCTCAGGCGTCAAATCTCCTGCGAATTCCAGGACCTAAAACAAAAAAGGAAATACCATTCAGGTGAGGAAATGCGACCTCATTAAAAAGGTGAAAATACTAAATTTTATACATCAGGATATCAGAATCCCTTTAAAATGCTACACTATATGGCCAAAGTTTAAGGGTACCGGACCATCACACCTACAGTGGGGGAGAACAAGTATTTGATACCCGGCCGATTTTGCAGGTTTTCCTACTTACAAAGCATGTAGAGGTCTGTCATTTTTTACATGGCAAAGCCATTCGGAAATGCTCGGAAAGACACGGAAAAACTCAGTTCCCGAGGTCAGCCGAGCTGTCCTCGGGCCTTTTCGGCTGTTTCCGAGGCTCTCCGGCGCCCCCCCACCTCTTGCTGCATGCGGTATTGCATGCCATTGAAGTCAATGCGGAACTAAATTATTTTCATTTCCATTGACTTCAATGGGGAAACTCACTTTGATATGCGAATACCTTTGATTACGAGCATTCTCCTGGAACGGATCATGCTCGTAATCCGAGGTTCCACTGTACAGAGATCAGACGTTTCCTCTAGTTCTTGACCAGAGTTGCACACACCGAAGCAGGGATTTTGGCACCACTCCTCCATACAGAGCTTCTCCAGATCCTTCAGGTTTCGGGGCAATACGGACTTTCATCTCCCTCCAAAGATTTTCTATTGGGTTCAGGTCTGGAGACTGGCTAGGCCACTCTAGGAACTTCAGATAATTCTTACGGAACAACTCCTTAGTTGCCCTGTGTGTTTTGGGCGTTGTCATGCTGGAAGACCCAGCCACGACCCATCTTCAATGCTTTTACTAAAGGGAAGGAGGTTGTTGGCCAAGATCTTGCGATAGATGGCCCCATCCATCCTCCCCTCAATATGGTGCAGTCGTCCTGTCCTCTTTGCAGAAAAGCATCCCCAAAGAATGATGTTTCCACCCTCCATGCTTCACAGTTGGGATGGTGTTCTTGGGGTTGTACTCATCCTTCTTCCTCCTCCAAACACAGAGAGTGGAGTTTAGACCAAAAAGCTCTATTTGTGTCTCATCAGACCACATGGCCTTCTCCCATTCCTCCTCTGGATCATCCAGATGGTCATTGGCAAACTTCAGACAGGCCTGGACATGCGCTGGCTTGAGCAGGGGGACCTTGCGTGCGCTGCAGGATTTTAATCCATGACGGCGTAGTGTTACTAATGGTTTTCTTTGAGACTGTGGTCCCAGCTCTCTTCAGGTCCTGCCGTGTAGTTCTGGGCTGATCCCTCACCTTCCTCATGATCATTGATGCCCCAACCAGGTGAGATCTTACATGGAAGCCCCAGACCGAGGGAGATTGACCATTATCTTGAATTTCTTCCATTTTCTAATAATTGCGCCAACATTTGTTGCCCTCTCACCAAGCTGCTTGCCTATTGTCCTGTAGCCCATCCCAGCCTTGTGCAGGTCTACAATTTTATCCCTGATGTCCTTACACAGCTCTCTGGTCTTGGCCATTGTGGAGAGGTCGGAGTCTGTTTGATTGAGTGTGTGGACAGGTGTCTTATACAGGTAACGAGTTCAAACAGGTGCAGTTAATACAGGTAATGAGTGAAGAACAGGAGGGCTTCTTAAAGAAAAAATAACAGGTCTGTGAGAGCCGCAATTCTGACTGGTTGGTAGGGGATCAAATACTTATGTCATGCAATAAAATGCAAATTAATTATTTAAAAATCATATAATGTCATTTTCTGGAGCACCTATGATAAAAATTACAGACCTCTACATGCTTTGTAAGTAGGAAAACCTGCAAAAATCGGCAGTATATCAAATACTTGTTCTCCCCCCACTGTATATGGAGCTTGTTGGACATCCCATTCCAGAACCATCAATATGGAGTGGTCCTCCCCTCATGGCCATCAATATGGAGCTGTCCTCCCCTCATGGCCATCAATATGGAGCTGTCCTCTCCTCATGGCCATCAATATGGAGCTGTCCTCCCCTCATGGCCATCAATATGGAGCTGCCCGCTTCTCCGAGACCATGACCATTAAGATAGAGTTGCTACCTTCCCAACTTTAGGATGAAGTTGAAGTTATTCCCCCCCATGGCCAGCAAAATGCAATTGCCCCCTTTGGTTCTGCATCACCCTCAAATCTTCTAGGAAAGATTATTACAAGATTTTGGGTGGTGTCTGTAGGAATTTGAGGTCAGGCACTGACGTTGGATGAGAAGACCTGATTTACAATGGACTTTCCAATTTATCCCAAAGGTGTTCAGTAGGGTGAGGAGACAATAGGGAGTGGTCTCCTCATGGGCCACCAATAGCGAGTGGTCTCCTCATGGGCCACCAATAGCGAGTGGTCTCCTCATGGGCCACCAATAGCGAGTGGTCTCCTCATGGGCCACCAATAGCGAGTGGTCTCCTCATGGGCCACCAATAGCGAGTGGTCTCCTCATGGGCCACCAATAGCGAGTGGTCTCCTCATGGGCCACCAATAGCGAGTGGTCTCCTCATGGGCCACCAATAGCGAGTGGTCTCCTCATGGGCCACCAATAGCGAGTGGTCTCCTCATGGGCCACCAATAGCGAGTGGTCTCCTCATGGGCCACCAATAGCGAGTGGTCTCCTCATGGGCCACCAATAGCGAGTGGTCTCCTCATGGGCCACCAATAGCGAGTGGTCTCCTCATGGGCCACCAATAGCGAGTGGTCTCCTCATGGGCCACCAATAGCGAGTGGTCTCCTCATGGGCCACCAATAGCGAGTGGTCTCCTCATGGGCCACCAATAGCGAGTGGTCTCCTCATGGGCCACCAATAGCGAGTGGTCTCCTCATGGGCCACCAATAGCGAGTGGTCTCCTCATGGGCCACCAATAGCGAGTGGTCTCCTCATGGGCCACCAATAGCGAGTGGTCTCCTCATGGGCCACCAATAGCGAGTGGTCTCCTCATGGGCCACCAATAGCGAGTGGTCTCCTCATGGGCCACCAATAGCGAGTGGTCTCCTCATGGGCCACCAATAGCGAGTGGTCTCCTCATGGGCCACCAATAGCGAGTGGTCTCCTCATGGGCCACCAATAGCGAGTGGTCTCCTCATGGGCCACCAATAGCGAGTGGTCTCCTCATGGGCCACCAATAGCGAGTGGTCTCCTCATGGGCCACCAATAGCGAGTGGTCTCCTCATGGGCCACCAATAGCGAGTGGTCTCCTCATGGGCCACCAATAGCGAGTGGTCTCCTCATGGGCCACCAATAGCGAGTGGTCTCCTCATGGGCCACCAATAGCGAGTGGTCTCCTCATGGGCCACCAATAGCGAGTGGTCTCCTCATGGGCCACCAATAGCGAGTGGTCTCCTCATGGGCCACCAATAGCGAGTGGTCTCCTCATGGGCCACCAATAGCGAGTGGTCTCCTCATGGGCCACCAATAGCGAGTGGTCTCCTCATGGGCCACCAATAGCGAGTGGTCTCCTCATGGGCCACCAATAGCGAGTGGTCTCCTCATGGGCCACCAATAGCGAGTGGTCTCCTCATGGGCCACCAATAGCGAGTGGTCTCCTCATGGGCCACCAATAGCGAGTGGTCTCCTCATGGGCCACCAATAGCGAGTGGTCTCCTCATGGGCCACCAATAGCGAGTGGTCTCCTCATGGGCCACCAATAGCGAGTGGTCTCCTCATGGGCCACCAATAGCGAGTGGTCTCCTCATGGGCCACCAATAGCGAGTGGTCTCCTCATGGGCCACCAATAGCGAGTGGTCTCCTCATGGGCCACCAATAGCGAGTGGTCTCCTCATGGGCCACCAATAGCGAGTGGTCTCCTCATGGGCCACCAATAGCGAGTGGTCTCCTCATGGGCCACCAATAGCGAGTGGTCTCCTCATGGGCCACCAATAGCGAGTGGTCTCCTCATGGGCCACCAATAGCGAGTGGTCTCCTCATGGGCCACCAATAGCGAGTGGTCTCCTCATGGGCCACCAATAGCGAGTGGTCTCCTCATGGGCCACCAATAGCGAGTGGTCTCCTCATGGGCCACCAATAGCGAGTGGTCTCCTCATGGGCCACCAATAGCGAGTGGTCTCCTCATGGGCCACCAATAGCGAGTGGTCTCCTCATGGGCCACCAATAGCGAGTGGTCTCCTCATGGCCACCAATAGCGAGTGGTCTCCTCATGGCCACCAATAGCGAGTGGTCTCCTCATGGCCACCAATAGCGAGTGGTCTCCTCATGGCCACCAATAGCGAGTGGTCTCCTCATGGCCACCAATAGCGAGTGGTCTCCTCATGGCCACCAATAGCGAGTGGTCTCCTCATGGCCACCAATAGCGAGTGGTCTCCTCATGGCCACCAATAGCGAGTGGTCCCCTTTGGTTATTTAATACCCTCCAATCTTCTAAGAAAGCTTTCTACAAGATTTTGGATGAGAAGACCTCACAATGGACTTTCCAATTTATCCCAAAGGTCTTCAGTAGGGGTGAGGACAGGGCTCTGTGCAGGTCACTCAAGTGCCTCTACACCAAACTGGTCACACCATGTCTTTATGGGAGTTGGCTTTGTACACAGGGGCACAGTCATGCTGGAACAAAAAAAGGTCTTCAACAGTTACCACAAGGTTGAGGTGTTGGGACATTCTATTCCAAACCCATGACCATTAATATGGTGTTCCCAAAACTTACCACAAGCTTGAGATGTTGGAATATCCAATTCCAAAACCATGGTCATTAACATGGAGTTGCCCCCCCCCCATTCCAAAACCATGGTCATTAACATAGAGTTTGCGCCCCCCCCCATTCCAAAACCATGGTCATTAACATGGAGTTGCCACCACCCCCCAATTCCAAAACCATTAAAATGGAGTTGCCCCCCATTCCAAAACCATGGCCAGTAATATGGAGTTGCCCTCCTCCCCCATTCCAAAACCATTAAAATTGAGTTTTAAAATGGCCATTAATATGGCATTCTTCAAATAGTTACAAGGTTGGAAGAAAACAACGGTCTAAAATGGTTTTATATGTTGTAGGGGTACAAGAAGCCCATTCTAGACAAACCTGAACTCCACCTGAGGTCCCCTTTGGCCATATAGTGTATTAGAGCTGTGCATGTCTGCCTCGTCTCACGGGGGGCGATCCGTTACCTTATCTTCCAGTCTCTCCATGAGGGAGTTGGAAATAAAGCCCAGCCTCGATATCAGCGTCACCAGGGACCGCGTGTCCCTGATCTCCGTCCATCGAAGCTCCACTTGTTTCACCAGGTCCTCGAGCAGCGCCTTCTCCCCCTTGGAGCGATACATAGGAGCAATAAAGCTCGACAGCTGGGCCAGAGCCCCAATACTAAACTTCCGGAGACGCCACCGCACTTCAACCTCCACCGACTGGAAGCAACGGTGATTTCTGTCCAATCCGAGGACGTACAAGCTCTTCAGCAATTTAATAAGGCGGCCGTGCCAAACATACTGGATCTGCAACATGGAGGAAACTCTGGGTCAAAAAACGTTTACCAAATTCAGATATTAACAGGAAAAAATATTCAAGCAACAAATACCATATATACTCGAGTATAAGCCGACCCGAATATAAGCTGAGGCATCTAATTTTACCACAAAAAAAACGTATTGACTCGAGTATAAGCCTAGGATGTCCATCTGCATGCGGCGCTGTGTGACTAGACTGACGTTTAACATGGGAGTCTATGGAAGGGGTGCCCGGCTTTGAAAAATCGGTGCTCCCCGGCCGTAGGTCCACCGGACAAAAAAACTTTGCACACATTAGTAGAGGTGAAAAGGGGCTACATGTGTGCCAAGGTTGGGGACCAGGGTACCTAGGGCTGGCCGGTGCCGGGTCCCCAAAGTCACCGGAGAAATTACCGTTTAACATGTGAGTCTATAGAGGGGGGGCCCGGATTTGAAAAATCGGTGCTCCCCGGCTGTAGGTTCCCCAGACAACAATCTTTGCACACATATAGAGGAAGAGTGAGGCTACATGTGTGCCAAGTTTGGGGTCGAGGGGACCTACGGCTGGCTGGGATCAGGCGCACAGTGAAGATGGACAAAGACTCGAGTATAAGCCGAGGGGGAAACATACTCGAGTATATACGGTACGCAAAAAATAAATAAATAAATTTAACCCCTTCAATACCGAGAACTTTCACCCCTCCTTCCTGCCCAAGGGGAATTTTTAGCTTTCAGCGCTTTCACACTTTGACAATTGCGCAGTCATGCAACACTGTAGCCAAATGACATTTTTTTCACACAAATAGGTTTGTTTGATTTTGGTGGTATTTAATCACCACTGGTGTTTTTTTTTTTTTTTTGCTAAATAAAAAGGAATAACAAAAAAACAAAAACAAAGAAATGAAAATTAAAAATATATATATATATATATATATATATATATATATATATATATATATATAAAAAAAATAAAAATAATAAAGTTTTCTTTTTAACCACTTCAGCCCCGGACCATTTTGTAGCTAAAAGACCAGGCCCCCTTTTTGCGATTTGGCACTGCGTCGCTTTAACTGACAATTGCGCGGTCGTGCGACGTGGCTCCCAAACAAAATTGCGGTCCTTTTTTTTCCCCCCACAAATAGAGCTTTCTTTTGGTGGTAATTGATCACCTCTGCGGTTTTTATTTTTTGCGCTATAAACAAAAATAGAGCGACAATTTTGAAAAAAAAAAAAAAAAAAAAAGCAATATTTTTTACTTTTTGCTATAATAAATATCCCCCAAAAAATATCTAAAAAAACATTTTTTTCCCCCCACAGTTTAGGCCGATACGTATTCTTCTACATATTTTTAGTTAAAAAAAAAAATAAAAAAAAAAAAAAAATCGTAATAAGCGTTTATTGATCGGTTTGTGCAAAAGTTATAGCGTCTACAAAATAGGGCACTGTTTTATGTCATTTTTATTAATAAGTTTTTTTTTTTTTTTACTAGTTATGTCAGCGATCAGCAATTTTTATCATGACTGCGACATTATGGCAGACACTTCGGAAACATTTGACACTATTTTGGGACCATTGTTATTTTTACAGCGATCAGTGCTATAAATATGCACCGATTACTGTAAAAATGACACTGGCAGTGAAGGGGGTTAACCACTAGGTGGCGCTGCAGGGGTTAAGTGTTTCCTAGGGAGTGATTCTTACTGTGAGGGGGCGTGGCTACACACGGATCACGGGAACGGTCATCAGGGACAGTGTCACTAGGCAGAATAGGGGAATGTCTTGTTTACAAAAAGGCATTCATTCCCCTGTTCTGCTCTTGCCGACCGCAATCGCGGCACTCCCGGGAACATCGAGTTTGCGGGACCCGCGGCCGCACTCACAAAGGCACGCGCGCGTGCCTGCAGGGCGGCAGATTTAAAAAGGGACGTACCTGTACGCCAATCCGTGCCATTCTGCTGACGTACATCAGCGTGCGGCAAGTGGTTAAAATGTTCTTTTTCAAGGCGCTGTATGTAGAGATTTCTAGGATGAAGAGATCGAAGTGTCTGTAGCACAATTGTATCCCCAATTCCTACCGCAGAGGAAACGGGGCCCATGAGCTACAAAAAAAAATTCTGTAGCAGCCCATTGGCCAGCTGCCGCCAAGGAGGGGGCGGAGCTGAATTTGACGAAGCTGCAATAAACTTTCAACGTGTTCCTTAGAATTTTTTTTTTTTTTTTCGCGGAGACATTCTTTGCAAACATGTTTAAAAAAATTAAGCCTGAAGATTAAACCCCCTGCACACCTCTGGCCAAATGCGGTACTGCACACTGCAGAGGCTTGACCGCAAAAAAATAAATTAAAAAAAATAATCACTCGTATTGCGAAACGCTCGTTAACCACGTTACTCGCAATCCGAGGTTCCACTGTACTTCCTTTTTTGTTCCCCGCAAAGTAAAAACAATGTGCTAGTATGCATCACATACTAGCACATTATGCGACACTTACCTGCAAACAAAGCCCGCGCTGTACCCGCTGGAGGCCGCATCCTTGTTCGCCCCTCTTCCATTCCAGGGCCACGGACTCCGGCTCTGTGACTGGCTGGGTCACATTACGTCACCCGGGGGGGGGGAGCTATTGCTGCTGGGAGGGAGTCTGTGGTTTCTGGGGAGGGGGATCTGTCGCTGCCGTTTGTTATTTTAGAACTGCTTCAACGTTGACCTGAACGTTCCCATCTGGTCATGTGATTGCCCGTGTCAGCCAGCGCTGGCTGCAGGGGAGAAGAGCATTGTTTCCTGTCGGCGCCGGTGGGGGAACGGGACCGGGAGGGCGCCGGTGGGGGGGACAGGCGAAACAGGCGCGGGAGGGGGGGACAGGCGCAGGAGGGCGCCGAGGGGGGGAACGGGAGGGCGCCGGAGGGGGGAACGGGAGGGCGCCGGAGGGGGGGATGGGAACGGGACCGGGAGGGGGAACAGGCGCGGGAGAACAGGACCGGAGGGCGCCGGTGGGGGAACGGGACCGGGAGGGGGAACAGGCGCGGGAGAACAGGACCGGAGGGCGCCAGTGGGGGAACAGGACCGGAGGCAATGCTCTTCTCCCCTGCATCCAGCGCTGGCTGACACGGGGGAGATCACATGACCAGATGGGATCGGCCTGTAAATTGGTGTACAAAAGCCTTTTTTTCCCCCTCTAAAATAACAAACAGCAGCAACAGATCCTCTCCCCAGCAGCACTAGACCCCTTCAGCGGAAATCTATCCTCCCAGCAACAACAGGTCCCCCCCACCAACAAGATACTCCCCCAGCAACAATAAATCTAGTAGACAGCATTAATAATACCCCCCAACAATTTAACATCTCCCCCTCCCAGCAACAATAGAAACCCTGCAGCAGTAGACCTTCCAGCACCCCTTGGCATTATATACATTCAGTGCTGGAGGTGCCACCCCCCCCCCCCGCAAACAAAGCGTGTGCGGACTTACCTGACTATTGATTTGGTCTAGAAGCTGCTGAAATCTCGGGTCTTTCAGAATCTCTTCTTTACTCCCGATTTCCCTCCTGGTGATCTCTTGGATGATCATGACCCCCTTGTTCCCGGTGACGTTCTGCTCTCGGGGGATATCCAGCAGTTTGCTCACCTCCGGCACAGTCTTCAGCATGGAGAAGAACTCGTTCTCATCCTGTGGGGTGATGGGGCCCTGGGAGGTCTCCGGGAGGCTTTCCGCCAGGTAACGCAGGGAGGTGGTGTGCAGGGACGCATGGCACGGGGGGGGTGGGGCATGCCGGCACAATCTTATACATTCTGTGGGGATGGAGGAGGAGGGGAGGGGCTGGAAGGAGGCTGGCACTGCCAGCAGGCGGGAAGCACGCTGGACAAGACGAGCCGTCATCCTCTCTTTGGTGGGAGTTCAATGTGCCGGGAGGAAGGTCAGTTCACCACATTTCTACAAGGAAGAAATCGAGTCAGTCAGACGCCATTATACAAACAGTCAAAGCCCGACGCTGGGCAAATCTATCCCTGCGGACTACAGAAACCCCCCCAATGTGGACTACAGAATCCCTACACAGCACCTCCCCCCCCCCCAATGTGGACTACGGAATCCCTACACAGCACCTCCCCCCCCCAATGTGGACTACGGAATCCCTACACAGCACCTCCCCCCCCCAATGTGGACTACAGAATCCCTACACAGCACCTCCCCCCTCCAATGTGGACTACTGAATCCCTACACAGCACCTCCCCCCTCCAATGTGGACTACTGAATCCCTACACAGCCCCCCCCCCAATGTGGACTACGGAATCCCTACACAGCCCCCCCCCAATGTGGACTACGGAATCCCTACACAGCCCCCCCCAATGTGGACTACGGAATCCCTACACAGCCCCCCCCCAATGTGGACTACGGAATCCCTACACAGCCCCCCCCAATGTGGACTACGGAATCCCTACACAGCCCCCCCCCCCAATGTGGACTACGGA
Source organism: Rana muscosa (assembly GCA_029206835.1). NCBI lineage: Eukaryota > Metazoa > Chordata > Amphibia > Anura > Ranidae > Rana > Rana muscosa. Next base: position 211,008,039 of record JARGYO010005626.1, read on the forward strand.
ATCCCTACACAGCACCTCCCCCCCCCCAATGTGGACTACGGAATCCCTACACAGCACCTCCCCCCCCCCAATGTGGACTACGGAATCCCTACACAGCCCTCCCCCCCAATGTGGACTACGGAATCCCTACACAGCCCTCCCCCCCAATGTGGACTACGGAATCCCTACACAGCCCTCCCCCCCCAATGTGGACTACGGAATCCCTACACAGCCCTCCCCCCCCCAATGTGGACTACGGAATCCCTACACAGCACCTCCCCCCCCCCCAATGTGGACTACGGAATCCCTACACAGCCCTCCCGCCCAATGTGGACTACGGAATCCCTACACAGCCCTCCCCCCCCCAATGTGGACTACGGAATCCCTACACAGCCCTCCCCCCCCCAATGTGGACTACGGAATCCCTACACAGCCCTCCCCCCCCCAATGTGGACTACGGAATCCCTACACAGCCCTCCCCCCCCAATGTGGACTACGGAATCCCTACACAGCCCTCCCCCCCCAATGTGGACTACGGAATCCCTACACAGCCCTCCCCTCCCCAATGTGGACTACGGAATCCCTACACAGCCCCCCCCCCCCCAATGTGGACTACGGAATCCCTACACAGCCCCCCCCCCCCAATGTGGACTACGGAATCCCTACACAGCCCTCCCCCCCAATGTGGACTACGGAATCCCTACACAGCCCTCCCCCCCCAATGTGGACTACGGAATCCCTACACAGCCCTCCCCCCCCAATGTGGACTACGGAATCCCTACACAGCCCTCCCCCCCCCAATGTGGACTACGGAATCCCTACACAGCCCTCCCCCCCCAATGTGGACTACGGAATCCCTACACAGCCCCCCCCCAATGTGGACTACGGAATCCCTACACAGCCCTCCCCCCCCAATGTGGACTACGGAATCCCTACACAGCCCTCCCCCCCCAATGTGGACTACGGAATCCCTACACAGCCCTCCCCCCCCAATGTGGACTACGGAATCCCTACACAGCCCCCCCCCAATGTGGACTACGGAATCCCTACACAGCCCTCCCCCCCCAATGTGGACTACGGAATCCCTACACAGCCCTCCCCCCCCCCCATGTGGACTACGGAATCCCTACACAGCCCTCCCCCCCCCCCAATGTGGACTACGGAATCCCTACACAGCCCCCCCCCCAATGTGGACTACGGAATCCCTACACAGCCCCCCCCCCAATGTGGACTACGGAATCCCTACACAGCCCCCCCCCCAATGTGGACTACGGAATCCCTACACAGCCCTCCCCCCCAATGTGGACTACGGAATCCCTACACAGCCCCCCCCAATGTGGACTACGGAATCCCTACACAGCCCTCCCCCCCCAATGTGGACTACGGAATCCCTACACAGCCCTCCCCCCCCAATGTGGACTACGGAATCCCTACACAGCCCTCCCCCCCAATGTGGACTACGGAATCCCTACACAGCCCCCCCCAATGTGGACTACGGAATCCCTACACAGCCCCCCCCAATGTGGACTACGGAATCCCTACACAGCCCTCCCCCCAATGTGGACTACGGAATCCCTACACAGCCCCCCCACCAATGTGGACTACGGAATCCCTACACAGCCCTCCCCCCCCCCAATGTGGACTACGGAATCCCTACACAGCCCTCCCCCCCCCCAATGTGGACTACGGAATCCCTACACAGCCCCCCCCCCCAACAATGTGGACTACAGAATCCCTACACAGCCCCCCCCCCCAACAATGTGGACTACAGAATCCCTACACAGGCCCCCCCCCAATGTGGACTACAGAATCCCTACACAGCCCCCCCCCAATGTGGACTACAGAATCCCTACATAGCCCCCCCCCCAATGTGGACTACAGAATCCCTACATAGCCCCCCCCCAATGTGGACTACAGAATCCCTACATAGCCCCCCCCCAATGTGGACTACAGAATCCCTACACAGCCCCCCCCCAATGTGGACTACGGAATCCCTACACAGCCCCCCCCCAATGTGGACTACGGAATCCCTACACAGCCCCCCCCCCCAATGTGGACTACGGAATCCCTACACAGCCCCCCCCCCCCAATGTGGACTACGGAATCCCTACACAGCCCTCCCCCCCCAATGTGGACTACGGAATGCCTACACAGCCCTCCCCCCCCCCAATGTGGACTACGGAATGCCTACACAGCCCCCCCCCCCCCCAATGTGGACTACGGAATACCTACACAGCCCTCCCCCCCCCCAATGTGGACTACGGAATCCCTACACAGCCCCCCCCCCCAATGTGGACTACTGAATCCCTACACAGCCCTCCCCCCTCCCAATATGGACTACGGAATCCCTACACAGCCCTCCCCCCCAATGTGGACTACGGAATCCCTACACAGCCCTCCCCCCCAATGTGGACTACGGAATCCCTACACAGCCCTCCCCCCCCCCAATGTGGACTACGGAATCCCTACACAGGCCCCCCCCCCAATGTGGACTACAGAATCCCTACACCCCCACCCCCCAATGTGGACTACAGAATCCCTACACAGGCCCCCCCCCCCAATGTGGACTACAGAATCCCTACACAGCCCCCCCCCCCAATGTGGACTACGGAATCCCTACACAGGCCCCCCCCCAATGTGGACTACAGAATCCCTACACAGGCCCCCCCCCAATGTGGACTACAGAATCCCTACACAGGCCCCCCCCCCCAATGTGGACTACAGAATCCCTACACAGGCCCCCCCCCAATGTGGACTACAGAATCCCTACACAGGCCCCCCCCCAATGTGGACTACAGAATCCCTACACAGGCCCCCCCCATGCAGACCACACCGATGGCATCCCGATGTAAAGGGGAGGGGACTCAGATGGGGTGGTAGATGGAGCTGATGATTATCGGATATACTATGATACTCCGCTCCATCTAGTGGCCGTAGTGTGGCATTTTCCTGACCCGCTCTATTCCATATTCATTTTTACTACCAACTCACACAGAGCAAACGTACACATATAGTGCCTTGAAAAAGTATTCATACCCCTTGAAATTCCCCACATTTTCTCATGTTACAAACAAAAAGGTAAATGTATTTTATTGGGATTTTATGTGATAGACCAACACAAAGTGGCACATAATTGGGGAGTGGAAGGAAAATGATAAATGATACAAATAAATATGTGAAAAGTGTGGGGGGGGGCATTTGTATGGCGCCCCCCGGAGTCAATACTTTGTAGAACCCCCTTTCTCTACAATTACAGCTGCAAGTCTTTTTGGGGATGTCTCTACCAGCTTTGCACATCTAGAGAGGGACATTTCTGCCCATTCTTCTTTGTAAAATATCTCAAGCTCTGTCAGATTGGATGGAGAGCGTCTGTGATCAGCAATTTTCAAGTCTTGCCACAGATTCTCAATGGGATTTAGGTCTGGACTGTGACTGGGCCATTCTAACACATGAATATGCTTTGATCTAAACCATTCCATTGTAGCTCTGGCTGTATGTTTCGGGTCGTTGTCCTGCTGGAAGGTGAACCTCCCGCCCCAGTCTCAAGTCTTTTGGAGACTCTAACAGGTTTTCTTCTAAGATTGTCCTGTATTTGTCTCCATCCATCTTCCCATCAACTCTGACCAGCTTCCCTGTCCCTGCTGAAGAAAAGCATTCCCACCACATGATGCTGCCACCACCATGTTTCACGGTGGGGATGGTGTGTTCAGGGTGATGTGCAGTGTTCGTTTTCCCCCCACACTAGAGGCCAAAAAGTTCATTTTTGGTCTCATGTGACCAGAGCACCTTCTTCCCCATGTTTGCTGTGTCCCCCACATGATTGCTGTGTCCCCCACATGATTGCTGTGTCCCCTACATGATTGCTGTGTCCCCCACATGATTGCTGTGTCCCCCACATGATTGCTGTGTCCCCCACATGATTGCTGTGTCCCCCACATGATTGCTGTGTCCCCCACATGATTGCTGTGTCCCCCACATGTTTGCTGTGTCCCCCACATGACTGCTGTGCCCCCCACATGTTTGCTGTGCCCCCCACATGGCTTCTCACAAACTGCAAACAGGACTTCTTATGACTTTCTTTCTCCAATGTCTTTCTTCTTGTCACTCTTCCATAAAGGGCAGATTTGTGGAGAAGCACGACTAATAGTTGTCCTGTGGACAGATTCTCCCCCCTGAGCTGTGGATCTCGGCAGCTCCTCCAGAGTTACCATGGGCCTCTTGGCTGCTTCTCTGATGAATGCTCTCCTTGCCTGGCATGGTCAGTTTAGGTGGACGGCCATGTCTTGGTAGGTTTGCAGTTGTGCCATACTCTTTCCATTTTCCGATGGTGGATTGAACAGAGCTCTGTGAGATGTTCAAAGATTGGGAGATTTTTTTTTTTTTATAACCTAACCCTGCTTTATACTTCTCCGCAACTTTATCCCTGACCTGTCTGGTGTGTTCCTTGGCCTTCATGATGCTGTTTGTTCACTAAAGTTCTCTAACAAACCTGAGGGCTTCACAGAACAGCTGTATTTATACTGAGATTATATTACACACAGGTGGACTCCATTTACTAATTAGGTGACTTCTGAAGGCAATTGGTTCCACTAGATTTTAGTAATCAGAGTAAAGGGGGCTGAATACAACATTTTGGAAAACCATTTATAATTTTCCTTCCACTTCACAATTATGTGCCACTTTGTGTTGGTCCATCACATAAAATACATTTACGTTTTTGGTTGTAAAATGACAAAATGTGGAAAATTTCAAGGAGTATGAATACTTTCTCAAGGCACTGTGTGTGTGTGTGAAGTGTTTGTAGCACAATTTTATCCCCAATTCCTACCGCAGAGGAAACGGGGCCCATGAGCTACAAAAAAAAATTCTGTAGCAGCCCATTGGCCAGCTGCCGCCAAGGAGGGGCGGAGCTGAATTTGACGAAGCTGCAAAAAACTTTTAACGTGTTCCTTAGAATTTTTTTTTTTGCCTAGACCCTCACTGCCGGAGGCCATTTTTTTTGCGTTTTTTGCAAACATGTTTTTAAAAAAAAAAAAAAAAAAACATTAAGGAACTGTACTGTATTGGGGCCCCTGAGACACTGTGCTGTATACACCGATAACTGGGACCCCAACTGGGATCATGAAGGACTCTGCACTGTATTGGGGCCCCTGAGACACTGTGCTGTATACACCGACAACTGGGACCCCAACTGGGATCATGAAGGACTCTGCACTGTATTGGGGCCCCTGAGACACTGTGCTGTATACACCGATAACTGGGACCCCAACTGGGATCATGAAGGACTCTGCACATTATTGGGGCCCCTGAGACACTGTGCTGTATACACCGATAACTGGGACCCCAACTGGGATCATGAAGGACTCTGCACTGTATTGGGGCCCCTGAGACACTGTGCTGTATACACCGATAACTGGGACCCCAACTGGGATCATGAAGGACTCTGCACATTATTGGGGCCCCTGAGACACTGTGCTGTATACACCGATAACTGGGACCCCAACTGGGATCATGAAGGACTCTGCACTGTATTGGGGCCCCTGAGACACTGTGCTGTATACACCGATAACTGGGACCCCAACTGGGATCATGAAGGACTCTGCACTGTATTGGGGCCCCTGAGACACTGTGCTGTATACACCAATAACTGGGACCCCAACTGGGATCATGAAGGACTCTGCACTGTACTGGGGCCCCTGAGACACTGGGCTGTATACAGTGATGACCGTCGATAACTGGGACCCCAACAGGGACCATGAAGACCCTGTACTGTATTGGGGGCCCTGAAACACTGTGGTGACCATCAATAACTGGGACCCCAATAGAGACGATGAAGGCCCTGCACTGGGGCCCCTGAGACACTGTGCTGTATACAGTGATGACCGTTGATAACTGGGACCCCCAACAGGGACCATGAAGACCCTGTACTGGGGCCCGAGACACTGTGCTGTATACACCGATAACTGGAACCCCAACAGGGACCATGAAGGACTCTGCACTTCGGCCCTTAAGACACTGTGCTATATACAGTGATGACCATCGATAACTGGGACCCCAACAGGGACCATAAAGACCCTGTACTGTATTGGGGCCCCTGAGACACTGTGGTGACCATCAATAACTGGAACCCCAATAGAGACTATGAAGGCCCTGCACTGGGGCCCCTGAGACACTGTGCTGTATACAGTGATGACCATCGATAACTGGGACCCCAACAGGGACCATGAAGACCTTGTACTGTATACACCGATAACTGGGACCCCAACTGGGATCATGAAGGACTCTGCACTGTATTGGGGCCCCTGAGACACTGTGCTGTATACACCGATAACTGGGACCCCAACTGGGATCATGAAGGACTCTGCACTGTATTGGGGCCCCTGAGACACTGTGCTGTATACACCGACAACTGGGACCCCAACTGGGATCATGAAGGACTCTGCACTGTATTGGGGACCCTGAGACACTGTGCTGTATACACCGATAACTGGGACCCCAACTGGGATCATGAAGGACTCTGCACTGTATTGGGGCCCCTGAGACACTGTGCTGTATACACCGATAACTGGGACCCCAACTGGGATCATGAAGGACTCTGCACATTATTGGGGCCCCTGAGACACTGTGCTGTATACACCGATAACTGGGACCCCAACTGGGATCATGAAGGACTCTGCACTGTATTGGGGCCCCTGAGACACTGTGCTGTATACACCGATAACTGGGACCCCAACTGGGATCATGAAGGACTCTGCACTGTATTGGGGCCCCTGAGACACTGTGCTGTATACACCGATAACTGGAACCCCAACAGGGACCATGAAGGACTCTGCACTTCGGCCCCTAAGACACTGTGCTATATACAGTGATGACCATCGATAACTGGGACCCCAACAGGGACCATAAAGACCCTGTACTGTATTGGGGCCCCTGAGACACTGTGGTGACCATCAATAACTGGAACCCCAATAGAGACTATGAAGGCCCTGCACTGGGGCCCCTGAGACACTGTGCTGTATACAGTGATGACCATCGATAACTGGGACCCCAACAGGGACCATGAAGACCTTGTACTGTATACACCGATAACTGGGACCCCAACTGGGATCATGAAGGACTCTGCACTGTATTGGGGCCCCTGAGACACTGTGCTGTATACACCGATAACTGGGACCCCAACTGGGATCATGAAGGACTCTGCACTGTATTGGGGCCCCTGAGACACTGTGCTGTATACACCGACAACTGGGACCCCAACTGGGATCATGAAGGACTCTGCACTGTATTGGGGACCCTGAGACACTGTGCTGTATACACCGATAACTGGGACCCCAACTGGGATCATGAAGGACTCTGCACTGTATTGGGGCCCCTGAGACACTGTGCTGTATACACCGATAACTGGGACCCCAACTGGGATCATGAAGGACTCTGCACATTATTGGGGCCCCTGAGACACTGTGGTGACCATCAATAACTGGAACCCCAACAGGGACCATAAAGACCCTGTACTGTATTGGGGCCCCTGAGACACTGTGGTGACCATCAATAACTGGGACCCCAACAGGGACCATGAAGGACGCTGTCTTGTATTGGGGCCCCTGAGACACTGTAGCATATGTGATGGTGATCTTGCATTTCTGGGGCCCCAACACAGCCCATGATGAACCCTGAATTGTACTCGGGACCTCTAACAATTCTATGACCTGGGGGCCCCCGTGACATTGTACCAATTGCAGTGCTGACTTCATACAGGGGACAACAACAGGGGCCAGCAAGGCCTTGCACTGTACTGGGGCCCCTGAGATATAAAATGGTGACCTCAGATATCTGGGGCCCCATACAATGGTAACCTTGTATATCTGGGGACCCCCACACAGTCCAAGCAGTGTACTCGGGCCCCTACTAAATTCTATGACCTGGGGACACTGTACAGAGCTGACCTCATACTGGGGACACCAACAGGGGCCAACAAGGTCCTGCACTCTCTTGGGGCCCTTGAGACATACTATATACAGTGCCGACCTTATATTCCTGGGGCCCCAACAGGGACCATGAAGAAATCAGGGGGCCATAAGAGACTGTGCTGAGTGTAGTATTGATCTTCGTTTTGGGGCCCCCACAGAAGCCATGTAGGTCCTACACTGTCTTTGGGGCCCCTGAGATGTTGTGCTATATACAGCGGGGACCTTAGATACACAGGGCCCCAAACAGGGGGGTGCCCTCGAAAGAACTCTAGGGGGCCCAAACAGGGGCCCTCAAAGAACTCTAGGGGGCCCAAACAGGGGCCCTCAAAGAACTCTAGGGGGCCCAAACAGGGGCCCTCAAAGAACTCTAGGGGGCCCAAACAGGGGCCCTCAAAGAACTCTAGGGGGCCCAAACAGGGGCCCTCAAAGAACTCTAGGGGGCCCAAACAGGGGCGCTCAAAGAACTCTAGGGGCCCTTGGCAATGCTAAACCCTGGGGCCCCTGAGACACTGGGCTGCATGCAGTCATGACCACAGATATGTTAGGGGCCCTAGGAAGCAGTCTCTGGGGGCCCCTTAGGAGGAATGTCCTCCTGGCAGTTTCAGGGGCCCCACACACGTGGGCCCAACGTGGATCACCCTCCCCCTAAGTTGGGGGCCCCTCTAGAATCTATATAAGACATACAGGGGCCCTAATAACACGGAACTCTGAACCCCATACCCCTCCACCTTTCATCCCCCCTCCCCAGGATCCCCTTACCGTCCTCCGCACCTCCAGCCGGCTTCTTCCTCTGACCTCCACAGCATGAGCAGGGTACCGGTGTCGCCGCATACACACGTCACTTCCGCCATACACTGCATGTCTGCCATCGCCCTCTACGGGTGCTCTCCGGAAACATGGCCGCCCCAGGCTTATTGCTTAGGGTAATCTCCGGAAATATGGCCGCCGAAGCAGAGTCAGTGCGGAAGTGGAATGCGAGAGCGTGGTGCAACCGCCATGTTAGGTAAGGGCAGGTATGGGACGAAAGAGTATGGAGTCTGGAGTCGCCATGTTGGGTGAGGGCAGAAAAGTATGAACTAAGTGGCTTGTTGAGTGAGGAGAAAGTGTTGGGATATCAGAGTAAAAGGACGAGTTCCAGTCACATTCCCAGTTGTAACCTCTTTATTACAAGAGCCATTTTTGTTTTAAAAATAAATAAATGTAGTCCTGAAGATTAGTTAAAGTGGTTGTAAACCCTTTATCTTTTTTTTTTTTTTTTACTAACCTGCAAGACAAAGCTATAATGAGCTAGTATGATTAGCATACTAGCTCATTATGTACCACTTGCCTTCGATCGGGGCCCCCGAAGTCGTCCGTGTCCCTCCTCTAGCCGCATCCATCGCTGCGGCGATAGCCGGAATGTTACTTCCGGGTATCGCCGCTGCAGCCAATCACTGTGATTGGCCGGAGCGGCGAAGACGTGACTGCGCATGCGCGCGTGAGCTGTCGAATTCGGCTACGTCGTCGAATGTTGCGACCTAGCCGAATTTGTGAATGGGGTGACGTCAGCGTCGCCGCATTTACATACAAATATCTCCTTAACCGTGTAGGTTAAGGAGATATTTCATGCACCTACAGGTAAGCCTTAATCTAGGCTTACCTGTAGGTCTTTGTTTAAAAAGTGGGTTTACAACCACTTTAAAGCCTCCAAATATTATATATTTTCTGAAAGCAGACTCCCCAAGGAATAAAATAGCGGTAGTTCCACTTTTTTTTACATCACAAGATATTAGCGCAACAGTTTATGAAACACAACATTTCAGTAAAAAAAATACACTAATGTTGTTTTTAGGGACCACAAATGCAATAAATAACATGATAGCCGGCTTCCCATTGTTTTAACCACTTGCTGATCGCCCTTTAGCCGAATAATGGCTACAGCCAGGGTTGCCAACTTTCAACAAATGTATGAACAGTTTGTAAAATCCATACTTTTTGCATCTGTCTGTGAATGTCCATTGCGGATATGCAGGCTGCATAACCGTAACGGACATTCATGGACAGATGTAACCATTATGGATTTTACAAACTGTTTGTAAATTTACTGAAAGTTGGCTACAGCGCGCCGGCCAGTTCTGGGAGGATATCATATGATGTCCTGCTATGATGGCGTACGGACCATGTAATAGCTGTGTCACTGGCACAATCACAGTTGATCACAGATCGGGGTAAAGGGACGATCACAGCTGATCACAGATCAGGGTAAAGGGACGATCACAGCTGATCCAGGGGCGGATCCAGGAGGGGGCAACAGGGCAATTGCCCCCCCCCCCCGAGACCATCTGTCACACTCGCTTGCTTTGTTTGTTTTATTTGCGCCTGATCTCCCGAACTTTGGGGACCTGGTATCGGCCGGCCGTAGGTCTCCTGGACCCCAAACTTGGCACACATGTAGCTCCATGTCTCCTCTACAAGTGTGCAAAGTTTGGTGTCTGGGAGACCTATGGCCGGGGAGAACCGATTTTTCAAAGCCGGGAACTCCTTCCATAGACTCCAATGTTAAACATCAGTCTAGTCATGGGCACAGTGAAGCATGGGCACAGTGAGGCATGGGCACAGTGAGGCATGGGCACAGTGAGGCATGCAGATGGACACCCTAGGCTTATACTCGAGTCAATAAATGTTCCCATTTTTTGGGGTAAAATTAGGTGCCTCGGCTTATATTCGGGTCGGCTTATACTCGAGTATATACAGTACTTGTTCTGCGGCTGCCGCTGCCTCTCTGAGTCTCTCTCTCAGTTTCTCACATCTGCCGATCAGCGGCGCCGAGAGAGAGACTCGTCTAATGTAGTTACCCGGCGCACTGACACGATACCAGGAGCGGAGAAGGAGGTGGGTGGAGCCTCTTCCCTGCACTCGGTGCTAACGCCTGGGCCGCTTGGCGTCTAGCAAAGGATGACATCAGTGAGTCACGTTGGGCCGCTCTGCAGGCAGGTGCGATAGCGTGCGGCTCCACAGACGGGTAAGAAAGCGGGCGGCTCCGCTTGCGGCGCAGTTTGTTGTCGGGGGGCGGCGCGGTTCGTGGGCAGACCGTGCTGCTCAGTGTGTTGGCAGCGCAGGTGAGAGTGAGAGAGCAGGCTCAGTGTGGCAGCTGCCCAATCAGCTAGCCGGGAGCGGGGGAGCAGAGAGATGAGATCATCTCTCACCGCCCGTGCCTGCCCTGCATTCCTGCAGTGACTTCCGCCCTCACTGTGCAGGCAGCAGAGAGATTACATTATCTCTGGGAGTCTGGGACACAGCAAGAGACAACCAAAACTACACCTTAGCAGGCAAGTTAGTGACAATCCGCAAGGTGTGGCAGGCGACGTGGCAAGTGACAATCCTCAAATTGTGTCAGGTGACGTGGCAAATGACAATCTGCATCTGGTGGCAGGCAAGTGACAATCAGCAAGGTGTGGCAGGTGACGTGGCAAGTGACAATCCGCAACGTGTCGCAAGTGACACGCTTACGGCTCCCACTAATTGCAGGTGACGGTGGCAAGTGACACACTCGGGGCTCCCACTAATTCTGCATTGAACCATTTAATTTCATATTACAATGTAATAATAGAATATAATGCGCTTCAATCATCCTGACACCATAACAACCATGGTGACGGGATGATTGAATCGCCGACACCAACCATTTTCCCGATAAATTTCTCACAAAAAAAAACATATTTTTTGTCAGTGCCCCTCTCGAGAAAAGACTCTGGATCCGCCCCTGAGCTGATCACAGATCGGGGTAAAGGGACAATCACAGCTGATCACAGATCAGGGTAAAGGGACGATCACAGCTGATCACAGATCGGGGTACAGGGACGATCACAGCTGATCACAGATCGGGGTACAGGGACGATCACAGCTGATCACAGATCGGGGTAAAGGGACGATCACAGCTGATCACAGATCGGGGTAAAGGGACGATCACAGCTGATCACAGATCGGGGAAAAGGGACGATCACAGCTGATCACAGATCGGGGTAAAGGGACGATCACAGCTGATCACAGATCGGGGTAAAGGGACGATCACAGCTGATCACAGATTGGGGTAAAGGGACGATCACAGCTGATCACAGATCGGGGTAAAGGGACGATCACAGCTGATCACAGATCGGGGTAAAGGGACGATCACAGCTGATCACAGATTGGGGTAAAGGGACGATCACAGCTGATCACAGATCGGGGTAAAGGGACGATCACAGCTGATCACAGATCGGGGAAAAGGGACGATCACAGCTGATCACAGATCGGGGTAAAGGGACGATCACAGCTGATCACAGATCGGGGTACAGGGACGATCACAGCTGATCACAGATCGGGGTAAAGGGACGATCACAGCTGATCACAGATCGGGGAAAAGGGACGATCACAGCTGATCACAGATCGGGGTAAAGGGACGATCACAGCTGATCACAGATCGGGGTAAAGGGACGATCACAGCTGATCACAGATTGGGGTAAAGGGACGATCACAGCTGATCACAGATCGGGGTAAAGGGACGATCACATTAGAAAACGAATTGGGAACGAAACTAATTGCATATGTCTACCCTGTACGCACTCAAATGCAGACACACCTGTAGGGCAAACACATCTACTGAATGTAAAGTGCCCCACACATGTGATGTAACTATGTAACACTAGTGATGAGCCGAACACCCCCGGGTTCGGTTCGCACCAGAACCCGCGAACGGACCGAAAGTTCGAACGAACATTAGAACCCTATTAAATACAATGGATGCGAACGTTCGAATTCTAAAGTGCTAATTATAACAACTATTATGCATGTTATTGTCCTAAAAAGGGTTTGGGAACCCGGGTTCTGCACCAGGGGACATGTATCAATGCAAAAAGAAGTTTTAAAAACGGACGTTTTCCGGGAGCAGTCATTTTAATGATGCATAAAGTGAAAAAAAAAAGTCAAATATTCCTTTAAATATCGTACCTGGGGGGTGTCTAAAGTATGCCTGTGAAGTGCCACGTGTTTCCCGTGTTTAGAACTGTCCCTGCACAAAACAACATTTCTAAAGGGAAAAAAGTCATTTAAAACTGCTTGCGGCTTTAATGCAATGTCTGGTCCCGGTAATATGGATGAAAATCTTTAGGAAAAATGGCATAGCTACCCCATCAACACCCCCCCCCCCCCTACCCCAGCCCATTACCAGCCCCTTTGGGTCTTGTATGGATATTAAGGGGAACCCCGCACATAAAATAAAAAAGGCCCTATATACTCTGAACAGCCGTATACAGGCGGTGCATACAAGACAGGGACTGTAGGTTTGTTCTTATGTAGAATGTGTTTGTAATTTTGAACAGGTACATTGTTGAAGTGTAGCTCCAGCCCAAAAATCTATTTTTAAACTTTTTGGAAAACATAGGTAAGGGTTATCACCCCTGTAACATTTGTTTTGCTGTCTGTGCCCCTGTTCAGAACATTTCACCTCACTTTCCGTCCCAATGACAACTGTTTTTGAAATGTGGTGTTTTTCTTGAAACAAGGATTGCTGATAAAGCATCAGTACAGATGAGACCCCTTTCTCCCATATTTATTCTTACAGGAGAGAATTTTCCTTTCTAGGGGTAGATTTCCTCTCACTTCCTGTTGTCTTCTTTCGTTTGCAAGTAGGAGTCGTTTGTAAGTTGGATGTTTGAAAGTAGGGACCTGCCGTATATACTCTGCAGAAATAGGCCCCTTAGTTGTTGGTGTTGGCACAACACTGTAAGCACTCACAGTTACTCTTGGTTGGTGCTGGAACGCCCTGCTGTCAACTATTATATCAGGAATTGTAATTACATATAATTGTTGAACAGTGGTAGTAAAAATTGGGGCTTTGATGGTGGTGCTGGTGCCACAACACTGTAAGCCCTGACAGTTACTCTTGGTGGGTGCAGCAATGGGCCCTGCTGTGAATTATTAGATCAAGAATTGTAATTACATGCCCCTTTTGAACAGGGGCTGAAAAATTGGGCCTTTCGTGGTGGTGGTGGTGGTGGCGTTGCCACAACACTGTAAGCCCTCAGACTTACTCTTGGTGGGTGCAGGAATGGGCCCTGCTGTGAATTATTACATCAAGAATTGTAATTGCATGCCCCTGTTGAACAGGGGCTGAAAAATTGGGCCTTAGGCACTGGTGGCACAACACTACAACCCCTCACAGATACTGTACTTGGAGCACAGCAATGAGCCCTGTTGCAAAGTATTGCTTCAAAAATTGTAATGACACGCCCCTGTTAAACAGGGGCTGAAAAATTGGGCCTTAGGCACTGGTGGCACAACACTACAACCCCTCACAGATACTGTACTTGGAGCACAGCAATGAGCCCTATGGCAAATTATTGCTAAAAAAATTGTAAGTACACGCCCCTGTAAAACAGGGGCTGAAAAATTGGGCCTTAGCCACTGGTGGCGGCACCCATAAACAAAAATGATCTTCCAAGCTATCATCATCAATCGTATCATTGAGGACTCGGAGGAGGAGGATAGCCAGTCAACATAACAGCACAGGCACTCAGCATCAGCATCAGTCTTGAAGGGACGTGACATGTTAAAATCAATTAGTCTGTTATATCAGCATCAGGTGAGTGGTAGCTGGTGGTGATCCAAGACTGGTTCATCTTGATGAAAGTCAGTCGATCAACCGAGTCGGTGGACAGGCGCACCCTGTGATCCGTGACAAATCCTCCAGCAGCACTGAATGTGCGTTCCGAAAGAACGCTGGATGCAGGACAGGCCAGTAGCTCAATTGCATACTGTGCAAGCTCTGGCCAGTGATCCATCCTCAAGACCCAGTAAGCCAGAGGATTTTCGGTGGGGAAGGTGTCCAAGTCTGACCTTGCCCCTAGATATTCCTGCACCATGTTTATCAGACGCTGGCGATGGTTGCTGGAACCAATCATACTTTGGGGCTGCGGACTAAAGAATTGTCTGAACGCATCGGTCAGACGGCCACCTTCCCCACCGCTCCTTCTTTGACTGGCCGAAGCCTCAGCAACTCGTTGTCCTGGACCAGGAGTTTGTAACCTCCCAGTCTCTGGGAACGCGTTGCACAGACCTTTCTGCAAGGCCTCCCGGAGTTGTCTCATCCTCTGCTCCCTCTGCGACGGTAACATAAGGTCCGCAACCTTACCCTTGTACCGTGGATCAAGGAGAGTGGCCAGCCAGTAATGGTCCCTCTCCTTGATCCGAAGAATACGAGGATCCTTCCGCAGACTTTGCAGGATCAGGGAGGCCATGCAGCGTAGGTTTGCTGAGGCATTCGCTCCGGAGTCCTCTGGGTCACTAAGGACGACATGATCCGCAGTCACCTCCTCCCAGCCACGTACAAGTCCACTGGTTTCTTGGGACTGTAAATCATCCCTAAAAGACTGCTCCTGATGATGCTGAGTGCCAGCCTCCACCTCCATGCTGACACAATCCTCCTCCTCCTCCTCCTCCTCCTCTTCCTCTTCCTGTGCGATGGGTGGGACAGAAGGAACACTGTCTGGGTAAAGGGGGCCTTAAGAGGCAAGGAAGTCCTCCTCTTCCTGCCTCTGTTCTGCCTCAAGTGCCCTGTCCATTATTCCACGCAGCGTGTGCTCCAACAGGTGGACAAGAGGTACAGTGTCACTGATGCATGCACTGTCACTGCTCACCATCCTCGTGGCCTCCTCAAATGGTGCCAGGACAGTGCATGCATCCCTGATCATGCCCCACTGGCGTGGAGAAAAAAAACCAAGCTCCCCTGACCCTGTCCTGGTGCCGTAGTCGCACAGGTACTCATTGATGGCCCTCTGCAGCGTGTGCAGCCGCTGCAGCATGGCCAACGTTGAGTTCCACCTGGTGGGCATGTCACATATAAGGCGGTTCTTGGGCAGGTTCAACTCCTTTTGCAGCTCAGCCAGGCGAGCACTGGCATTATAAGATCTGCGGAAATGCACACAGACTTTCCTGGCCTGCCTCAGGACATCCTGTAAGCCCGGGTACCTGCCCAAGAACCGCTGCACCACCAGGTTAAGGACGTGAGCCACACAGGGCACATGGGTCAGTTGTCCCTGTCGGAGGGCGGAGAGGAGGTTGGTGCCATTGTCGCAAACCACCATTCCTGGCTTAAGCTGGCGTGGCGTCAACCACCTCTCGGCCTGGCCCTGCAGAGCAGACAGGACCTCTGCCCCAGTGTGGCTTCTGTCCCCCAAACACACCAGCGCAAGCACGGCATGGCATCTTTTTGCCTGCGTACTTGCGTAGCCCCGTGAACGGCTACGGAGCACCGCTGGTTCATAGGACAAACCACAGGAAGAGGCCATGGAGGAAGAAGAAGAGGAGGGGGTGGAGGAGAGAGGTGTGTCACAACCAGTAGTAGCATTTTGGAGGCGTGGCGGTGGGACAACCTCCAACACTACTGCACCTTGTCCTGCATCCTTCCCAGCTGCCAAAAGAGTGACCCAATGGGCCGTGAAAGAAAGGTAACGTCCCTGTCCATGCCTGCTGGACCATGAGTCAGCGGTAATATGCACCTTACCGCTGACCGCCCTGTCCAGCGAGGCCAAGACATTGCCTTCCACATGCCGGTAGAGAGCCGGAATAGCCTTCCGTGAGAAAAAGTGGCGTTTGGGAACCTGCCACTGAGGAACCGCACATTGCACAAACTCACGGAAGGGGGCCGAGTCTACCAACTGAAAAGGCAGCAGTTGAAGCGCTAGCAATTTAGCCAAGCTAGCATTCAACCGCTGGGCATGTGGATGGCTGGGAGTGAACTTCTTTCGACGGTCCAGCAGCTGGGGCAGGGAAATTTGCCTGCTAGAATCGGACGTCGGTGTACTGCTAGCAGAGTGGCCGCAAGTACTTGGCTGTGACACACCTAATTCTACACCTTCATTCCTCTCAGTGCATGTTTCAGAGAGGACTGAAGTTATAGTGGGGTTGGAGATCCCAGCTGATGCGGTGCAAGGAGGGGTCCGCTTTGTTCTTTGGTGTGGGTCTTTGAGGTAGGCTTGCCAACGAGCTGCATGGCAGGTCAACATATGTCTGGTCAGGCATGTGGTACCCAAGCGGCTGATGTTTTGGCCACGCGATATACGCTTGAGACATATGTTGCAAACAGCAGCTGTGCGATCTGATGCACTAGCCTCAAAAAAGGCCCACACCAAGGAACTTTTTGAATGACGGGCAGAGGCAGCGCCCTGCACAGGCGGAGCTCTGCGGTGTGATTCCGTCGGTGTACTGCCCTTACGCTGGCCACCAAAGGGCATCCTGTCTCGTTGGAGATGTGCCTCCTCCTCATCCTCCTCCTCCTCTCTCCTATTAGGCACCCACGTGGAGTCAGTGACCTCATCATCCCCTCCCTCCTCATCACTGGAGCCAATCTGGCAGTATGCTGCAGCTGCTGGAACATGACTGCCAGATTGGTGTCCTTCTTGAGCATCCCCTCTGTCTGCTCTCACGCTACTGCCTTCCTGTAGCTGGGTTTCATCATCAGACCCTTCGAAACGCTGGGCATCCTCCTGGAGCATGTACCCAACACTGTGCTCAAACAGTTCGGGGGACTCCTCAGGAGGAGGACATGGTGGGTCTAGGGAAGGAGTGACTGATGATGAGTCTGACATTGATACCAGGGAAGAGGACGCTTTGGCAGCTGCTTTGCCAGTACCCTGAGCCTGGGTGAGAGAGGATGAGGAGGAGGAGGAGGGCTTGGTCATCCACTCTACCAAGTCTTCGGCATGATGTGGCTCAACATGTCCAGCTGCCGAAAAGAAGGACAAGCGTGTCCCATGGCCATGTGCTGATGACAATGCACCGCGTCCACGACCAGCACTGTTGCCCCCAGACACAGAGCCTGCTTGCCCTCTTTTATTGCCTCCTGACTGTCTGCCTCTCCTTGTTTGCCTTCCAGACATTCTAATAGATGGCCTGCAGGGAGATGGGAAAAAAGCAATAAGGGCTACCTTCAGGTGTCCTTCTCTGTCCCTTTACTTAAGGATTTCTAAATATGGTTGAGGATGATTGCTTTTGCACAGAATAGCACAACGACAATTTCCCTGACTGTCCAAAAAACAAGGATTTCAAAGATGGTTGATGAGGAATGCTTTAGCACACTATAGCACAAGGAGAATTCCCCTCACTTTCCTTCTTTGTCCCTAGAAACAAGGACTCGCACAGTGAAAGAAACTGACACTCTCCCTACCTAGAGTTTTCTGTCCCTAGAAAAAATGTTTTTTTAAAGCACACTATAGCACAAGGAGAATTCCCCTCACTTTCCTTCTTTGTCCCTAGAAACAAGGATTATCACAGTGAAAGAAACTGACACTCTCCCTACCTAGAGTTTTCTGTCCCTAGAAAAAATGTTTTTTTTAAGCACAATTTAGCACAAGGAGAATTCACTCACTGTCCTTCCAGGTCCCTGGAAACAAGGACTTTCACAGTGAAAGAAACTGACACTCTCCCTACCTACAGTTTTCTGTCCCTAGAAAAAATGTTTTTTTTAAGCACAATTTAGCACAAGGAGAATTCACTCACTGTCCTTCCAGGTCCCTAGAAACAAGGACTTGCACAGTGAAAGAAACTGACACTCTCCCTACCTACAGTTTTCTGTCCCTAGAAAAAATGTTTTTTTTAAGCACAATATAGCACAAGGAGAATTCACTCACTGTCCTTCCAGGTCCCTGGAAACAAGGACTTTCACAGTGAAAGAAACTGACACTCTCCCTACCTACAGTTTTCTGTCCCTAGAAAAAATGTTTTTTTTAAGCACAATATAGCACAAGGAGAATTCACTCACTGTCCTTCCAGGTCCCTGGAAACAAGGACTTTCACAGTGAAAGAAACTGACACTCTCCCTACCTACAGTTTTCTGTCCCTAGAAAAAATGTTTTTTTTAAGCACAATATAGCACAAGGAGAATTCACTCACTGTCCTTCCAGGTCCCTGGAAACAAGGACTTTCACAGTGAAAGAAACTGACACTCTCCCTACCTACAGTTTTCTGTCCCTAGAAAAAATGTTTTTTTTAAGCACAATATAGCACAAGGAGAATTCACTCACTGTCCTTCCAGGTCCCTGGAAACAAGGACTTTCACAGTGAAAGAAACTGACACTCTCCCTACCTACAGTTTTCTGTCCCTAGAAAAAATGTTTTTTTTAAGCACAATATAGCACAAGGAGAATTCACTCACTGTCCTTCCAGGTCCCTGGAAACAAGGACTTTCACAGTGAAAGAAACTGACACTCTCCCTACCTACAGTTTTCTGTCCCTAGAAAAAATGTTTTTTTTAAGCACAATATAGCACAAGGAGAATTCACTCACTGTCCTTCCAGGTCCCTGGAAACAAGGACTTTCACAGTGAAAGAAACTGACACTCTCCCTACCTACAGTTTTCTGTCCCTAGAAAAAATGTTTTTTTTTAAGCACAATATAGCACAAGGAGAATTCACTCACTGTCCTTCCAGGTCCCTGGAAACAAGGACTTTCACAGTGAAAGAAACTGACACTCTCCCTACCTACAGTTTTCTGTCCCTAGAAAAAATGTTTTTTTTAAGCACAATATAGCACAAGGAGAATTCACTCACTGTCCTTCCAGGTCCCTGGAAACAAGGACTTTCACAGTGAAAGAAACTGACACTCTCCCTACCTACAGTTTTCTGTCCCTAGAAAAAATGTTTTTTTTAAGCACAATATAGCACAAGGAGAATTCACTCACTGTCCTTCCAGGTCCCTGGAAACAAGGACTTTCACAGTGAAAGAAACTGACACTCTCCCTACCTACAGTTTTCTGTCCCTAGAAAAAATGTTTTTTTTAAGCACAATTTAGCACAAGGAGAATTCACTCACTGTCCTTCCAGGTCCCTAGAAACAAGGACTTGCACAGTGAAAGAAACTGACACTCTCCCTACCTACAGTTTTCTGTCCCTAGAAAAAATGTTTTTTTTAAGCACAATATAGCACAAGGAGAATTCACTCACTGTCCTTCCAGGTCCCTGGAAACAAGGACTTTCACAGTGAAAGAAACTGACACTCTCCCTACCTACAGTTTTCTGTCCCTAGAAAAAATGTTTTTTTTAAGCACAATATAGCACAAGCACAAAACACACTGACACTCTCCCTACCTATCCTTCTCTTTCCCTAAACTAAAGGAATCCAGGTTAAGCAAGAAAGAAATAAATGTCACTGTCCCTGCCTATGCTTCTCTTTCCCTGCTCCGGAACACACTACACTAGGCCGCCGTGCTGGCGGCCTTTTATAGTGTGGGGCGTGTACTAAACACCCTCAGCAATAATTGGCCACAGGCATCCTGCCTGTGGCCAATCATTGCTCTCCTCGCTGCCGGCGCTGTGATTGGCCAAGCATGCGGGGTCACAGTGCATGCTTGGCCAATCACAGCGCCTGGATGACACTGCGATGGCGTAGTGCATTGTGGGCCGTTCGCGTCACTCGAATTTGGCGCGAACGGCCCAGATCGTTCGATCTTCGTCGAACGATCGAACAGCCGATGTTCGAGTCGAACGTATGTTCGACTCGAACACGAAGCTCATCCCTATGTAACACTTATAGGCCTAAATGTTTTTTTATTCTCACAAACTCATGGCAATACATCCCAATTATCAGGGCAATACATCCCAATTATCAGGGCAATACACCCCAATTATCAGGGCAATACACCCCAATTGTCAGGACAATACACCCCAATTGTCAGGACAATACACCCCAATTGTCAGGGCAATACACCCCAATTATCAGGGCAATACATCCCAATTTAGAAAAATACCAGTAGCGCTGCGTGGTATTATCACACTAGTGACAATAAAGCATGACACCCTATAAGTGTGACATAAATGTGATACACCATGTAACATAAAATAAAAAATGTAAATGGCATATCTAACCAAACTATGCCCAAAAACTCTGTGACTTCTAACCGTGTCAGTTATTCATTTAAATATTCAAAAATAAAACCTCTGCCGGGTTAGCCCCCCCTTATCAAAATTTTTGAAAAAATCTTATGCAGTTTGTTAGATCTTTGTTAGATCAGGTTAGATCAACCGTTGTTTGCGTTAGATCTCACACAGAAGAAGCAATATTAACAGTTATTTGCTGGGGGGGCTGACCCGTCATCAGCCCCCCCTTATCAAAAAATTGACCAAACAGTTAGCTTTTTGGAAGCTATTGTTAGATCCGGTAAGATCAATTGGTTTTAACGTTAGATCTCACATAATTAGAGACTTATTAAGTGATTAATGAGGGGGGGCTGGCCCCCCCTTATCAAATTTTCGGGCCAAAAATCATTCAGGCTAATAGATATTCGTTAGATCCGGTAAGATCAAGTGGTTTTAACGTTAGATCTCACATAATTTCAGAGATATTCCACATACAAATACTGATATTAGGTGGTACATAAGGACGGGTTGGCCCCCCCTTATCAAATTTTCGGGCCAAAAATCATTCAGGCTAATAGATATTCGTTAGATCCGGTAAGATCAAGTGGTTTTAACATTGTATCTCACATAATTAGAGACTTATTAAGTGATTAATGAGGGGGGCTGGCCCTCCCTTATCAAATTTTCGGGCCAAAAATCCTTCAGGCTAATAGATATTCGTTAAATACGGTAAGATCAAGTGGTTTTGATGGTTGATTATACATAATTACAGGGATATTATGGATATTTGGTATCGATGCACGGATATCCATACTAGTGTCTATATCAGGTGTAGCAATACCCCCGCAGGGGGCGCTGGTTTAAGATTTGGGTCTGCCATTACCTTACTGTTCACCAGGTCCGTCCTAGGGGGTCTTCCTTGAAGAATTTCTCACAAATGTCTGCACCAAACACTTAGTCTCTTTTTCTCAAGGGTTTTATTAACAGAGGGATGGAGGGTTAGGGGGGATTCAGGTACCTTGCTTGCGGATCACGGGTACTTCTTAATCCAGAGGACAAACAGTCTCCACACTGGATATAGCAACCACCGGATAGGCCTCTCTCACTGACCTAGCAGCCGGTGCGGTGCTCGGCCAAAAGTCTCTGCCACAGACTTGAAGAATACAAATAGTCTCTGCCACAGACTTGGGTAATCACTCACTTGATAAAGTTCTGAAAACATAACACACAGTGCCAGGATCTTTCAGCCAGCCGGCAGCACTGCGAGGCGACACGGGACCATCCCCAGATCAGTAGGCCCCCAGAAACTCCTGGGCCTACTCTCAGCAACAGAGCCTCGGGCCTACAGGCCCCGAGGCAGAAAACTACTAACACATCCCTGAGGCCAGGAGGGCTGTCAGGTCAAAAACTGTGTCTGCTCCTTAAGTACCCTCTCCCAGAATGCACAGCGGGGTCACCACTCCCACTGCGCTGTCTTCGGGAAAGGAATACCCAATGCATCCAGCCTACTGCATTTCCAACCTTGACCTGTAGTAACAACGACACCTACAGTCAGGTGGAAAATGTGCAGCCCAGCTAAACTGGAACAGAGACCATAATTTGGTACAATTGTTCTGAGCTAAACGACAGCTCAGATACCTAAATATACACTAGCACCTACCCAATAGGAGCAGGGCGCTACACAGGCTAATAGATATTCATTAGATCCAGTAAGATCAAGTGGTTTTAACGTTAGATTTCACATAATTTCAGAGATATTTCACATAAAAATAGGGATATTAGGTTTTACAGAAGGTACATCCATCTTCAACCGTCTCTGGAACCGTCTCTGGATGGTCTCTGGATGGTCTCTGGATGGTTCTTCAGCGGATGCCTGTAGTCTCTTCTCACACCTCCGTTCACCTCCCAGCCTCATGGTGATCTCTTTTCAGACCAACAAGCTTAAGTCTTTAGCTAGCCCCCTTCTTTCACAGCAGAAGTAGCAGCTCCATCCCCAGTAAAAATCAATGGTGCCATTTTGTGATGAGCCTTTATGTCCTGTGGTCCTCTGCTGCTGCTTGATTGACTTCCTCTCCCTGCCAATAGGAACACAGAGAAGAGAGCAGAGCCGACTGATGCCCGTGAGTGAGCGCTGCTCGTCACTCAAGGAAGAGTAGAGTTAGGGGGGAGAAATCCCCCACAGGTACTGACAGGCATGCTCTCCTTCAGTAAGTGCCTGTGTCAGTGTCTATTCAGTCCGACGGTTCCTGGCGGGAATGGAGGGAGGTGTGGGACCATGGGTGACAGAGCAGCCCCCGCTACACACTCCCCCCACCAAAAAACCTTAGGTCCGCCAAAGGTGGTAAAGAGTCTATGACCTGTTACATGCTTTTGATATACACACGTAAAAAAAAAACAAACAGGTTAGTGTGCACAGGAAACCATACAATTTGCATCTGCATAAAACCATGGCAGAGGAATATCCAACCAATTAGCATAGGAGGGGAGGTTGTCCTGCCTCACGGTTTTCATCTTCAGCAAGGGGTACAGACTGAGTGAGATCTAGTCACTGGCTGGGATCTTTGAGAGGCTGTGGGTGGGGGCTGTAAATCTGGCTGTGGTGGCACATGAACTGCTTCTGACAGAGGCAACAGATGATTGCGATGCCAAGTCCTGTGCTTCCCTCTGGCCGGATTTGATATACTGGGAGTCCAGGCAGATGCTTGCAAATGACATAGGGCTGCGACTTCCAGCGGGAAGTTGCTGAGGTATGGTCGAGGGATGTGCCGAAGGCCAAGTCGACTGGCAGCCGGGCCTACCGTCCGAACATCAAACTATAGGGAGCGTAACCTGTGGCATCATTGGCGGTGCTGTTATAAGCATGCACAATAGCCACTATATGCTTGCTCCAGTGCTGTTTTTGTTCTGAATTTAGAGTTCCGAGCATATCCAGGAGGGTTTGGTTGAATCTCTCTGGTTGAGGATCTCCTTGAGGATGATACGGGGGGGGGGGTTTAGACTTCCTGATGCCCAACAGGTCTAAAAGTCTCTTGATGAGACTACTCTCAAAATCTCTCCCCTGATCAGAGTGGATGCGTTGGGACAGACCATAGTGCACAAAGATTTTCTCCACAAAGATCTTGGCCACCGTGGATGCTTGTTGGTCCCTCGTGGAAAACGCCTGGGCATACCGAGTGAAATGGTCAGTCACTACCAGGATATTTTCCTGCCCGCTAAAATCAGGCTCCAAGCACAGAATGTCAATGCACACCAGCTCCATGGGTCCCTGACTCCGAAGATGGCCCATTGGGGCAGCTCGTGAGGCAAAGTCTTCTTTTGGATACATCTGACGCAGGAGTGGCAATAGTCCTCAACTTCAGCCTGCATGCAGGGCCAGTAGAACCTGTCCCTCACCAGGTCAAAAGTCCTTTTGGGCCCTAGGTGGCCATGATTGTCATGTAGGGCAGTTAATACTGTCTCCCTATGTTTTTCAGGTAGGAATAGCTGCAATTTTTTTTCAGAATCGTCAGAGGGGCCCCTTCGGTAGACCAACCCTTGGTGCACCTGAAACTGATCCCACTCTCGGTACAGCAGACGGGTTTCCTTTGGGGAGTCAGTGAGGAGCAAGTCAGGGCGTTGGCTCTCCAAGGCCTTCAATGCCAAGCTGCAGGGAGGGTCCTCCAACTGGTCCCTTTGCAGGTCATTCTTTGACAGCTTCGGGCAGACCTTTATCACCGACTTGGGTGACATTGCAATAACATCTGGGGACACCAGCGGCTGACACTCCAATGTCTTCGGCCCTGGATCCTTCTCCAGCTTGATGTTCTGCTCCTTGACATAAGGCTCGTACCCCTTCAGGTGTCAGCTGGGGGGTCTCTGGAACAATGGGGCCTTCTTGACAAAGCATCCGCATCTTGTTTCAGGCTGAAAATAAACCCTGATAGAGTAGCCAATCATCTGTGAACCGTGGCATCCAACTTGGTGGTAGTGAGGATGTAGGTGAGAGGATTGTTATCAGTCTTGATCACGAACTCCGCTCCATATAGATAATCCCCCAGCTTATCCACCACCACCCACTTCAAGGCCAGGAACTCAAGTTTGTGCATGGGGTAGTTCTTTTCGGCGGGGGGCCAAGTTCCGACTCATGTAGGCAACAGGCCGTAGATGACCGTCATGCTCTTGATATAGCACCCCACCTAACCCATCTCGACTGGCGTCAACATGTAGCTCATATGGCTTGGTTGGATCTGCATAGGCCAGAACAGGAGCGGTTGTTAGGCTGCCTAAAACCTCTTCACACTTCGGAGTCCATTGTTCCTGAATGGACTCTCTGGGTTTTCTGGGCCCTCCAGCTGGTCTGACAGGCTTCGCCAGATCAGCGTCTTAGCGAATCCCTTGACAAATCTTCTGTAATAAAAGCAGAATCCCAGAAATGACCTAAGCTCAGTCACGTTGGTAGGCCTCAGCCAGGAGGTGACAGCTTCCAGCTTCCGGGGGTCGTTGGCCACTTTGTCGTAAGACACAATATGGCCAAGGTAGTTGACTGAGGGTTGGTAAAACTGGCACTTTTCCAGAGACAGCTTCAACCTCCTCATCATGCAGTCTCTTCAGGACCTTCTCCAGATGCTCTTCGTGCTCTTCCAGGGTCTTGCCGAAAACGATGATGTCGTCTAAGTGCACCAACACTTCGATCAGTTTTATGTCACCCACGGTCTTTTCCATTAGCCTTTGGAAGGTGGCTGGGGCACCAGACAGGCCTTGTGTCACTGTCAGGTGTGTACTGTGTAATTTGATAAGGGGGGGCCAACCCATCCTTATGTACCACCTAATATCAGTATTTGTATGTGGAATATCTCTGAAATTATGTGAGATCTAATGTTAAAACCACTTGATCTTACCGGATCTAACGAATATCTATTAGCCTGAATGATTTTTGGCCCGAAAATTTGAAAAGGGGGGGCCAACCCGTCCTTATGTACCACCTAATATCAGTATTTGTATGTGGAATATCTCTGAAATGATGTGAGATCTAACGTTAAAACCACTTGATCTTACCGGATCTAACGAATATCTATTAGCCTGAATGATTTTTGGCCCGAAAATTTGATAAGGGGGGCCAGCCCCCCCCTCATTAATCACTTAATAAGTCTCTAATTATGTGAGATCTAACGTTAAAACCACTTGATCTTACCGGATCTAATGAATATCTATTAGCCTGAATGATTTTTGGCCCGAAAATTTGATAAGGGGGGGCCAACCCGTCCTTATGTACCACCTAATATCAGTATTTTTATGTGGAATATCTCTGAAATTATGTGAGATCTAACGTTAAAACCACTTGATCTTACCGGATCTAACGAATATCTATTAGCCTGAATGATTTTTGGCCCGAAAATTTGATAAGGGGGGGCCAACCCGTCCTTATGTACCACCTAATATCAGTATTTTTATGTGGAATATCTCTGAAATTATATGAGATCTAACGTTAAAACCACTTGATCTTACCGGATCTAACGAATATCTATTAGCCTGAATGATTCTTAGCCCGAAAATTTGATAAGGGGGGGCCAACCCGTCCTTATGTACCACCTAATATCAGTATTTTTATGTGGAATATCTCTGAAATTATGTGAGATCTAACATTAAAATCACTTGATCTTACCGGATCTAACGAATATCTATTAGCCTGAATCATTTTTGGCCAGAAAATTTGATAAGGGGGGCCAGCCCCCCTCATTAATCACTTAATAAGTCTCTAATTATGTGAGATACAACGTTAAAACCAATTGATCTTACCGGATCTAACAAATAGCTTCCAAAATAGCTAACTGTTTGGTAAATTTTTTGATAAGGGGGGGCTGATGACGGGTCAGCCCCCCCAGCAAATAACTGTTAATATTGCTTCTTCTGTGTGAGATCTAACGCAAACAACGGTTGATCTAACCTGATCTAACAAAGATCTAACAAACTGCATAAGATTTTTTCAAAAATTTTGATAAGGGTGGGCTAACCCGGCAGAGGTAAAATAAAAACTCAATTGACATGCAGTTCCTCTCATGAATGTCCAAAATAGGGCTAAGAAATGACATATCTCATGGTAAAGAAAGTTCCAAGATAACGTTGATTCAGAGATATTCTGTGTAGGTAAGTGAGTATTGGTGACTTCACACTTAAACACCCAAGAATAAGTGAAGCGTTGGTAAAGACAAAGATCCTCCACCTTCAATATCAAATCTCCTTACCAGCTCATGTGGATCCCTGGTAAAAGAGATCATAAACACCTGTAGCTATTTCCCCCCGCCTAGGGTCTTTCTGTAGTGTATCACCAAAAATCCTCTTCCTCCACACTAAAGGCTCCTCAACATAGTCCCCGAGTGCATGATTCCAAAAGAGACATAAAGGCCACCATAGTGAAGTACTTCATGACAGTTTTAATTGTAAAAAATGAAAATACACTTACAAGAAAGTTGTACTTTAAAAGCATAAGTAAAAGTTTGTTCGTAAGGCGGCTGGCTTAGACTATACGCCCGTCCTTCCGGGATAGCGCTGTTTGTTTGTTGTTGACGTCAGCACGCCGCTACTCCCTATGCCGTTTCGTCAAAAGTGACGTCTTCCAGGGGCACTGGAAGACGTCACTTTTGACGAAACGGCGTAGGGAGTAGCGGCGTGCTGACGTCCCAATAATCGGGGAAATACACCCCAATTGTCAGGGCAATACACCCCAATTATCAGGACACCCCAATTATCAGGGCAATACATCCCAATTATCAGGGCAATACACCCCAATTTACAGGGCAATACACCCCAATTGTCAGGGCAATACACCCCAATTATCCGGGTAATACACCCCAATTGTCAGAACAATACACCCCAATTGTCAGGACAATACACCCCAATTGTCATGGCAATACACCACAATTATTAGAGCAATACACCCCAATTATCAGGGCAGTTATCAAGGCACTTCATTCTTCCTGTATAATCTCACATATGAAGCCCACAAGAATGTTCTATTGTCCGGGATCCAAGGCAACTCTTTTCTTCCCTCCGGCATAAAAGCCATATTTTTCCATTCCTCACCTTCAGACTAGAATATCGTGTTAACTTCCTGAACCCTCCTCTGTATTCTGTATCGTTCTTCAGAGATGAGCTATGGTCCAGTATATCCCCTTACACACGGCGCCTTTTGCGTGGAATGTAGAAGTGTGTTCATGGTTGAATTCTTTGCTTACAATAGCGGGGGAATCATTTAACATTAACAGGAAACTCTGTACAATGTGATCTCCATGTTTGCACTTATACCTGATATGTTCTGTTGAGAACAATCTTGGTCAATGTTCAGTACTGAATGTCATATGTGTAATATATATAATCTTTTGCTGCGACAAATAGGAGGTGACCTTTAACCTTTAACCACTTCAATACTTTCGCCCCTTCCTGCCCAGGACAATTTTTATCTTTCAGCGCTGTTGTACTTTGAATGACAATTGCGCGGTCATGCTACACTGTACCCAAACTAAATTTTTATAATTTTCTTCCCACAAGTAGAGCTTTCTTTTGGTGGTATTTGATCACCTCTGGGGTTTTTATTTTTTGCTAAACAAATTTAAAAAGACCGAAATTTGGGAAAAAAAAAAGTTTTTCTTTGTTTCGGTTATAAAATGTTGTTTTCTCCTTCACTGATAGGCACTGATGAGGCGGCACTGATGAAGTGGCACTGATGAGCACTGATGAGGAGGTACTGACATGTAGAATTGATGGGCACTGATAGGCGGCACTGATATGCAGCACTGATGGGCACCAATAGGCGGCACTGATATGCAGCACTGATGGGCACTGATAGGCGGCACTGATGGGCACTAACAGGCGGCTGTGATGGGCACTGACAGGCGGCACTTATTGGCACTGATAGGCGGTACTGATTGGCACTGACAGGTTGCACTGATGGGCAGCACTGATGAGGAGGTACTGATGATGTTTTGACAGGTGTTACTGTAGGGCACTGATTGGCAATGTGATGGGCACTGACTGGCACTGTGGTGGGCACTAATTGGCACTTTATTGGGCACTGACAGGCAGGGCCGCCATCAGGGGGGTACAGGCAGTAGACCCATAAGGGGTCCCCAGGGGCAACCCCCCTTTCTTTCTTTCTTTTTTTTTGTAAGGGGCCCAGAGGTCCCCAGGGCCCCAGATGGCAACCCCCCTTTTTTTTGTAAGGGGCCCAGAGATCCGGAGGTCCCCAGAGCCCCGGAGGTCCCAAGGGCCCCGGATTGCAACCCCCCCTTTTTTTTATTTATAATTTTTTATTTTTTTGTAAGGGGCCCAGAGGTCCCCAGAGGCCCGGAGGTTCCCAGGGCCCCAGATGTTCTTTTGTTCGTCATCACCCAAAGCCCCCCCGACCTTAACAATTCGCGGCGGCAGCACCCCCTGCTTCTCTGTTCGTAGCACCCCCCACTTCTCAATTCGCGGCAGCCCCCCCGCTTCTCAATTTGCGGCGGCAGCACCCCCACCCCCAGTTCTCCTCTGCTCCAGGGGGCCCATGCCTGAAGCTGTGTAAGGGGCCCCAAAATTCCTGATGGCGGCCCTGCTGACAGGCGATCCTGGGGGGGCACTGACTGGCAGATGATGGGTGCGTTTTTGTTCACCTGTGGTGGCACATCTGATAGGGCTGTGCTAACAATCAATGTGCTGATTATCAGCACAGACCCCACCTCTGACAGCGAGAGCCGCCGATCGCTGGCATGTTATCCTGCTGGACATCATATGACGCCCAGTCAGGATAACAGAGCCACTTCCCAGACGTCAATCTGTTATAGGCCGGGCAGGAAGTGGTTAATCATTTTTGACCTGAAGTATACCCAAAAAACCCCAAACAGTGTACTGTATGTTTTCGACAGAAACCCTGGAGAACGAAATGGTGGTAGTTTTTTTTTTTTTTAACTTGGCATTTATTGAAGTTTCAAAAAGAGTATGCAGTATACAGACAGAAATGTGCATTATAAGTAGCAAAAAAAATAAATTACAAATGATACAGTAGGTGAACAGTTCGTATTAGTACAGTGTAAAAAAGAATGAACTTAACAGCTATGGTAAAAAGTTGAACAAGTGATAAACTGCTGCATTTATATAGTGGGATGGATTTGAAGTCAGCTAACAGTAAGGTAAAGTATTATATCAAATGGGGGTGTTCAGATTGGGTGTGGATAGGATATTAAGGCCATAAAGCAGGTGTAGGTCACGTGAGATTTAGGCTTTTTGGGCGTGTCAGCCAAAGTTCCCAGTGATTTTGAAATTTTGGGAG
Source organism: Rana muscosa (assembly GCA_029206835.1). Classification (NCBI taxonomy): domain Eukaryota; kingdom Metazoa; phylum Chordata; class Amphibia; order Anura; family Ranidae; genus Rana; species Rana muscosa. The sequence goes on from JARGYO010005626.1 coordinate 211,038,131, forward strand.
TTGTAGGTGAGCTTTGGCATACAGTACATAAATTCCATCAGGCAGTTGTGGTTGAGGAGTGTGATCACTTCCGAAATAGATGGGGGGGAGTGGGGATTTCCATTTTCTAGCAATAGCTAGGCGGGTAGCCAGTGGCAGTGCGTCCATAAGGGGCGCACGGGGGCGCCGCCCCCTCTCTCTCATCAATAGATAGATTTATGCATTGCATGAATCTATCTATGGTCACTGCTACCACCCCCTATACATGTGCCCGGCCCCTTTTCGGGCGCCGGGCGCCTGAATTACAGCGGCGGGGTATTTTTTGGAAGCACCTGATTAGAGCCGTAAGGCTCTAATAGGCGTCCAAAATAGGTGAACAGCAGGCCCCATGCTGGGCGTTCGCTTTTCACTCAGCGTTGTGTTAGGAAAGCGAATGAATCGCTTTCCTAACACTGAATCGTCTCTCAGCCAATCAGGTGCTCAGGTCTGTTACCTGTCACCCGATTGGCTGAAACGACAGGCGCTGTGATTGGACGCCGCCTATCAGGCGTCAAATCATAGCAAAGGACGGGAGAAGACATCGAGGAGCGTGGAGGACCATGACACGCTGCCCCACCGAGACAGGTAAGTGCCGGGCGGGCGGGGGATGCACACTGGCAGCATTTGATGGGCACAGTAGCGGCAATTGATGGGCACACTGGCAGCAATTGGTGGGCACAGTGTCAGCAATTGATGAGCACACTGGCAGCATTTGATGGGCACAGTAGCGGCAATTGATGGGCACACTGGCAGCAATTGGTGGGCACAGTAGAGGCAATTGATAAGCACACTGGCAGCAAATGATGGGCACAGTGTCAGCAATTGATGGGTACAGTAGCTGCATTTGATGGCACTGTGGCGGCAGTTGATGACACAGTGGCAGCAATTGATGGCACAGTGGCTGCTTTTGCAGGGCTGGCGCAAGGAGTTTTGACACCCTAGGCGAAACCTAATTTTGCCGCCCCCCTTGGCTTCACCCCCTTTTCCCTGCCCACATAAACCCCACCTTTTTAATGAAGCGCACATCAACTGCAGCCCACCAGCACCCATCAAATGCAGCCTCACCAGCACCCATTAATGCAGCCTCACCAACGACCATCAAACGCAGCCTCACCAGCGCCCATCAATGCAGCCTCACCAGCACCCATCAAATGCAGCCTCACCAGCACCCATCAAATGCAGCATCACCAGCGCCCATCAATGTCGCCTCACCAGCGCCCCTCAAATGCAGCGTCACCAGTGCCCATCAAATGCAGCCTCACCAGCGCCCATCAAATGCAGCCTTTCCAGTGCCCATCAAATGCAGCCTCACCAGCGCCCATCAAATGCAGCCCCACCAGTGCCCATCAAATGCAGCCTCACCAGTGCCCATCAAATGCAGCCTCACCAGCGCCCATCAAATGCAGCCTCACCAGAGCCCATCAATAGAGCCTCACCAGCGCCCATCAAATGCAGCCTCACCAGCGCCCATGAAATGTAGCCTCACCAGCGCCCATCAAATGCAGTCTACCATTGCCTATCAATGCAGCCTACCAGTGCCCATCAATGAATGTTTGCTTGCTTCCATTCATTTGGAAATCGGGACAAAAACACAGTCCTCCGCCCCCTGCGCCTCTAACACTATGTGCAAATGGAGCGGGCGCTGCCTGCTGATGCTGAGACTTAGTTGCTTGCTGCAGAGAGAATAGAGTAGGAACACCAGTAGCCGGGCGTCCAAGGGAGCAGGGCTCCCTAGGCGGCTGCCTAGTTTGCCTAGTGGTAGCACCGGCCCTGTGCGTTTGATGGGCACAGTGGCTGCAATTGATGTTTTTTTTTTCAGTTTGTTTGCGCCCCCCCCCAAAAATTTTGAGCACCATCTGCCACTGCGGGCAGCTATAAAAACATGATCGTGTGTGATTTCTGGGGGCCAAGTGTCAATATCCAGACCCAAAAGATGGGTGTAAGTACGTTTTAGTAGTAATTCCCAGTGGACCATCGTTGGCGTCTTGAAGTCATGGGAGACGGTGGTGAGAAGTTTGTAGATATAGGAAATACCTCTGTGGTTTATACAGGTTTGACGGTAGAACTGTAACAAGTGCAAAAGGTAAGAGACTGTTTGACCAATTCACACGGGCGAGAACTGAGCGAAGTCTAAGATATTTAAAGAAATCTCTGGAGGTGATGTTGTGATAGATCCGTATTTGTTGAAATGAGAGTAATAGAGAGCTTTTGTATAGGTCTCTGACTGTTGTTAGACCTGAGGTTGTCCAGTTGGAAGTTCCAATTTTTTTAACGTCACATGATCACTAACAAAAAATTGTCCAACACAGATGTAGCGAGGTCCCGGGTCCCCAGAGGCTTAATGGTGACCTCCAGAGTTAGGGACAGCTGACATCCTTCTGTGGAGAGGTGGGTTACAAGGCATGGTGGGTGTAATGCAAGGTAGAGTAATTGGCAAACTCCGAGATTTCTATAGGTAGACAGCCATGCAGGGAAAGGCACCCAGCCGGACACCACGCCTGCATGTGTCGGATTGCTGTCTCCTGTGGCACCAGTCTTATAACCGTTTCTAACACAAGTTGTAATGAACTTCTGTACTTCCTCTACAATCACTTCTTGTAGATCTTCTCTCCACTGAGCTCCCAGTCTCTCTCCCTAGACTTTGCTGATCCACTGCCACTGGATCTCCTGAGTTCTTCCAATCTTCTCACTGAGTATCTTCCTCAAGCGTCACCCCCGCGTCCCTGCTGGGTCCCTAGCTTGGCACTCACAGATACTCCTCAAGCGTCACCCAACTGACCGTCTTGGTCCCTGGCTTGGCACACAAGGCTGCTCTGCAAGTGTCACCTCCACTGGTTGGGTCCCTGGCTTGACACCTGCTGAAGATTCCCGATTCCTTATCGTCCCGGTTGGTGAGAATTCTGCTCCGGTACTTGCTTCAGTTACTCACAGTGGTCCCTGGTAATAAGGTGGTTGGTCCCTTAGTGGGGACAGCTTCCCCACTACCTCCGACCATGACAGGTTCTCCGGCCGGCAGAACCGTCACTTATGGTTGGACTGCAAGCCGCAATCCCAACCATGTGCTACTCTCTTGCTTTTGGGGGAGCCAGGATCTGGAAAAGAAGGCACGGGGTCCCCCCCCCCCACCAGTCCATGCCAGGCTCTTTGGGTCTGGTATGTATTTTAAGGGGAACCCAACACCAAAATAAAAAAATATGGTGTGGGGTATTGCCAGCAATACATTTAAAAAAAAAAAGCGGCATGGGGTCCCCCCCAAAATCCATACCAGATACTTATCGAGCATGCAGTTTGGCAGGCCAGGAAAGGGGAGGGATGAGCGAGCTCTCCCCCTCCTGAACCAAAGCAGGTCACATGCCCTCAAGATGGGTTGAGGTGGGTGCCCCCCCACCCCAAAGCACCTTGTCCCCCTGTTGATGGGGACAAGGGACAATTCCTGACAACCCTGGGCTGTGGTTGTCGGGGTCTGCGGGTGGGGGGCTTATTGGAAACTGGACGCCCCCTTTAATAAGGGGGCCCCCAAATCCTCCCCCCACGTAAATTAGTAGGGGATACCTTGTACCCCTATAAATAAAAACACTAGTTTTTGAAAAGTCCTTTATTAAAAAATAAAATAAAATAAATGTCCCCCGATGTAGATACATCGTTAATCACAACGCCCACCGCAGCACCGGACCTGAAAAAAAAAGAAGCTCCGCGCTCGTTGACAAATGACCGCCAAACTCGGGCCGAACTTTTGCTCGGCCCGAACCGTTCGCCCAACTCTAGTCTTGATTAGGCATGTGCGTTTCAATACAAATCGAAATTTGTACATCATTTTCATTTTTCTGATGTACCCGAATCTCTGAATTACAATAATAACGAGTTTCAACGAATCCAAATTATAATGAAACAACAAATTATTTTGTTTTATTCAGATGACAGGATACAATAGTTTGGGCCTTTTTTTAATGTTTGAAGCATCCAAAATAACGTAACAACATAACGAATGATTTGAATTGACTTGAATCCATTCGCTTTTATTCTAGTGAGCATAGGTTGGACTTGATGGACTTGTGTCTTTTTTCAACCTCACCTACTATGTAACTATGTAACTATAGCGTGAATATTCTAATAAGATTCTTTTTGTTGGGGGTTGAACTTGAGAGACCATTCATTTAATTTCTATGTCCGCCACCCAAACAGACAGTTTGGAATAAGGAAATTAAGTCAACTTATTAACATAACAAATAAATTTGTATTAAATCAGAATAATTTATTTTATTCGTATGAGAGTGGTGTCTTTGACTCTTGGATAATCAGCCGACTCTTTTTGCATTAACATTTTTTATTATTATAAACCATGCACTACATATGAAATGGAAACATATTGCAATAAATACAGTACGGTATAAAACTGAAATAAGAGGATTCCTACTTATTGTGTTTGGGTTGGATGGAGGTGGGCCAATCAGAATCTCCAAATCATAACATAATGAATGAATCCGAAATAAATTTTGTTCCATTCGTTACTTTTGGATGCACACGATTCCAGTTGATATCGTCCAATCAGCTCAGTCCATTTCTCTTTGTGGGTTGTACTAGCAGGGATAACTCGGAGTGCATAAGTAAACTCCCAAAATAATGAATTAACACGTTCAAACAAACATAGCTTCTTCCAAAATAACTTCTGAAAATACAAATCGATTCAGAACAACAAATAAATTAAACAAATCCAAATATATGAAACAAATTCCAAATATACAAAATGAATTCTGAATATACAAAACTAATTCCGAATATACAAAACAAATTCCAAATATACAAAATGAATTCCAAATATACAAAATGAATTCCGAATATACGAAACGAATTCCGAATATACAAAATGAATTCCGAATATACCAAACAAATTCCAAATATACAAAATGAATTCCGAATATACAAAATGAATTCCGAATATACAAAACGAATTCCGAATATACAAAAAGAATTCCGAATATACAAAAGGAATTCCGAATATACAAAAAGAATTCCGAATATACAAAAGGAATTCCGAATATAGGAAAAGAATTCCGAATATACGAAAAGAATTCTGAAAATACAAAATGAATTCCAAATATACGAAACAAATTCCGAATATACAAAATGAATTCCAAATATACCAAACAAGTTCCAAATATACAAAATGAATTCCGAATATACGAAACGAATTCCGAATATACAAAATGAATTCCGAATATACCAAACAAATTCCAAATATACAAAATGAATTCCGAATATACAAAATGAATTCCAAATATACGAAACGAATTCCGAATATACAAAATGAATTCCGAATATACCAAACAAATTCCAAATATACAAAATGAATTCCGAATATACAAAATGAATTCCGAATATACAAAACGAATTCCGAATATACAAAAAGAATTCCGAATATACAAAAGGAATTCCGAATATACAAAAAGAATTCCGAATATACAAAAGGAATTCCGAATATAGGAAAAGAATTCCGAATATACGAAAAGAATTCTGAAAATACAAAATGAATTCCGAATCTAGGAAACAAATTCCAAATATACAAAATAAATTCTGAATATATGAATGGAATTCCGAATCTAGGAAACAAATTCCAAATATACAAAACAAATTCCCAATATATGAAAAGAAGGTGAAAAAAAACTCTAATTGTTTCTCCACAGAGAAAGAAAGAAAGGGGGGGGGGAGAAGGAAAGGAGAACAAAAGAAAAGAAGGCGCCATCCATTTGGATTACATTTTTGTTATATCCTGACTCCTTATGTGAGCATGGAGTGGTGGTCAAGCGCACTGGGAAGGGACAGCGGAGAGGGGTACGCCCCAACTACATGATCGGAGTATGAAGCGCATATATTTTAATGAATATGATTTAGTAAGTCTGGGTCTTTTCTTGCTTCCTCCTTTTTTAGGTATGCACCTTTTGGAGATGAGAAGAAAATGCTGTAATTAATGAAACTTTATGATCTGTTTTAGATAAGAATGCAATAACCCTGATGAAGGACGTTTATGCTACTGTTTGAAACGCGTTGGTTGAAGCCTTCTTTGAGTCATCTCCGGAAGGCCTGGAGTGACCAACCTAGGCGATTGTATTCTATTCTTTCATGTTACAGATTTTATGGATTTGATCTCAACTATGTGTATTTTGTAATACAATTATGTAATTTTTCTAAATAAATATAATTTTTTGTACAAAACATTTTTTATGTTGCCTTAAAAATCCCCAACAATTAGAGTTTTTTTCACCTACATTTACTTGGGATAATGGCACCTACATGTGGGGATGCATGAGTTGTCCTATTTTCATATATGAAAAGAATTCAGAATATACAAAATTAATTCCGAATATACGAAAGGAATTCCGAATGTACGAAAGGAATTCCGAATATATGAAACAAATTCCAAATATAAGAAAAATAATTCCGAATATACGAAAGGAATTCCGAATATACGAAAATTATTTTGAATATACTAAACAAATTCCGAATATACAAAACAAATTCCAAATATACAAAACAAATTCTGAATATGCAAAAGGAATTCCGAATATACAACAGAAATTTTGAATATATGAAATGAATTCTGAATGTAAGAAAGTTATTCTGAATATACGAGCCAAATTCCGAATATATAAAGGAATTCCGAATATATAAAACAAATTCCAAATATACAAAATGAATTCCGAATATACAAAATTAATTCCCAAAAAATAAAACATTCTAACACAAAGGATTATGACAAAACACATTTTTGGTTGTGCACATCTCTAGTCTCGATGTTGGTTTTATGATTGTATGGCTATGATGGCCATTTTATTCCTAGCCATTGGTGATTCGATGGATTTATGTTAATAAAGTATTTCATTTTACCATATGTTCCTCCAAAATCCTCAATCAGGTTCATATCACCCACCGTCTTCTCCATCAGCCTTTGGAATGTGACTGAAGCGCCAGACAGACCGGTCAAACTCAAAGAACCCCACTGGGGTAATGAAAGCTGTCTTCTCCGGATCTTCAGGGTGCATGGGAATTTACATTAATAGTACCCACTCTTTAAATCCAGCACACTGAACCACTTTGCCCCTGACAGGCTCTGCAGGGCATCTTCTCTCCATGGGTTGGTATATTCTTCAGGGATGGTCCTTCGGTTCAGCGTCCAATAGTCGATGCACACCTGTCAGAGAACTTAAATTGCTGGACGTGGTGGTGGTCGTTCTGTTGCTCAACCGTGCACGCTGATGCGCGGCAGCGCACGCCCTCCGGTGCATGCTGTTGTGCATGCCCCTGGGCGTGCTGGTTCACGTGCCGGTCTGCGGGCTTGCGCGCCTATGCGTGGTGGTGTGCCTGTGCGCGCGCCGCTTGGCGCCAAACAGCCCATTTAAACAGCTGGAATACTTCAGACCATTGCTGTCTGATCTGCAGCTCCCAGTTACCCTTGTACCCGTTATCTGCCTGAACTTGACCTTCTGACTACCCGGCCTGTTACTTGGATCCTCCCTGTCTTCCGCCTGCACCTGACTACCCAGCTTGTCCTGACCTTGCACCTGCCTACTCCTCTGTACCTCGTTGCCTGACCGTTGCCAACCTTGCCTGTGACCTGACCAATCTGTCCTGCTCCTGCTCAGCTCCACTCTCCAGTGGTCCTACCAGCCTGACTGTTATCCGAGCGGATTACCATCCTCTTCTGCATCTGGTTCCTGAGCCGCTTTTCTGCAACAAGCCACCAGGCTCTCATACCCCTCTGCACTCATGTGCCTCCTGTCTCCACTACCAGGCAGCTGCAGTGTTTTCAGTCAGTGTACTGTATCCTGTGCACAGTGTGCAACTAAAGCTAACTGCAGACAATTGCTGGTGTTCTCTTCCTAATAATACCACAGGCAGGCAGGCAGCTGCAGTATTTTCAGTCAGTGTACTGTATCCTGTGCACAGTGTGCAACTAAAGCTAACTGCAGACAATTGCTGGTGTTCTCTTCCTAATATACTGACAGGCAGGCAGCTGCAGTATTTTTAGTCAGTGTACTTTATCCTGTGCACAGTGTGCAACTAAAGCTAACTGCAGACAATTGCTGGTGTTCTCTTCCTAATATACTGACAGGCAGGCAGCTGCAGTATTTTTAGTCAGTGTACTTTATCCTGTGCACAGTGTGCAACTAAAGCTAACTGCAGACAATTGCTGGTGTTCTCTTCCTAATATACTGACAGGCAGGCAGCTGCAGTATTTTTAGTCAGTGTACTTTATCCTGTGCACAGTGTGCAACTAAAGCTAACTGCAGACAATTGCTGGTTTTCTCTTCCTAATATACTGACAGGCAGGCAGCTGCAGTATTTTTAGTCAGTGTACTGTATCCTGTGCACAGTGTGCAACTAAAGCTAACTGCAGACAATTGCTGGTTTTCTCTTCCTAATATACTGACAGGCAGGCAGCTGCAGTATTTTTAGTCAGTGTACTGTATCCTGTGCACAGTGTGCAACTAAAGCTAACTGCAGACAATTGCTGGTGTTCTCTTCCTAATATACTGACAGGCAGGCAGCTGCAGTATTTTCAGTCAGTGTACTTTATCCTGTGCACAGTGTGCAACTAAAGCTAACTGCAGACAATTGCTGGTGTTCTCTTCCTAATAATACCACAGGCAGGCAGGCAGCTGCAGTATTTTCAGTCAGTGTACTGCAGGGGTGTCCAAACTTTTTTTCAAATAGGGCCAGATTTGATGAAGTGAACGTGCGTGAGGGCCGACCATTTGGCCTGACATTCTGTGAAGCATTAAAATTCGGTCTAATGCCCCATACACACAATCGTTTTTCATGCCGTTAAAAATGCTATTTTTAAAAATGGGCATTAAAACCGATCGTGTGTATGCTCCAGAGCATTTTTAACGACGTGAAAAACGGCCATTAAAAATTTCGAACATGCTCTATTTTTTCACGTCGTTTTTCATGTCGTTTTTTTTAACGACGTGAAAAACGATAGTGTGTATGCTTTCACGAGGAGAAAAAAAACGCGCATGCTCAGAATCAAGTATGAGACGGGAGCGCTCATTCTGGTAAAACTAGCGTTCGTAATGGAGATAGCACATTCGTCACACTGTAACGGACTGAAAAGCATGAGGCTGAAAAGCGCGAATCGTCTCTCACCAAACTTTACTAACATGAAGGGTGGCGCCATTAGAACGTAACTTCCCCTTTATAGTGCCGTCGTACGTGTTTTACGTCACTGCGCTTTGCTTGAACGTTTTTTTAAATGATCGTGTGTACGCAAGACAGGCTTGAGAGGAAACATGAAAAAAAACGACGAGAAAAACGTTGGTTTAAAAAATGGCATGAAAAACGATCGTGTGTACGCCGCATAAGTGTGTTCGTTCGAGCACGAATACACTGCCCAACAAGAATTATTTTGCCTTTGTGGCTGTGTGAGTAAAGAGATGAGCTCAGGCGTATTATTTGGATATACCATATTTATTGGCGTGTAACACGCACCGTCACTTTAAGGGGGAAGTTTCAGGAAAAAAACTTAAAATTTTAAATAAAGATTTGTGAAGCAAAATAAGGGTCAGTGCCCATCTGCAGACCCCCAATTGCCATGAATGAAGCACCCACCATTGCTAGGAATGCAGCACCCATCATTGCCAGGAATGCACTCACCATTGCCAGGAATGCAGCACCCATCATTGCCAGGAATGAGGCACCCATCATTGCCAGAAATGAGGCACTCACCATTGTCAGGAATGCAGCACTCACCATTGCCAGGAAGGCACTCACCATTGCCAGGAAGGCACTCACCATTGCCAGGAATGCAGCACCCATCATTGACCAGGAATGCACTCACCCATCATTGCCAGGAATGCACTCACCCATCATTGCCAGGAATGCAGCAACCATCATTGCTAGGAATGCAGCACCCACCATTGCCAGGAATGCACTCACCATTGCCAGGAATGCAGCACCCATCATTGCCAGGAATGCAGCACCCATCATTGCCAGGAATGCACTCACCCATCATTGCCAGGAATGCAGCACCCATCATTGCTAGGAATGCACTCACCCATCATTGCCAGGAATGCAGCACCCATCATTGCCAGGAATGCAGCACCCATCATTGCCAGGAATGCACTCACCCATCATTGCCAGAAATGCAGCACCCAACATTGCCAGAAATGCAGCACCCATCATTTCCAGAAATGCAGCACCCATCATTGCCAGGAATGCAGCACCCATCATTGCCAGAAATGCAGCACCCATCATTGCCAGAAATGCAGCACCCATCATTGACAGAAATGCAGCACCCATCATTGCCAGGAAAGCACTCACCATTGCCAGGAAAGCACTCACCATTGCCAGGAAAGCACTCACCATTGCCATGAGTGCAGCCTTGGAGGGGACATGGAAGAGGCAGGACGAGCGCCAAAGATATCCAGGAGAATGTCCTGTTTACACAGCAGCCTCTTTAAGAGAAAGTCCCGCCTCCTTTGATGGACAGAACAGTCGTCCAATGGCAGCGCCGGAGACGGCACTTCCTATTAGCAGAGGCTGCAGTGTAAACAGGAAATAATCCTCCTGTGTGCACGGCACTCGTCCCGCCTCCTCCCTCCGAGGCAGCCAGCCTAATACCTATATATCTTTTGTGGCCCCGGCGCTGGGAGATTGTCGGGGGCCACAAAAGATATATATGTTTAGATAACCTGGCGGGCCGTTCAAAACCGGGCCGGGGGCCGTGATTGGCCCGCAGGCCGGACTTTGGACATGCCTGGTGTACTGTATTCTGTGCACAGTGTGCAACTAAAGCTAACTGCAGATAATTGCTGGTGTTCTCTTCCTAATAATACCACAGGCAGGCAGGCAGCTGCAGTATTTTCAGTCAGTGTACTGTATCCTGTGCACAGTGTGCAACTAAAGCTAACTGTAGACATTTGCTGGTGTTCTCTTCCTAATAATACCACAGACAGACAGCTGCAGTATTTTCAGTCAGTGTACTTTATCCTGTGCACAGTGTGCAACTAAAGCTCACTGCAGACAATTGCTGGTGTTCTCTTCCTAATAATACCACAGGCAGGCAGGCAGTGGCAGTATTTTCAGTCAGTGTACTGTATCCTGTGCACAGTGTGCAACTAAAGCTAACTGCAGACAATTGCTGGTGTTCTCTTCCTAATAATACCACAGGCAGGCAGGCAGCTGCAGTATTTTTAGTCAGTGTACTGTATCCTGTGCACAGTGTGCAACTAAATCTAACTGCAGACAATTGCTGGTGTTCTCTTCCTAATAATACCACAGGCAGGCAGGCAGGCAGCTGCAGTATTTTCAGTCAGTGTACTGTATACTGGCCACAGTGTGCAGCTAAAGCTGACTGCAGACAATTCCTTGTGTACCTACCTATTCCAATACATCAAATAAAGTATGTCTGGAAGGCCAACAAGGAGAGGCAGACACACACAGGCCAATAAAAGAGTGCAAGCAGGCTCTGTGTCTAGAGGCAACAGTGCTGGTCGTGGACACGGTGCATCCTCATCAGCACGTGGCCGTGGGGCACGTTTGTCCTTTTTTTCGGCAGCTGACCGCGTTGAGCCACAACATACTGAAGAGTTGGTAGAGTGGATGACCAAGCCTTCCTCATCCTCCTCATCCTCTCTCACCCAGCCTCAGGGTACTTTGTCAGCCAAAGCGGCCTCTTCCCTCGGCTCAATGGCATCAACTCCTTCCCTAGCCCCACCATGTCCTCCTGAGGAGTCCCCCGAACTGTTTGACCACAGTGTTGGATACATGCTGCAGGAAGATGCGCAGCATTTTGAAGGCTCGGATGATGGTACCCAGCTTGAGGAAGGCAGTAACGTGAGCCCAGAGAGAGGGGGTGCCCAAGAAGGACAGCAAACTGGCAGTCATGTTCCCCCAGCTGCAGCATACTGCCAGGTTTGCTCCAGTGATGAGGAGGGAGGGGAGGATGAGGTCACTGACTCTACGTGGGTGCCTGATAGGAGAGAGGAAGAGGAGGAGGAGGAGGCACATCTCCAATGAGGCAAGATGCCCTCCAAGGGCCAGCTTAAGGGCAGCACACCGACTGCATCACACCGTAGAGCTCCGCATGTGCAGGGCGCTGCTGTCTCTGCGCGTTATTCCAAAAGTTCTTTGGTGTGGGCCTTTTTTGAGACGAGAGAGACGAGTGCATCAGAACGCAGCGCTGCTATTTGCAACATATGTCTGAAGCGTATCTCGCGTGGCCAATACAGCATCCGCTTGGGCACCACATGCTTGACCAGACATATGTCGACCTGCCATGTAGTCCGTTGGCAAGCGTACAGAAAAGACCCACACCAAAGAACAAAACAGACCTCTCCTTGCTCCTCATCAGCTGGGATTTCCAACCCCACTATACCTTCAGTCCTCTCAGAAACCTGCACTGAGAGGAATGAAGGTGTAGAATTAGGTGTGTCACTGCCAAGTACTTGCGGGCAATCTGCTATCGGTACACCAACGTCAGATTGTACTAGGCAAATTTCCCTGCCCCAGCTACTGCACTGCCGAAAGAAGTTCGCTCCCAGCCATCCACATGCCCAGCGGTTGAATGCTAGCTTGGCTAAAGTGCTAGCACTTCAACTGCTGCCTTTTCAGTTGGTAGACTCTGCCCCCTTCCGGCTCTCTACCGGCATGTGAAAGGCAATGTCTTGGCCTCGCTGGACAGGGAGGTCAGCGGTAAGGTGCATATTACCGCTGACTCATGGTCCAGCAGGCATGGACAGGGACGTTACCTATCTTTTACAGGGCATTGGGTGACTCTGCTGGCAGCTGGGAAGGATGCAGGACAGGGTGCAGTAGTGTTGGAGGTTGTTCCGCCACCATGCCTCCAAAATTCTACTAGTGGTGATTCTGACACACTTCTCTCCTCCACCCCCTCCTCTTCTTTTTCCTCCATGGCCTCTTCCTCTGCTGATTTGTCCTTGGAATCAGCAGTGCTCCGTAGGCATTCAAGGGGCTACGCAAGTACGCAGGCAAAAAGATGCCATGCGGTGCTTGAGCTTGTGTGCTTGGGGGACAGGAGCCACACTGGGGCAGAGATTCTGTCAGCTCTGCAGGGGCAGACTCAGAGGTAGTTGACGCCACGCCAGCTTAAACCAGGAATGGGGGTTTGCGACAATGGCACCAACCTCCTCTCCGCCCTCCGACAGGGACAACTGACCCATGTGCCCTGTTTGGCTCACGTCCTTAACTTGGTGGTGCAGCGATTCTTGGGCAGGTAACCGGGCTTGCAGGATGTCCTGAGGCAGGCCAGGAAACTCTGTGTGCATTTCCGCTGGTCATATAATGCCAGTGCTCGGCTGGCTGACCTCCAAAAGGAATACAACCTGCCCAAGAACCGCCTAATCTGTGACATGCCCACCAGGTGGAACTCAACGTTGGCCATGCCGCGCAGCAGAGGGCCATCAATGAGTATCTGTGCCAATATGGCACGAGGACAGGGTCAGAAGAGCTTGTTTTTTTTTTGCCATGCCAGTGGGTCATGATCAGGGATGCATGCACTGTCCTGTCACCATTTGAGGAGGCCACGAGGATGGTGAGGAGTGACAGTATATGCATCAGTGACACTGTCCCTCTTGTCCACCTGTTGGAGCACACGCTGCGTGGAATAATGGACAGGGCACTTGAGGCAGAACAGAGGGAGGAAGAGGAGGACTTCCTTACCTCTCAAGGCCCCCTTTACCCAGACAGTGTTCCTTCTGTCCCACCCATCGCACAGGAAGAGGAGGAGGAGGAGGATTGTGTCAGCATGGTGGTGGAGCCTGGCACTCAGCATCATCAGCAGCAGTCTTTTAGGGATGATTTACAGTCCCAAGAAACCCGTGGACTTGTACGTGGCTGGGAGGAGGTGGCTGCGGATCATGTTGTCCTTAGACAGAGGACTCCGGACCGAATGCCTCAGCAAACCTACGCTGCATGGCCTCCCTTTTCCTGCAAAGCCTGCGGAAGGATCCTCGTATTCGTGGTATCAAGGAGAGGGATCATTACTGGCTGGCAACCCTCCTTGATCCACGTTACAAGGGTATGGTTGCGGACCTTATCTTGCCGTCACAGAGGGAGCAGAGGATGAAACATCTTCGGGAGGCCTTGCAGAAAGGTTTGTGCAATGCGTTCCCAAAGCCTGGGAGGTTACAAATTCCTGGTCCTGGACAACGTGTTGCAGAGGCTTCGGTTAGTCACAGAAGGAGCGGTGGAGAAGGTGGCCATCTGACCGATGCGTTCAGACAATTTTTTAGTCCGCAGCCCCAAGGTATGATCGGTTCCAGCAACCATCGCCAGCGTCTGTTTTACATGGTGCAGGAATACCTAGGGGCAAGATCAGACTTGGACAACTTTCCCACCGAAAATCCTCTGGGTTACTGGGTCTTGAGGATGGATCACTGGCCAGAGCTTGCACAGTATGCAATTGAGCTACTGGCCTGTCCTGCATCCAGCGTTCTTTCGGAACGCACATTCAGTGCTGCTGGAGGCTTTGTAACCGATCACAGGGTGCGCCTGTCCACCGTCTCGGTCGATCGGCTGACCTTCATAAAAATGAATCAGTCTTGGATCACCACCAAGCACCGAATAATTTTTTTTGAATGTCAGATCCCTTCAAGACTGCCTATGCTGATGCTGAGTGAGTATCCTGTCATGCTGAGTGACTATCCTATCCTCTTCCTCCTCAATGATCATGCTGATAGTTTGTAAGAACATTTTTGGTTCTGGGCACCGCCACCAGTGGCTAAGGCCCAATTTTTGCTGCAATACTTTACTTTCCTGCGCTCCAACTAGAGTTTCTGTGAGGGGTTGCAGTGTTTTGGCAACAGCACCAGTGCCTAAGGCCCAATTTTTCTGCCCCTGTTTAACAGGGGCGTGTAATTACAATTTTTGATGCAATATTTTGCAGCAGGGCTCATTCCTGCGCTCCAACTATAGATTCTGTGAGGGGTTGCAGTGTTGTGGCATACTGCTGAATAGCATTGAAACATATATACTCATCTGTGATGTCCTGCATGAGTCTGTTTTCACTTATATTTTGTTTTTTTATTAGGTTTTTACTTTCATGGGCTATGATTAATGTACTAACCTGATTGTCGGTTGCTCCTGTGCACCATATGCCATATAGATTACATCACTGTTGTGATCTTTTATGGTATCACTTATGATATGTAGTTTTTGCCATACCAACACCTTTTATATCACATTCATTGTGTGGATATATACTTATCATTATCACTCCTTTGGGATTGTTTATGACATTTAGTTTTTGTCATCTAATCACTTCACTATATCATATCACACTGTGCATATATACGTTATATATGAAGTAGGGCTTTCTACTTTTTTCACAGCGCCACACTTTATTATATAAACACCAACACCTAAGGCCCAAATTTCTGCAGAGTACATAGGGCAGGCCCCTACTTTCAAACATCCGACTTTCAAACGACTCCTACTTACAAACGGAGGGAGACAACAGGAAGTGAGAGAAAATCTACCCCTAGGAAGGGAAATTCTCCTCTCCACTGATGCTTTATCACCAATCCTTGTTTCCAGTGGCGGTGCGTCCATAGTGGGCGCAGGAGTGCCGCCCCCTCTCTCCTGCGCCTGTCACTCAAGTCAACAACACATACATTCATGCATTGCATGAATGTATGTATTGTCGCCGGCGCCGCTGCCGCCCACTATTCAGATGGCCGGCCCCCTGGCGAGCACCGGCCATCTGAATAACAGTGGCTGATTGGTTTTTGGAAGTGTCTATCAGAGCCAGCGGCTCTGATAGGCTTCCCGATTACAGCCTGTGGGCTGTAATCGGCTTCCAAATAGTTAACCAGGGGACGCACGGGCTGTGCGTTCCTTAGTTAACACTGACACGCGTCTCAGCCAATCAGGTTCACCGGGTCTGGTTATCGGTAACCTGATTGGCTGAAGCGTCATCGAGGGCGGGAGAAGACATTGAGGATGGAAGAAGACATGAGGGAGCGTGGAGGAGGACGGCGATGACCCGAGGAAGGTAAGTGCCGGGCTGGGGACAAACTGGCTGCATTTGGGGACAAACTGGCTGCATTTGGGGGCAAACTGTCTGCATTTGAGGATAAACTGGCTGCATTTGGGGACAAACTGGCTGTATTTGGGGACAAACTGGCTGCATTTGGGGGCAAACTGGCTGCATTTGGGGGAAAAACTGGCTGTATTTGGGGACAAACTGGCTGCATTTGGGGACAAACTGGCTGCATTTAGGGACAAACTGGCTGTATTTGAGGGGGCAAACTGGTGGCGTTTGGGCACAGTGGCTGCGTTTAATGGGCACAGTGGCGGCAGTTGATGTTTTTTTTTATTTTTCAGTTTGTTTGCGCCCCCCCCAAAAATTTTGAGCACCAGCCACCACTGCTTGTTTCCCTAAAAACCCCAAATTTTCAAAATCCAAATGTCATTGGGACAGAAAGTGAGGTAAAATCTTCTGAACAGGGGCACAGACATGGCACAAAATGTTCTGAACAGGGGCACAGACAGCAAAACAAATGTTACAGGGGTGATAACCCTTCCCTATGTTTTCCAAAAAGCTTAAACATTTATTTTTTGGCTGGAGCTACACTTTAAAAATGTACCAGTTCAAAATTACAAACAGATTCTACTTAAGAACAAACCTACAGTCCATGTCTTGTTTGCACCGCCTGTATACGGCTGTTCAGAGTATATAGGGCCTGGGGGCCCCACGCCTTACCTTTTTTTAATTTGGGTGCGGGGTTCCCCTTAATACCCATACAAGACCCAAAGGGGCTGGTAATGGGCTAGGGGGAGGGAGGGGGTACCCATGCCGTTTTTCTCAATGATTTTCATCCATATTGCCGGGACCAGACATTACATTAAAGCCGCAAGCAGTTTTAAATGATTTTTATTCCTTTAGAAATGTCATTTTGTGCAGGGACAGTTCTAAACACGGGAAACACGTGGCACTTCACAGGCATACTATAGACACCCCCCAGGTACGATATTTAAAGGAATATTTTACTTTTATTTTTTCACTTTAAGCATTATTAAAATCACTGCTCCCGAAAAAACTGCCTTTTTTAAAACTTTTTTTTGCATTGATACATGTCCCCTGGGGCAGGACCCGGGTCCCCAAACCCTTTTTAGGACAATAACTTGCATATTAGCCTTTAAAATTCACACTTTTGATTTCTCACGTTCGAGTCCCGTAGACTTTAACGGGGTTCGAAAGTTCGCGCAAACTTTCGGTCCGTTCGCAGGTTCTGGTGCGGGGGTGTTTGGCTCATCCCTAGTCCAAATATACTTTTATATATTTACCAACCATCATTTGTTAGAATTCCTTTGGAAGCCAATATAGGTTGAACTACTCATTCATATAATGATAATCCACAATTTTGTGGTACAATTATACATACCATATATATACAGTATATATATATATATATATATATATATATATATATATATATATATTGTGACAGCAGGAAGGTAAAGTCACCTGGTTGCATCCAGGGGGGTAGATATATTTCGCCCAGATTCAGGCTTTACGCCGACTTATACAACTAGGCGGAGAGTTGTATAAGCCCAGCTAAGGCTAGTGGGCTCATGGATGACTCATACCTCTAGGGAGAGTGTGGGGCGTCGTACAGACAGGGAGTTGATGAGACCAGCTGAAGCTTGTCAGCTCATTTAGGCCTCTATAAGAACTCCCAGCTTCATTAGATGTTAGCTCATGCCTGGAACCAGACCTGTGTGGACTGTCTAGGGAGAGTGAACCCCTGTGCGGTGAGACCAAGCCTGTGTGGCTATTTGCTTGGACATTTAAAACCAGGGACTTAGGGACTAGGACAGCACTAGGCTGATCCCAGTTGTTAGTTAGGAAACCTGTATGTTTAGTTAGAGGTCAAGTTGACCAGGATTTATTTTGTTTATGTTTCTTTTGCTTTGCTGTGTTTTGTCACTGTAAATAGAAAATAAACCGCACCTTTTTGATTTTGAAAACCACAACCTCCGTTTGCTGGGCCTGTTTTTGTGTGGGGAGCCCATCCCGGGGGTCACCCACACCCGCTGCCGAGCTAACGCCCTCACAGTTGGTGGAGAACCAGTGGCAGTTTTTTTTAAGCCAGCATGGAGGAGATACTGAAACAGCTGGCTCTAGCAAATGCCAATCAACAGCAGACAAATGCAGGTTTGCAAAAGAGCCTTGCAGCCCAGCAGCAAGCTCATCAACAGAGCCTTGCAGCCCAGCAGCAAGCTCATCAACAGAGCCTTGCAGCCCAGCAGCAGACAAACGCAACTTTGCAACAGAGTCTGGAGGCTCAGCAACAAGCCCAGCAGCAATCTGAGGCCCGCTTCATAGACCTGTTGCAGAAGCAAGAGCAGAGACTACAACAACAGATGGAAGCAGTAATGCAGCAACGTCCGCAGACCAGTGAGGAAAGCCATCCCACTAATACCGCGTCCTTTGGGGTCAGTCGTTTATTGACAAAAATGACTGGAGAGGATGATCCAGAGGTATTTTTGACCACATTTGAAAGGACCGCTGAAAGAGAAAAGTGGCCTGAGGAGCAGTGGGCTGGACTGGTGGCTCCTCTGTTAACTGGTGAATCGCAGAAAGCTTACTATGACCTAGAGCCTAACCAAGCAAAAGACTATGTGATGCTAAAAGCTGAAATATTGGCAAGGCTGGGTGTCACCCTGGCTGTCCGGGCTCAGCGTGTGCATAACTGGACTTTCCAGCTTGGAAAACCCCCCAGGTCTCAAATGTATGATCTCATTCACCTGAGCAGAAAGTGGCTACAGCCAGAGACTTTGTCCGCACCAAAGATTGTGGAACGTGTTGTAATGGATCGGTTTTTGAGAGCTCTTCCTACTGCCATCCAAAAGTGGGTAAGCCATGGAGACCCAGAGACGGCCGATGGTCTTGTGGATCGTGTGGAGAAATACTTGGCTACAGAGAACCTGACGGCCTCTTCCAGAGACACTCGGACTTTCCACCCTAAGACCAGACCATCCCCAGGGGCGGATAAGAGGATTCCAAGGGGTGAGGGTGGAGAGAGTGAGAGGGTGGGAGCTCTACCCCAAGTTTGGCGAGAACAGCCTGGGAAATCAGCGGCTCAAGAGGCGGCAAGAAGGATCGTTTGCTACCGCTGCCGGCAAGCGGGACATATTGCAGCCAATTGCCCGGTTGTGGAGGAACCCATGCAGTGTGACTTTCTGACGGGCAGACGTCAGTCGCTGTGTGCGACAGTCGCATGCACTGCCATTCGAGGAACTGAGAAACATTTATGCAAAATGTGTGTTAATGGTAGAAATGTTGTGGTATTGCTGGATTCAGGTAGCCTTTTGACCCTGATAAAGGCTGAGTTAGTTAAAACAGAGGTCTCTGGGAATAGCAAGGTAGCTGTTATTTGTGTGCATGGGGACACCCGAGAGTATCCAGTGACTACAGTGTGTTTCGAGACCCCCAAAGGTACCCTCTTTCATCCAGTGGGCTTAGTATCTCAGTTACCGCATGACGCCATTGTGGGAAGGGATTTTCCGAAGTTCTGGGAACTGTGGGATGATCCTGAGCCCCCCACTGGTGCCCCTATGTACCAGGAATGTGATAGCCAGAACTCCCCTGAGAGTGGTGAGGACTCTCCGGAATTTCCCTTATCAGTATTGGCAGGGGAGACTCAAGAAACTGGAGAGGAGCCCACCTCCTCAGACGAAAACCTACCGTCTGTGGAGTTTTCTGATCTTGAGGTTCACAGGGAAAACTTTGCCACAGAACAGTTGAAAGACCCCGCCCTAATAAAGGCACGGGAAAACGTAGTGAAAATAGATGGCGAGTTAGTGAACCCAGATAATACCTGCACTTACCCATACTTCAGCGTAGAGAAGGACCTACTGTATCGGGTGGCAAAAAGGGCAGAAGAAACCGTTGAGCAGCTTGTGGTGCCCAAACCTTACAGGAAGTTGGTGTTGGAGTTGGCTCATGGGCACATTCTTGGAGGTCATCTGGGGACAGAGAAAACCCGAGAGAGGGTATTACAGAGATTCTATTGGCCGGGGGTGATGAAGGACATAGAAAATTATTGTTCCTCCTGCCCTGTGTGTCAGAGGTCGGCCCCGATGCCACATTTCCGTAGCCCGCTGGTCCCTCTACCCATCATTGAGGTCCCGTTTGAGAGGATCGCCATGGATTTGGTAGGTCCTATAATCAAGTCCGCTAGGGGGCACCAGT
Source organism: Rana muscosa (assembly GCA_029206835.1). Lineage (NCBI taxonomy): Eukaryota > Metazoa > Chordata > Amphibia > Anura > Ranidae > Rana > Rana muscosa. The sequence continues at coordinate 211,058,364 of JARGYO010005626.1, forward strand.
ACATATTAGTTATAATGGACTATGCCACCCGTTATCCAGAAGCGATCCCTCTCCGAAATACCTCGGCCAAAACCATAGCCAAAGAGCTATCTCTTGTGTTTAGCCGGGTGGGTATTTGTAAAGAACTGCTTACGGACCAAGGTACACCCTTTATGTCCCGGGTTATGAAGGAGCTGTGTAAATTGTTCAAAGTGACGCAATTACGTACATCTGTGTATCACCCCCAAACCGATGGGCTGGTTGAAAGATTCAACAAAACCCTAAAACAAATGTTGAAGAAAGTGGTGGATAGAGATGGAAAGGATTGGGACTGTCTACTTCCTTATCTGATGTTTGCTATTAGGGAGGTGCCCCAATCCTCTACGGGATTCTCCCCCTTTGAGTTACTGTATGGGAGACACCCAAGAGGGCTGTTGGATATTGCCAAGGAAACTTGGGAAAGTGAGAGTTCTCCCCACAGGAGTGTGATTGAGCATGTCGCCCTGATGCAAGACCGAATTGCACAGGTAATGCCCATCGTGAAGGAACATTTGGCCCAAGCGCAGTTAGCACAGCAGAGAGTGTACAACCGTGGAGCCAAGACCCGTACCTTTTCCCCGGGGGATAGGATACTGGTACTTGTCCCTACGGTTGAAAGTAAATTCCTTGCCAAATGGCAAGGCCCCTACGAGATAATGGAAAAAGTGAGCGAAGTGAATTACAAGGTCAGACAACCAGGAAGGCGAAAGCCCGAACAGATCTATCACGTTAATCTGTTGAAAGCCTGGAGGGATAGAGAGTCCCTAGTCGCAGACACTTGGTCACCAGCTCAAACTGGTTGCGTGATTCCTGAGGTTGGAATAGCAGCCACCTTGTCACAACCCCAACAACAGGAGGTTAAGGAGTTTGTGCTTCGCAACAAGGAGGTATTCTCTGAGCTGCCGGGACAAACATCTGGGGTAGAGCATGACATCATTACCCCGCCCGGTGAAAGGGTGAAGTTAAAACCCTATCGGATCCCAGAGGCCCGACGGGAGGCAATACGGGAGGAAGTACAGAAAATGCTGAACTTAGGGGTGATAGAGGAGTCCCAAAGTGATTGGTCTAGTCCCATTGTGTTGGTGCCTAAACCGGATGGGAGCTGGCGATTTTGTAACGATTTTCGTCAGTTGAACAAAGTTACAAAATTTGACACCTACCCCATGCCACGTATAGATGAGTTGATCGACCGGCTGGGAACAGCCCGATACATGACGACTCTTGACCTCACAAAAGGGTATTGGCAAATCCCCCTGGCCAAGTCGGCCAAAGAGAAAACCGCATTTGTAACCCCAGACGGGGCGTTCCAATATAAAAGAATGCCGTTCGGGTTACAGAATGCGCCGGCCACATTCCAGCGGAAAATGGACCAGATGCTGAGGCCCCATCGGAAGTATGCTGCGGCTTACCTGGATGACGTAATTGTCCATAGCACAGATTGGGCCTCACATCTGCCAAAAGTGCAAGCAGTCCTGGACTCTGTTCGGGAAGCAGGGTTTACGGCTAACCCCAAGAAGTGTACCATTGGGCAGGAAGAGGCCAAATATCTTGGGTACACCATTGGGAGGGGAGTAATAAAACCCCAACTCAACAAAGTCGAGGCCATCCAGAGTTGGCCACGTCCCAACAGCAAGAAGCAGGTACGAGCCTTTCTGGGAATCGCTGGGTATTATCGGCGATTCATTCCCCACTTTGCTTCTAAGGCTGTGCCCCTAACCAACCTGACGAAGGGGAAAGGGTCGGTCATGATTAAATGGACCCCCGAGGCTGAGGCAGCATTCCAATTCTTGAAACAAGCCTTATGTAGCCAGCCAGTGTTGTACTCACCCGACTTCTCTAAAGACTTTGTCGTACAAAGTGATGCGTCAGATGTGGGGTTAGGAGCAGTATTGTCCCAGGTCTGGAACGGGGAAGAGCACCCAGTCATTTACCTCAGCAGGAAGTTGAAGTCCCATGAGGTAAATTACGCCACCGTTGAAAAGGAGTGTTTAGCGGTGAAGTGGGCTCTAGATTCCCTTCGGTACTACCTGCTAGGTAGGCACTTTGACTTGGTTACGGATCACGCTCCGTTAAAGTGGATGGCTCAAAACAAGGAAACAAATAGAAGAGTGAATAGGTGGTTCCTGGCCCTCCAGGAATTCAACTTCACAGTAAAGCATCGCCCTGGCGTTCAAATGGGGAATGTGGATGCTTTGTCTCGAGTACATGAATGCCTGATTGCTGGTGTTCCAACCCCGAGGTTAAAACAAGAGGGGGGGTATGTGACAGCAGGAAGGTAAAGTCACCTGGTTGCATCCAGGGGGGTAGATATATTTCGCCCAGATTCAGGCTTTACACCGACTTATACAACTAGGCGGAGAGTTGTATAAGCCCAGCTAAGGCTAGTGGGCTCATGGATGACTCATACCTCTAGGGAGAGTGTGGGGCGTCGTACAGACAGGGAGTTGATGAGACCAGCTGAAGCTTGTCAGCTCATTTAGGCCTCTATAAGAACTCCCAGCTTCATTAGATGTTAGCTCATGCCTGGAACCAGACCTGTGTGGACTGTCTAGGGAGAGTGAACCCCTGTGCGGTGAGACCAAGCCTGTGTGGCTATTTGCTTGGACATTTAAAACCAGGGACTAGGACAGCACTAGGCTGATCCCAGTTGTTAGTTAGGAAACCTGTATGTTTAGTTAGAGGTCAAGTTGACCAGGATTTATTTTGTTTATGTTTCTTTTGCTTTGCTGTGTTTTGTCACTGTAAATAGAAAATAAACCGCACCTTTTTGATTTTGAAAACCACAACCTCCGTTTGCTGGGCCTGTTTTTGTGTGGGGAGCCCATCCCGGGGGTCACCCACACCCGCTGCCGAGCTAACCCCCTCACAATATATATATATGTTATTATTTTATAGAACCCCCATTGGACGACCAACCTATCAATAACGATGTAATATGAATACTTACAATCATCCTGTGGTCCTCACACTGCAATCGATCATGTGCTGATATGGCCCCCTCAGTTCCCGTGGCGGACACCTGTGGGGTTTGCCTTGATAGTCGGCACCTGGCATTGACAATGGGAGCCGTTTTCGTGAGTAACTACACTATTAATTTCTGAGATTGCTTATCTCTGGGCTATCAATTTAATTACTATTGAGATATAGTGACACTGATGTTTTCATATGTGTTCCCTATAGATAGTTGGATTGCGCCTGCTCCTGAGGAAGTGATGTTTTCATGAAACGAGCAGAGCATATTGTGTGACAATCCCACTAGTGTTTTATCATGTACCTAATGTATGTCTTGATTTTACTGTGTAATTTTGCTGTATTAATGCTGTGGAATTATATTGAGTAACTGTTACATTATGTTACAACATGGTTACAAATACCGAGAAAAAATCCAATAAAGATTATTTTTATGTGCATTTATCTTGTTTATGTATTCATACCAAGATTGTGTTCGCTGCACCGACCAATAATGTACACGCCTCATTCAAAGTCCCAAATACTCTACTTTTGCAAATGAACTGGGATGGAGGCACATGTCTATGTGGGCTTCATTTAAAGTCCCAAACTTTTTCTATTTATACCCCCTATTCCATGCGCCCGGCCCCTAATCTACATGCAGGGCGCCGGACGCATTGATTTCAATGTTTTTTTTTTTTAAGCACATGACTAGAGCCTAAGGCTCTAATTGGCTTCAAAAAAGGGTGGGCTTGGGGCGCAGAGTACTGCGCCCCGAGCCCACCCAGTTGTTTGACAATAGCGAATTAATATTCGCTGTTGTCTTCCTGCTTATCCTCCCGGTCAATCAGGAAGCGGGTCTTAAGGCCCGATTGGCCGTGAGGAGAAGTGATCGTATTGACCAGAAGCAGGGGAGGAGGCACCGAGGAGGAGATGCAGGGGGAAGCTGCTGAAGCTGCCTGCAGCCTGGATAGGGTAAGTGCAAGGCTGATGGATGGACAGATGGACAGGCAAGTTACGGGGGGGGGGTTTGTTCGCCGATCGACTGAGCGACGGGAGTGGGTTTGTTTGCCACCCCCCCCCAAAAAAGCAAGAGCACCGGCTGACACTTTTATGCTTTAACCACCTCAGTTTTTACAGGAGGAAGTTATATGATGTCCTCCCTGAACGGGCCCCGCTGCGGCGCGACCTGACACCGCGGGTTATTAAACAGTGTACCAACCTTGAACTACAGATGATGCCATGCTTCTGGTGAGAAAAGCCGATGAAAGCATTGTCAGGGGAGTATCGTACAATCCCCTTGAAAGGTAATACCATATATACTCGAGTATAAGCCGAGTTTTTCAGCACATCTTTTTGTGCTGAAAATGCCCCCCTCGGCTTATACTCGAGTCTGTGTCCATCTTCAACTTTGTGCGCCTGATCCTGGCCAGCCGTAGGTTCCCTGGACCCCAAACTTGGCACACATATAGCCTCACTCCTACTCTATACGTGTGCAAAGTTTGTTGTCCGGGGGACCTACTGCCGGGGAGCACCGATTTTTCAAACCCGGGCACCCCTTCCATAAACTCCAATGTTAAATGGTAATTTCTCCAGTGAATTTGGGGACCCGGTACCGGCCGGCCCTAGGTCCCCTGGACCCCAACCTTGGCACACATGTAGCCCCACTCTTCATCCACAAGTGTGCAAAGTTTTTTGTCCAGGGGACCTATGGCCGGGGAGCACCGACTTTTCAAATCCGGGCACCCCTTCCATAGACTCCTATGTTAAACATCAGTCTAGTCACACAGCGCCGGAGATCAGGTAGAGAGATTGGGCACAGTGAGGCATGGGCACTAGGCTTGTGCAATTAGTTTCATAACGAATCAAAATTCGTCCGAATTTAGCAACTTTCGGACATTCGGAAGCATTCGAATTTCCGAACAAAGCAATTACGATTAAAACCGAATCCGAAATAAATTATACCGCAAATAGCGAATGCCCGAATGTCTTCGGCATAATTCGTTATGAAAAAAGTTACGAATCTACGAATCCATACGAAGCACAATAACACTCACTCTGCTCTGCTCTCTGCTCCTCCCTCACCGTGCTGAACCCTCTCAAAATGGTGTACAGGGGCGGAGGCTATAGCCGCATGTAAAAAACGAAAGTAAAATACGAGATTACGAATCGTTACAAATAACCGCTATGTATTTATAAAAGTACAAATCCATTCGAAGCACATTAGGCATAATAGGGCAGCGCCGTCTGGAGAGAGACACGGAAAATTACGAATCAACGAACCCCAAAAAAGTTAGGAAAGTAGGAGTTGTGTCCAGAATCAACGAAAAACAACGTACTCTACCGAAAGTACGAATTATAAATCAACTAAAAATAAGGCTTACATTAATACGAATCATTCCGATTCAACGAAAAATGTCGCTTGCGAAAATATGAATTAGTCCGAACACGAAAAATCCCGTCTAGCAAAATTACGAATCAACAGGACCGAAAAGAAACGAACCGAAACTAAACTAATTTTTCCGTTGTGCACAAGTCTAATGGGCACAGTGACAGTGAGGCATGGGCACAGTGAGGCATGGGCACAGTGACAGTGAGGCATGGGCACAGTAACAGTGAGGCATGGGCACAGTGAGGCATGGGCACAGTGAGGCATGGGCACAGTGACAGTGAGGCATGGGCACAGTAACAGTGAGGCATGGGCACAGTGAGGCATGGGCACAGTGAGGCATTGACACAGTGAGGCACAGTGAGGCACAGTGAGGCATGCAGATGGACACCCTGGGCTTATACTCGAGTCAATACGTTTTCCCAGTTTTTTGTGATAAAATTAGGTGCCTCGGCTTATATTCGGGCTGGCTTATACTCGAGTATATACGGTAAATACCTTGAAGGGGATCTGATATATCTGATGACAGGTCCTCTTTAGCTCTTTTTTTACAGGTTACACAGTTGAAGGTAGACACCTTCCATTTGTATTCCCTCATTGCGGTGGCTCAGTATGGAATGTCATTGCAGGTGAAGAGGAAGTAAATCCCCCCCCCCCCCCCCATATCAGGTTGGGTGACCTGGAGGCGAGGTGGCTGCACAATCAGCGGCCTCTATGGACACATTGGACACCAATAATTATCCGTCACCAAACAAAAGGAGTCATTCTACACCGAGCCGGGAAGGTGAGTGCAGGTCAGAGGAGTGAGAGCACCATAAAATACTAATACCCCAAATATACCACTGAGTGTTACCAACAACACCGCACAGGGGCAGGCTGGGAATTAGACACCGCTACAATATATGTCAGAGCTATATAAATGTATAATATTAATATTGTGTGACTGTGGGGGGCATTAGAGTGTAAGCTCTTCTTGTACAGAGACTGATGTGATTGGCTCAGTGATCTCTGTACAGCGCTACGGTATTTGTCAGAGCTATATACTGTACATATATAATAGTGTGTGACTGTGGGGGGGCATTAGAGTGTAAGCTTTTCTTGTACAGAGACTGATGTGTCTCCCTCAGTGATCTCTGTACAGCACTGCGGTATATGTCAGAGCCATATAATTGTATAATAATAATAAAAATAGTAGTGTGTGACTGGGGGGGAGGACATTAGAGTGTAAGCTCCTCTGGTTCAGAGACTGATGGGACTGGCTCAGTGTTCTCTGTACAGCGCTACGGTATATGTCAGAGCTATATACTGTACATATATAATAGTGTGTGACTGGGGGGGGGGGGAATTAGAGTGTAAGCTCTTCTGGTTCAGAGACTGATGTGACTCCCTCAGTGATCTCTGTACAACACTGCGGTATATGTCAGCACTATATACACGTATAATAATAGTGTGTGACTGTGGAAGGACATTAGCAGAGCTCCCAACCGTCCCTGATTTGTAACATAGTCCCTCTGTCCCTCATTCCTCCTCCTTTTGGTCTGATCTATATAGATGTATATAAAATGCACTTTTTATCCATCAAAAAGTGTTTTCCAGCGCTAAACTTTTCATCCAATTTCTAAATTGCTACATTCATAAATTTCAAAAGCCAATATAAAGGAATAATAGTGACAAAAAAAGCACTTGTTTTTTAAACTAATATTTTTATTTTTATTTTTATAATTCTCCTTTAACCACTTTAGCCCCGGACCATTTTGCTGGCCAAAGACCGGGCCACTTTTTGCGATTCGGCACTGCATCGCTTTAACTGACAATTGCGCGGTCGTGCGACGTGGCTCCCAAACAAAATTGATGAATTTTTTTTCCCCACAAATAGAGCTTTCTTTTGGTGGCATTTGATCACCTCTGCGGCCTTTATTTTTTGCGCTATAACCAAAAAAAATATGATTTTTTTTGGAAAAAAATGCAATATTTTTTACTTTTTCCTATAATAAATATCCCCAAAAAATATATAGAAAAACGTTTTTTTTCCTCAGTTTAGGCCGATACGTATTCTTCTACATATTTTTGGTAAAAAAAAATCGCAATCGCCGTTTTTTTGATTGGTTTGTGCAAAAGTTATAGCGTTTACAAAATAGGGGTAGTTTTATGGCATTTTTATAAAAAAATTTTTTTTACTAGTAATGGCGGCGATCAGCGATTTTTATTGTGACTGTGACATTATGGCGGACACATCGGACACTTTTGACGCCATTTTCGGACCATTGTCATTGATACAGTGATCAGTGCTATAAAAATGCACTGATTACTGTAAAAATTACACTGGCAGGGAAGCGGTTAACCAGTAGGGGGCGCTGAAGGGGTTAAGTGTGTCCTAGGGATGTGTTCTAACTGTGGGGGGGGGATGGGCTACGTGTCACATGACACTGATCACCACTCCCGATCACAGGGAACTGTGATCAGTGTCCTGTCACTAGGAAGAATGGGGAAATGCTTCTTTACATTAGCATTTCCCCATTCTTCCTCTCTGTGACATGATCGCGGGTGTCCCCGCGGACATCAAGTCCGCGGCACCCGCGGTCGGACTCACGGAGCTCGCAGCGGGCGCATCTTAAAGCGCATCTTAAAGGGGACATACAGATATGTCCATAGGTGTGCGCAGCCTATTGCATTAGGGTGTGCACCCCAAATGTATTAAAACATGGACGGTGTCGGTAGAGCAGTGGACTTGTCAGTAGAGCAGAGGTTGGTGTTAGTAAGGCCGTGGACAGTGTCAGTAGCTTTTTATTTTTATCATTTTAATATTTTTATTTAAAAAATATTAATTTGGGGGCATTGGTGCAATATCAGCAGGGGGAATCTGCACCTTAAGCGGTGATTAGTGTGTGCCCAGGCACACCCGGCACACCCCCTGCGCACGCCTATGGGTACGTCCATCTGCCCAGCCATGCCATTGTGTCGACGTATATAGTCGTGCGCTGGTCCTTAAGCGTTTAAAGGGGGCGTGGCAGGGGGTGTGTTCTAAGCCTACATACCTTTGCTAATAGGTGTCCCTCGTTCCTATCTAAAAAAGTTGGGAGGTATGCATTAGAGTGTAAGCTTCTCTGGTACAGAGACTGATGTGACTGGCTCAGTGTTCTCCGTACAGCGCTGCAGTATATGTCAGCAGGGCCGCCATCTGGAATTTTGGGGCCCCTTACACAGCTTCAGGCATGGGCCCCCTGGAGCAGAGGAGAACCAGGGAGGGGGTGCTGCCGCCCCAAATTGAAAGGCGGGGGGGGCTGCCGTGAATTGAGAAGCGGGGGGGGTGCCACGAATTGAGAAGCAGGGGGTGCTGCCGCCGCGAATTGTTTAGGTCGGGGGGGCTTTGGGTCCTGACGAAAAAAAGAACATCCGGGGGCCCTGGGGACCTCTGGGCCCCTTACAGAAAAAAAAGAAAAAACATTTTTATAAATAAAAAAAAATGTATAAAAAAAAAAGGGGGGGTTGCCATCCGGGGCCCTGGGGACCTCCGGGCCTCTGGGCCCCTTACAAAAAAATAATAATAAATAAATAAATAAATAAATGGGGGTTGCCATTCGGGGCCCTGGGGACCTCCGGGCCTATGGGGACCTCTGGGCCCCTTACAAAAAAAATAAAAGAAATAGTAAAAAAAAATGTTTATAAAAAAAAAATTATAAAAAAAAAAGGGGAGGGTTGCCGTCCAGGCCCCTGGGGACCTCTGGGCCCCTTACAAAAAAAAGGGGGTTGCCATCCGGGCCCCTTACAGGTGTACTGCCTGTACCCCCCTGATGGCGGCCCTGTATGTCAGAGCTATATAAAAGTGTCTGGAATACTAGAAATGACAGGTGATGATTGATGGCAGATAGAAGTTCTCATAGAGCGAACGGTGCTGCAGGTGACGATGCTACAGTGACTACAGTAAACAGAAGGGTCAATAGGCAGTGGGACGGTCAGGAAGTGTGTGTATCCGCAGTTCTGGGCGAGAGCCGGCACACCGGACAATCAGACAGGTGACGGTGGTCAAAGCATGTTACCTGCAGACACAGGAATCCCGTCCAGCAGACCGCGCAAGGTGAGTCTCTTTTCTGTGTCTGGCAGGAGGGGCTGGAGAGACGAGGCTTACCATTCACTGCTCGGATCCTCATTGTCGGGGGATTAGGTCTAGTTTCTAGCCTCATTCATAATGATATACAGTACAAGAGGTAGACAGTTTGCAGATATCATCAGGATATTTATCAAGCGACAAAAGAAAATACCTGTCTGGCTGCCCTTCAATGAGCAAAGAGTTTGCAAGAGTTTTGCATCCATAGGTACAGTGCACAAAGGATTATCTATCTATCTGGTTACAATGGCATCTGAAAGTTGGTGGGATTTAGGGAGCAAGTGAACATGTTGTCCCTGAAGTTGATGAGTTAAAAGGAGAGAAAATGGGCAAGTGTAAGGATTTGAGGGACTTTGACAAGGGCCAAATTGTAATGTCTAGACGACTGGGTCAAAGAAACTCCAAAACTGCAGCTCTTGTGGGATGTTCCCAGTCTGCCGTGGTCAGGACCGACCCAAGGTGGTCCAAGGAGGGAGAACCGGCCAACCGGTGAGAGGGTTATGGGGGGGGGGCAAGGATCATTAATGGAGGCTCGTTTATGAAGATGGGGAGGGAAGGCTCATTGATGGAGGTGGGGAGGGAAGGCTCATTGATGGAGGTGGGGAGGGAAGGCACATTGATGGAGGGGGGAAGGAAGACTCATTGATGAAGATGGGGAGTGAAGGCTCATTGATGGGGGAGAGAAGGCTCATTGATAAAGATGGGGAGGGAAAACTCATTGATGGAGGTGTGGGGGAGGCTCATTGATGGAGGGGGGAGGGAAGGCTCATTAATGGAGGTGGGAGGAAAGGCTCATTGATGGAGGTGGGGGAGAGGCTCATTGAAGGAGGTGGGAGGGAAGGCTCATTGATGGAGGTGGTGAGAGAAGGCTCATTGATGGAGGTGGGGAGGGAAGGCTCATTGATGAAGGTGGGGAGGAAAGACTCATTGATGGTGGTGGGGAGGGAAGGCTCATTGATGAAGATGGGGAGCGAAGGCTCATTGATGGGGGTGGGGAGGGAAGGCTCATTGATAAAGATGGGGAGGGAAAACTCATTGATGGGGGTGGGGGGCTCATTGATGGAGGGGGGAGGGAAGGCTCATTAATGGAGGTGGGAGGGAAGGCTCATTGATGGAGGTGGGGGAGAGGCTCATTGAAGGAGTTGGGAGGGAAGGCTCATTGATGGAGGTGGGGCGGGAAGGCTCATTGATGGAGGTGGGGAGGGAAGGCTCATTGATGGAGGGGGGGGTGGAAGGCTCATTGATGGAGGGGGGAAGGAAGACTCATTGATGAAGATGGGGAGCGAAGGCTCATTGATGGGGGAGGGAAGGCTCATTGATAAAGATGGGGAGGGAAAAGTCATTAATGGAGGTGGGGGAGGCTCATTGATGGAGGGGTAGGGAAGGCTCATTGATGGAGGGGGGAGGAAAGGCTCATTGATGGAGGTGGGGAGAGGCTCATTGAAGGAGGTGGGAGGGAAGGCTTATTGATGAAGATGGGGAGGGAAGGCTCATTGATGGAGGTGGGGAGGGAAGGCTCATTGATGGAGGTGGGGAGAGAAGGCTCATTGATGGAGGTGGGGAGGGAAGGCTCATTGATGGAGGGGGGAAGGAAGACTCATTGATGAAGATGGGGAGCGAAGGCTCATTGATGGGGGAGGGAAGGCTCATTGATAAAGATGGGGAGGGAAAACTCATTGGTGGGGGGGAAGCTCATTGATGGAGTGGGAAGGGAAGGCTCATTGATGCAGGTGGGGAGGGAAGGCTCATTGATGCAGGTGGGGAGGGAAGGATCATTGATGAAGATGGGGAGGGAAGGCTTATTGATGGAGGTGGGGAGGGAAGGCTTATTGATGGAAGTGGGGAGGGAAGGCTTATTGATGGAGGTGGGGAGGGAAGGATCATTGATGCAGGTGGGGAGGGAAGGATCATTGATGAAGATGGGGAGGGAAAACTCATTGGTGGGGGGGAAGCTCATTGATGGAGTGGGAAGGGAAGGCTCATTGATGCAGGTGGGGAGGGAAGGCTCATTGATGCAGGTGGGGAGGGAAGGATCATTGATGAAGATGGGGAGAGAAGGCTTATTGATGGAGGTGGGGAGGGAAGGCTTATTGATGGAAGTGGGGAGGGAAGGCTTATTGATGGAGGTGGGGAGGGAAGGATCATTGATGCAGGTGGGGAGGGAAGGATCATTGATGAAGATGGGGAAGGAAGGCTTATTGATGGAGGTGGGGAGGGAAGGCTCATTGATGGAGGTGGGGGAGGGAAGGCTTATTGATGGAGGTGGGGAGGGGAGGCTTATTGATGGAAGTGGGGAGGGAAGGCTTATTGATGGAAGTGGGGAGGGAAGGATCATTGATGGAGGTGGGAGGGAAGGCTCATTGATGAAGATGGGGAGGGGAGGCTTATTGATGGAAGTGGGGAGGGAAGGCTTATTGATGGAAGTGGGGAGGGAAGGATCATTGATGGAGGTGGGAGGGAAGGCTCATTGATGAAGATGGGGAGGCTTATTGATGAAAGTGGGGAGGGAAGGCTCATTGATGGAGATGGGGAGGGAAGGCTCATTGATGGAGGTGGGGAGGGACGGCTCATTGATGGAGGTGGGGAGGGAAGGCTCATTGATGGAGGTGGGGAAGGAAGGCTCATTGATGAAGATGGGGAGGCTTATTGATAGAAGTGGGGAGAGAAGGCTCATTGATGGAGATGGGGAGGGAAGGCTCATTGATGGAGGTGGGGAGGGAAGGCTCATTGATGGAGGTGGGGAGGGAAGGCTCATTGATGGAGGTGGGGAAGGAAGGCTCATTGATGGAGGTGGGGAGGGAAGGCTCATTGATGGAGGTGAGGGAGGGAAGGCTCATTGATGGAGGTGGGGAGGGAAGGCTCATTGATGGAGGTGGGGTGGGCAGGCTCATTGATGGAGGTGGGGTGGGCAGGCTTGCACATGTAGTCTGATCCAATAGAAAAGCTACTGGAGCCCAAATTGCTGAAAAAGTGAATACTGGTTCTGATAGTAAGGTGTCAGAACACACAGAGCATCACTGTTGGTTGTGTATGGGGCTGTATAGCCACAGACTGGTCAGGGTGCCCATGCTGAGTGTTCAGAACCAAATGTAATTTTTTCGTGAAGCGGGATTGAAACGCTGAATACCCCTGTGAGGGAATCCTCTGTGTTTGCTGAACTTTCTTTTGCATAAAAATGGGCAAAACCACCCCTTAAATGAAGAAATAGTGAGTGGCTTGTCCTTAAAGATCTACATTTGATGCAAGTCCCTACAAGAGATACAAAGTCACATTGTTTATAAACAAAGTTTAGACGGTAGACAGAGAGATACAAAGTAACATTGTTACATAGTTACATAGTAGGTGAGGTTGAAAAAAGACACAAGTCCATCAAGTCCAACCTATGTGTGTGATGTTGTATATCCCTGTATGTTGTGGTCATTCAGGTGCTTATCTAATAGCTTTATGAAATTATCGATGCTCCCCACTGAGACCACCGCCTGTGGAAGGGAATTCCACATCCTTGCCGCTCTTACAGTAAAGAACCCCTTTACGCAGTTTAAGGTTAAACCTTGTTTCTTCTAATTTTAATGAGTGGCCACGTGTCTTATTAAATTCCCTTCCGCTGAATTTTTTTTTGTAAACATTGATCAGATGGGAGATAGAGAGATACAAAGTAACATTGTTTATAAACATTGACCAGACGGGAGATAGAGAGATACAGGCCTCATGCACACTGGAAGTTTTTGGACATTTTTACAGCTGTTTATGGCTTCAGATGTTTTTTTCTACAGTCAATAAACTCCCCATCATGTTATCCTATGTGTCCATGCATACATAGGCTGTTATCAACTGTTATTGGCTGGGGTGTTTTTTGGCTGTAAAAAAAAAATCCAAACTAGTGGGTTCTGAGAGGAGTTTTTCAGCTGTAAAAACGCTCTAACGTAAAAAAAAAAAAAAAAGCTGATAAACGCTCAAAAAAGCATTTTTTAACGTTTTTGATCCATTAAAACAAAAAAACACTAACGCAGAAAACTGCTAAAAAATGCTATTGCAAAAACGTTGAAAACGTTGCAAAACTCACTGCAAAGCTACTGGCATTTTAATAACGTTATTTTAACGTCCAGTGTGCATGAGGCCACAAAGTAACATGGTTTATAAACATTGATCAGACGGGAGATAGATAGATACAAAGTAACATTGTTTATAAACATTGATCAGACGGGAGATAGATAGATACAAAGTAACATTGTTTATAAACATTGATCAGACGAGAGATAGATAGATACAAAGTAACATTGTTTATAAACATTGATCAGACGAGAGATAGATAGATACAAAGTAACATTGTTTATAAACATTGATCAGTCAGGAGATAGAAATATGCAAAGTAACATTGTTTAAAAAAATTGATAAGGCGGATTAATAAGTAACTTGTATAGCGCTGCAAATGCGAACTGAATCGCTCCAAGGTGCTTTTTGCAGCCAGTGTCTGCCTGGCTAGTGCGGTCATTTACCCCGTAGGATCTCGACACGCTTGGGACACACAGTCGTACACATATACTAGGGGCCAATTTGGACAAGATCCAATTAACCTACCAGCATGTCTTTGGAGGGTGGGAGGAAACCGGAGTACCCGGAGGAAACCCACACAGACACAGGGAGAACATGCAAACTCCAGGCAGATGGTGTCATGATCAGATGGGAGATAGAGAGATACAATGTAACATTGTTTATAAACATTGATCAGACGAGAGATAGAGAGATACAAAGTAACATTGTTTATAAACATTGATCAGATGGGAGATAAAGAGATACAAAGTAACATTGTTTATAAACATTGATCAGATGGGAGATAAAGAGATACAAAGTAACATTGTTTATAAACATTGATCAGACGAGAGATAGAGAGATACAAAGTAACATTGTTTATAAACATTGATCAGATGGGAGATAGAGAGATACAAAGTAACATTGTTTATAAACATTGATCAGATGGGAGATAAAGAGATACAAAGTAACATTGTTTATAAACATTGAGCAGACGAGAGATAGAGAGATACAAAGTAACATTTTATATAAACATTGATCAGACGAGAGATAGAGAGATACAAAGTAACATTGTTTATAAACATTGATCAGATGGGAGATAGAGAGATACAAAGTAACATTGTTACTTTGCATTTACTCTGTTTCATTCATCTGTAGATGAAAGGGATTTGCTAACAAGAAAAAAAACTTTTTTTTTTTTTCTAAATCAAAATTTCTTCTTATTTAACTTTTAATAAAACCTTAGTTTTCTAATTATCCCTAATTAACTCCTTCTTTCCATTATCCTCTTAAATATTGTTTTTCTGCTGATTTTAATTATTATTGATTTATTTTTATTTACCATAAATGCCCTATACACACGATTGTTTTTTATGCCGTTAAAAATGCCATTTTTTAAAATGGCCATTAAAACCGATCGTGTGTAGGCTCCAGAGCATTTTAAACGACGTGAAAAACGAGCATTAAAAATTTCGAACATGCTCTATTTTTTCACGTCGTTTTTCATGTCGTTTTTTTTTAACGACGTGAAAAACGATAGTGTGTATGCTTTGACAAGGTGAAAAAAAATGCGCATTCCCAGAATCAAGTATGAGACGGGAGCGCACGTTCTGGTAAAACTAGCGTTTGTAATGGAGAAAGCACATTCGTCACGCTGTAACGGACTGAAAAGCAGGAGGCTGAAAAGCGCGAATCATCGCTCAACAAACTTTACTAACATGAACGGTGGCGCCATCCGAACGGAACTTCCCCTTTATAGTGCCGTCGTACGCGTTGTACGTCACTGCGCTTTGCTTGAACGTTTTTTAAAATGATGGTGTGTACGCAAGACAGGCTTGAGAGCAAACATGAAAAAAAACGACGAGAAAAACGTCGGTTTAAAAAATGGCATGAAAAACGATTGTGTGTACGCCGCATAACATTTAAATTTGTGTGTGTGTGTGTGTGTGTGGGGGGGGGGGGGGGGGTCATTCCTTTTTTTCTTTTCTTTTTTTTTTTTTTATGTGTTGCATTAAAAAAACAAACCCGTAAAATTTGAAAAAAAAACAGACATTTCTATTTGAATTAACTTTGCAATGCTTTGTACCAGAATCATAATTGTAGTCTAATTGTAAATGAAAAAAAATAAATATAGTATACACTTATATACTTTTTATCTACAGTAAAAAAAAATTGTATTTCAACGAGCCCTGATCAAAGTGAAAAACGTGCATTTTTTTTACATTTGTAACTTTTTTTTCTATGGATTGATTGGATAAGAAAATAATTTTTTGCTCTACAATACCAACAATAAAAATCATCGTTTGTCCTAAAAATAAAAAAAAATCATGTATTATATGTGTTACTTTTTTTATCTTAAGTAATGACAATGTTATTTTTTTTTTTTTAACAGACTCATAGCAGAAATTTAAAAAATTGCTTTGGTTTGTGGGGGTGTACAGGGATGGGAACTGATCTTTAATTAAGAAGTTACAGTAATACCTTGGTTTGAGAGTAACTTGGTTTGACAGCGTTTTGCAAGACAAGCAACATTTTTTAATAAATTTTGACTTGATATACAAGCGATGTCTTGATATAAGAGTAGCGTCATGTCACAACTGAGGATAAAAGAGAAGAGAGGCGCCCCTAAAGCCTAGTACACACGACCGAGAATCCCGTCGTAAAAAAAAAACGTTGGTTTTCTCGACGAGATTCTTGTCAAGCTTTCCTTGCATACACACTGTCAATCCAAAATCTCGTCGGTCTAAAGCGCGGTGACGTACAATACGTAGGACTGCAGTATAAAGGGGAAGTTTGATTCCAATGGTGCCACCCCTTGGGCTGCTTTTGCTGATCTTGCGTTATCGCGTGTTAGTAAAAAGTTTAGTGAGAGACGATTCACACTTTTCTGCCTCATGCTTTTTAGTCCGTTACAGCATGACGAATGTGCTATCTCCATTACCAACGCTAGTTTTACCAGAAGTAGTGATGAGCCGAACACCCCCGGGTTCGGTTCGCACCAGAACCCGCGAACGGACCGAAAGTTCGCACGAACATTAGAACCCTATTAAATACAATGGATGCGAACGTTCGGATTCTAAAGTGCTAATTATAACGACTATTGTCCATGTTATTGTCCTAAAAAGGGTTTGGGAACCCGGGTTGTGCACCAGGGGACATGTATCAATGCAAAAAGAAGTTTTAAAAACGGACGTTTTCCGGGAGCAGTCATTTTAATGATGCATAAAGTGAAAAAAAAAAAGTCAAATATTCCTTTAAATATTGTACCTGGGGGGTGTCTAAAGTATGCCTGTGAAGTGCCACGTGTTTCCCGTGTTTAGAACTGTCCCTGCACAAAATGACACTTCTAAAGGAAAAAAAGCCATTTTAAAGTGCTTGCGGCTTTAATGCAATGTCTGGTCCCGGTAATATGGATGAAAATCTTTAGGAAAAATGGCATAGCTACCCCATCAACCCCCCCACCCCCCCCACCCCAGCCCATTACCAGCTCCTTTGGGTCTTGTATGGATATTAAGGGGAACCCCGCACACAAAATAAAAAAGGCCCTATATACTCTGAACAGCCGTATACAGGCGGTGCATACAAGACAGGGACTGTAGGTTTGTTCTTATGTAGAATCTGTTTGTAATTTTGAACAGCTGCATTGTTTAAGTGTAGCTCCATGCCAAATTCCTTTTTTTTAGCTTTTTGGAAAACATAGGGAACGGTTATCACCCCTGTCACATTTTTTTTGCTGTCTGTGCCCCTGTTCAGAACATTTCACCTCACTTTGCGTCCCAATTATTGAAACAAGGATTGCTGATAAAGCATCAGTACAGAGGAGACACCTTTCTCCCATATTTATTCTTACAGGAGAGAATTTTCCTTCCTAGGGGTAGATTTCCTCTCACTTCCTGTTGTCTTCTTCCGTTTGCAAGTAGTAGTAGTTTGTAAGTTGGATGTTTGAAAGTAGGGACCTGCCGTATATACTCTGCAGAAATTGGCCCCTTAGGTGTTGGTGTTGGCACAACACTGTAAGCACTCACAGTTACTCTTGGTGGGTGCTGGAACGCCCTGCTGTCAACTATTATATCAGGAATAGGGATGAGCTCGGTGTTCGAGTCGAACATACGTTCGACTCGAACATCGGCTGTTCGATCGTTCGACGAAGATCGAACGATTTGGGCCGTTCGCGCCTAATTCGAGTGACGCGAACGGCCCACAATGCACTACGCCATCGCAGTGTCATCCAGGCGCTGTGATTGGCCAAGCATGCACTGTGACCCCGCATGCTTGGCCAATCACAGCGCCGGCAGCGAGGAGAGCAATGATTGGCCACAGGCAGGATGCCTGTGGCCAATTATTGCTGAGGGGGTTTAGTACACGCCCCACACTATAAAAGGCCACCAGCACGGCGGCCTAGTGTAGTGTGTTCCGGAGCAGGGAAAGAGAAGCATAGGCAGGGACAGTGACATTTATTTTTTCTTGCTTAACCTGGATTCCTTTAGTTTAGGGAAAGAGAAGGATAGGTAGGGAGAGTGTCAGTGTGTTTTACTGTACGAATCCTTGTTTCTAGGGACAGGGAAGGACAGTGAGGGAAATTCTCCTTGTGCTATAGTGTGCTTTAAAAAAACCTTTTTTCTAGGGACAGAAAACTATAGGTAGGGAGAGTGTCAGTGTGTTTTACTGTACGAATCCTTGTTTCTAGGGACAGGGAAGGACAGTGAGGGAAATTCTCCTTGTGCTATAGTGTGCTTTAAAAAAACCTTTTTTCTAGGGACAGAAAACTATAGGTAGGGAGAGTGTCAGTGTGTTTTACTGTACGAATCCTTGTTTCTAGGGACAGGGAAGGACAGTGAGGGAAATTCTCCTTGTGCTATAGTGTGCTTTAAAAAAACCTTTTTTCTAGGGACAGAAAACTATAGGTAGGGAGAGTGTCAGTGTGTTTTACTGTACGAATCCTTGTTTCTAGGGACAGGGAAGGACAGTGAGGGAAATTCTCCTTGTGCTATAGTGTGCTTTAAAAAAAACTTTTTTCTAGGGACAGAAAACTATAGGTAGGGAGAGTGTCAGTGTGTTTTACTGTGCGAATCCTTGTTTCTAGGGACAGGGAAGGACAGTGAGGGAAATTCTTCTTGTGCTATAGTGTGCTTTAAAAAAACATTTTTTCTAGGGACAGAAAACTATAGGTAGGGAGAGTGTCAGTGTGTTTTACTGTATGAATCCTTGTTTCTAGGGACAGGGAAGGACAGTGAGGGAAATTCTCCTTGTGCTATAGTGTGCTTTAAAAAAAACTTTTTTCTAGGGACAGAAAACTATAGGTAGGGAGAGTGTCAGTGTGTTTTACTGTACGAATCCTTGTTTCTAGGGACAGGGAAGGACAGTGAGGGAAATTCTCCTTGTGCTATAGTGTGCTTTAAAAAAACCTTTTTTCTAGGGACAGAAAACTATAGGTAGGGAGAGTGTCAGTGTGTTTTACTGTACGAATCCTTGTTTCTAGGGACAGGGAAGGACAGTGAGGGAAATTCTCCTTGTGCTATAGTGTGCTAAAGCATTCCTCATCAACCATCTTTGAAATCCTTGTTTTTTGGACAGTCAGGGAAATTCTCCTTGTGCTATAGTGTGCTTTAAAAAAACCTTTTTTCTAGGGACAGAAAACTATAGGTAGGGAGAGTGTCAGTGTGTTTTACTGTATGAATCCTTGTTTCTAGGGACAGGGAAGGACAGTGAGGGAAATTCTCCTTGTGCTATAGTGTGCTTTAAAAAAAACTTTTTTCTAGGGACAGAAAACTATAGGTAGGGAGAGTGTCAGTGTGTTTTACTGTACGAATCCTTGTTTCTAGGGACAGGGAAGGACAGTGAGGGAAATTCTTCTTGTGCTATAGTGTTCTAAAGCATTCCTCATCAACCATCTTTGAAATCCTTGTTTTTTGGACAGTCAGGGAAATTCTCCTTGTGCTATAGTGTGCTTTAAAAAAACCTTTTTTCTAGGGACAGAAAACTATAGGTAGGGAGAGTGTCAGTGTGTTTTACTGTATGAATCCTTGTTTCTAGGGACAGGGAAGGACAGTGAGGGAAATTCTCCTTGTGCTATAGTGTGCTTTAAAAAAACATTTTTTCTAGGGACAGAAAACTATAGGTAGGGAGAGTGTCAGTGTGTTTTACTGTACGAATCCTTGTTTCTAGGGACAGGGAAGGACAGTGAGGGAAATTCTCCTTGTGCTATAGTGTGCTAAAGCATTCCTCATCAACCATCTTTGAAATCCTTGTTTTTTGGACAGTCAGGGAAATTGTCGTTGTGCTATTCTGTGCAAAAGCAATCATCCTCAACCATATTTAGAAATCCTTAAGTAAAGGGACAGAGAAGGACACCTGAAGGTAGCCCTTATTGCTTTTTTCCCATCTCCCTGCAGGCCATCTATTAGAATGTCTGGAAGGCAAACAAGGAGAGGCAGACAGTCAGGAGGCAATAAAAGAGGGCAAGCAGGCTCTGTGTCTGGGGACAACAGTGCTGGTCGTGGACGCGGTGCATTGTCATCAGCACATGGCCATGGGACACGCTTGTCCTTCTTTTCAGCAGCTGGACATGTTGAGCCACATCATGCCGAAGACTTGGTAGAGTGGATGACCAAGCCCTCCTCCTCCTCCTCATCCTCTCTCACCCAGGCTCAGGGTACTGGCAAAGCAGCTGCCAAAGCGTCCTCTTCCCTGGTATCAATGTCAGACTCATCATCAGTCACTCCTTCCCTAGACCCACCATGTCCTCCTCCTGAGGAGTCCCCCGAACTGTTTGAGCACAGTGTTGGGTACATGCTCCAGGAGGATGCCCAGCGTTTCGAAGGGTCTGATGATGAAACCCAGCTACAGGAAGGCAGTAGCGTGAGAGCAGACAGAGGGGATGCTCAAGAAGGACACCAATCTGGCAGTCATGTTCCAGCAGCTGCAGCATACTGCCAGATTGGCTCCAGTGATGAGGAGGGAGGGGATGATGAGGTCACTGACTCCACGTGGGTGCCTAATAGGAGAGAGGAGGAGGAGGAGGATGAGGAGGAGGCACATCTCCAACGAGGCAGGATGCCCTTTGGTGGCCAGCGTAAGGGCAGTACACCGACGGAATCACACCGCAGAGCTCCGCCTGTGCAGGGCGCTGCCTCTGCCCGTCATTCAAAAAGTTCTTTGGTGTGGGCCTTTTTTGAGGCTAGTGCATCAGATCGCACAGCTGCTGTTTGCAACATATGTCTCAAGCGTATATCGCGTGGCCAAAACATCAGCCGCTTGGGTACCACATGCCTGACCAGACATATGTTGACCTGCCATGCAGCTCGTTGGCAAGCCTACCTCAAAGACCCACACCAAAGAACAAAGCGGACCTCTCCTTGCACCGCATCAGCTGGGATCTCCAACCCCACTATAACTTCAGTCCTCTCTGAAACATGCACTGAGAGGAATGAAGGTGTGGAATTAGGTGTGTCACAGCCAAGTACTTGCGGCCACTCTGCTAGCAGTACACCGACGTCCGATTCTAGCAGGCAAATTTCCCTGCCCCAGCTGCTGGACCGTCGAAAGAAGTTCACTCCCAGCCATCCACATGCCCAGCGGTTGAATGCTAGCTTGGCTAAATTGCTAGCGCTTCAACTGCTGCCTTTTCAGTTGGTAGACTCGGCCCCCTTCCGTGAGTTTGTGCAATGTGCGGTTCCTCAGTGGCAGGTTCCCAAACGCCACTTTTTCTCACGGAAGGCTATTCCGGCTCTCTACCGGCATGTGGAAGGCAATGTCTTGGCCTCGCTGGACAGGGCGGTCAGCGGTAAGGTGCATATTACCGCTGACTCATGGTCCAGCAGGCATGGACAGGGACGTTACCTTTCTTTCACGGCCCATTGGGTCACTCTTTTGGCAGCTGGGAAGGATGCAGGACAAGGTGCAGTAGTGTTGGAGGTTGTTCCACCGCCACGCCTCCAAAATGCTACTACTGGTTGTGACACACCTCTCTCCTCCACCCCCTCCTCTTCTTCTTCCTCCATGGCCTCTTCCTGTGCTTTGTCCTCTGAACCAGCGGTGCTCCGTAGCCGTTCAAGGGGCTACGCAAGTACGCAGGCAAAAAGATGCCATGCCGTGCTTGCGCTGGTGTGTTTGGGGGACAGAAGCCACACTGGGGCAGAGGTCCTGTCTGCTCTGCAGGGCCAGGCCGAGAGGTGGTTGACGCCACGCCAGCTTAAGCCAGGAATGGTGGTTTGCGACAATGGCACCAACCTCCTCTCCGCCCTCCGACAGGGACAACTGACCCATGTGCCCTGTGTGGCTCACGTCCTTAACCTGGTGGTGCAGCGGTTCTTGGGCAGGTACCCGGGCTTACAGGATGTCCTGAGGCAGGCCAGGAAAGTCTGTGTGCATTTCCGCAGATCTTATAATGCCAGTGCTCGCCTGGCTGAGCTGCAAAAGGAGTTGAACCTGCCCAAGAACCGCCTTATATGTGACATGCCCACCAGGTGGAACTCAACGTTGGCCATGCTGCAGCGGCTGCACACGCAGCAGAGGGCCATCAATGAGTACCTGTGCGACTACGGCACCAGGACAGGGTCAGGGGAGCTTGTTTTTTTTTCTCCACGCCAGTGGGGCATGATCAGGGATGCATGCACTGTCCTGGCACCATTTGAGGAGGCCACGAGGATGGTGAGCAGTGACAGTGCATGCATCAGTGACACTGTACCTCTTGTCCACCTGTTGGAGCACACGCTGCGTGGAATAATGGACAGGGCACTTGAGGCAGAACAGAGGCAGGAAGAGGAGGACTTCCTTGCCTCTCAAGGCCCCCTTTACCCAGACAGTGTTCCTTCTGTCCCACCCATCGCACAGGAAGAGGAGGAGGAGGAGGAGGAGGATTGTGTCAGCATGGAGGTGGAGGCTGGCACTCAGCATCATCAGCAGCAGTCTTTTAGGGATGATTTACAGTCCCAAGAAACCAGTGGACTTGTACGTGGCTGGGAGGAGGTGGCTGCGGATCATGTCGTCCTTAGTGACCCAGAGGACTCCGGAGCGAATGCCTCAGCAAACCTACGCTGCATGGCCTCCCTGATCCTGCAAAGTCTGCGGAAGGATCCTCGTATTCTTCGGATCAAGGAGAGGGACCATTACTGGCTGGCCACTCTCCTTGATCCACGGTACAAGGGTAAGGTTGCGGACCTTATGTTACCGTCGCAGAGGGAGCAGAGGATGAGACAACTCCGGGAGGCCTTGCAGAAAGGTCTGTGCAACGCGTTCCCAGAGACTGGGAGGTTACAAACTCCTGGTCCTGGACAACGAGTTGCTGAGGCTTCGGCCAGTCAAAGAAGGAGCGGTGGGGAAGGTGGCCGTCTGACCGATGCGTTCAGACAATTCTTTAGTCCGCAGCCCCTAAGTATGATCGGTTCCAGCAACCATCGCCAGCGTCTGATAAACATGGTGCAGGAATATCTAGGGGCAAGGTCAGACTTGGACACCTTCCCCACCGAAAATCCTCTGGCTTACTGGGTCTTGAGGATGGATCACTGGCCAGAGCTTGCACAGTATGCAATTGAGCTACTGGCCTGTCCTGCATCCAGCGTTCTTTCGGAACGCACATTCAGTGCTGCTGGAGGATTTGTCACGGATCACAGGGTGTGCCTGTCCACCGACTCGGTTGATCGACTGACTTTCATCAAGATGAACCAGTCTTGGATCACCACCAGCTACCACACACCTGATGCTGATATAACAGACTAATTGATTTTAACATGTCACATCCCTTCAAGACTGATGCTGATGCTGAGTGCCTGTGCTGTTATGTTGACTGGCTATCCTCCTCCTCCGAGTCCTCAATGATACGATTGATGATGATAGCTTGGAAGATCATTTTTGTTTATGGGTGCCGCCACCAGTGGCTAAGGCCCAATTTTTCAGCCCCTGTTTTACAGGGGCGTGTAATTACAATTTTTTGAGCAATAATTTGCCATAGGGCTCATTGCTGTGCTCCAAGTACAGTATCTGTGAGGGGTTGGAGTGTTGTGGCACCAGTGCCTAAGGCCCAATTTTTCAGCCCCTGTTTAACAGGGGCGTGTCATTACAATTTTTGAAGCAATACTTTGCAACAGGGCTCATTGCTGTGCTCCAAGTACAGTATCTGTGAGGGGTTGTAGTGTTGTGCCACCAGTGCCTAAGGCCCAATTTTTCAGCCCCTGTTCAACAGGGGCATGTAATTACAATTCTTGATCTAATAATTCACAG
Organism: Rana muscosa; assembly: GCA_029206835.1. Taxonomy (NCBI): domain Eukaryota; kingdom Metazoa; phylum Chordata; class Amphibia; order Anura; family Ranidae; genus Rana; species Rana muscosa. The sequence goes on from JARGYO010005626.1 coordinate 211,082,072, forward strand.
CAGGGCCCATTCCTGCACCCACCGAGAGTAACTCTGAGGGCTTACAGTGTTGTGGCAACGCCACCACCACCACCACCACGAAAGGCCCAATTTTTCAGCCCCTGTTCAAAAGGGGCATGTAATTACAATTCTTGATCTAATAATTCACAGCAGGGCCCATTCCTGCACCCTCCAAGAGTAACTCTGAGGGCTTACAGTGTTGTGGCAACGCCACCACCACCACCACCACGAAAGGCCCAATTTTTCAGCCCCTGTTCAACAGGGGCATGCAATTACAATTCTTGATCTAATAATTCACAGCAGGGCCCATTGCTGCACCCACCAAGAGTAACTGTCAGGGCTTACAGTGTTGTGGCACCAGCACCACCATCAAAGGCCCAATTTTTACTACCACTGTTCAACAATTATATGTAATTACAATTCCTGATATAATAGTTGACAGCAGGGCGTTCCAGCACCAACCAAGAGTAACTGTGAGTGCTTACAGTGTTGTGCCAACACCAACAACTAAGGGGCCTATTTCTGCAGAGTATATACGGCAGGTCCCTACTTTCAAACATCCAACTTACAAACGACTCCTACTTGCAAACGCAAGAAGACAACAGGAAGTGAGAGGAAATCTACCCCTTGGAAGGAAAATTCTCTCCTGTAAGAATTAATATGGGAGAAAGGTGTCTCCTCTGTACTGATGCTTTATCAGCAATCCTTGTTTCAAGAAAAACACCACATTTCAAAAACAGTTGTCATTGGGACGGAAAGTGAGGTGAAATGTTCTGAACAGGGGCACAGACAGCAAAACAAATGTTACAGGGGTGATAACCCTTACCTATGTTTTCCAAAAAGTTTAAAAATAGATTTTTGGCCTGGAGCTACACTTAAACAATTGTGAGGGGGTTAGCTCGGCAGCGGGTGTGTGTGACCCCCGGGATGGGCTCCCCACACAAAAACAGGCCCAGCAAACGGAGGTTGTGGTTTTCAAAATCAAAAAGGTGCGGTTTATTTTCTATTTACAGTGACAAAACACAGCAAAGCAAAAGAAACATAAATAAAATAAATCCTGGTCAACTTGACCTCTGACTAAACATACAGGTTTCCTAACTAACAACTGGGATCAGCCTAGTGCTGTCCTAGTCCCTAAGTCCCTGGTTTTAAATGTACAAGCAAATAGCCACACAGGCTTTGTCTCACCGCACAGGGGTTCACTCTCCCTAGACAGTCCACACAGGTCTGGGTCCAGGCATGAGCAAACACCTAATGAATCTGGGAGTTCTTATAGAGGCCTAAATGAGCTGACAAGCTTCAGCTGGTCTCATCAACTCCCTGTCTGCACGACGCCCCACACTCTCCCTAGAGGTATGAGTCATCCATGAGCCCACTAGCCTCAGCTGGGCTTATACAACTCTCCACCTAGTTGTATAAGTCGGCGTAAAGCCTGAATCTGGGCGAAATATATCTACCCCCCTGGATGCAACCAGATGACTTTACCTTCCTGCTGTCACATACCCCCCCTCTTGTTTTAACCTCGGGGTTGGAACACCAGCAATCAGGCATTCATGTACTCGAGACAAAGTATCCACATTCCCCATTTGAACGCCAGGGCGATGCTTTACTGTGAAGTTGAATTCCTGGAGGGCCAGGAACCACCTATTCACTCTTCTATTTGTTTCCTTGTTTTGAGCCATCCACTTTAACGGAGCGTGATCCGTAACCATGTCAAAGTGCCTACCTAGCAGGTAGTACCGAAGGGAATCTAGAGCCCACTTCACCGCTAAACACTCCTTTTCAACGGTGGCGTAATTTACCTCATGGGACTTCAACTTCCTGCTGAGGTAAATGACTGGGTGCTCTTCCCCGTTCCAGACCTGGGACAATACTGCTCCTAACCCCACATCTGACGCATCACTTTGTACGACAAAGTCTTTAGAGAAGTCGGGTGAGTACAACACTGGCTGGCTACATAAGGCTTGTTTCAAGAATTGGAATGCTGCCTCAGCCTCGGGGGTCCATTTAATCATGACCGACCCTTTCCCCTTCGTCAGGTTGGTTAGGGGCACAGCCTTAGAAGCAAAGTGGGGAATGAATCGCCGATAATACCCAGCTATTCCCAGAAAGGCTCGTACCTGCTTCTTGCTGTTGGGACGTGGCCAACTCTGGATGGCCTCGACTTTGTTGAGTTGGGGTTTTATTACTCCCCTCCCAATGGTGTACCCAAGATATTTGGCCTCCTCCTGCCCAATGGTACACTTCTTGGGGTTAGCCGTAAACCCTGCTTCCCGAACAGAGTCCAGGACTGCTTGCACTTTTGGCAGATGTGAGGCCCAATCTGTGCTATGGACAATTACGTCATCCAGGTAAGCCGCAGCATACTTCCGATGGGGCCTCAGCATCTGGTCCATTTTCCGCTGGAATGTGGCCGGCGCATTCTGTAACCCGAACGGCATTCTTTTATATTGGAACGCCCCGTCTGGGGTTACAAATGCGGTTTTCTCTTTGGCCGACTTGGCCAGGGGGATTTGCCAATACCCTTTTGTGAGGTCAAGAGTCGTCATGTATCGGGCTGTTCCCAGCCGGTCGATCAACTCATCTATACGTGGCATGGGGTAGGTGTCAAATTTTGTAACTTTGTTCAACTGACGAAAATCGTTACAAAATCGCCAGCTCCCATCCGGTTTAGGCACCAACACAATGGGACTAGGCCAATCACTTTGGGACTCCTCTATCACCCCTAAGTTCAGCATTTTCTGTACTTCCTCCCGTATTGCCTCCCGTCGGGCCTCTGGGATCCGATAGGGTTTTAACTTCACCCTTTCACCGGGCGGGGTAATGATGTCATGCTCTACCCCAGATGTTTGTCCCGGCAGCTCAGAGAATACCTCCTTGTTGCGAAGCACAAACTCCTTAACCTCCTGTTGTTGGGGTTGTGACAAGGTGGCTGCTATTCCAACCTCAGGAATCACGCAACCAGTTTGAGCTGGTGACCAAGTGTCTGTGACTAGGGACTCTCTATCCCTCCAGGCTTTCAACAGATTAACGTGATAGATCTGTTCGGGCTTTCGCCTTCCTGGTTGTCTGACCTTGTAATTCACTTCGCTCACTTTTTCCATTATCTCATAGGGGCCTTGCCATTTGGCAAGGAATTTACTTTCAACCGTAGGGACAAGTACCAGTATCCTATCCCCCGGGGAAAAGGTACGGGTCTTGGCTCCACGGTTGTACACTCTCTGCTGTGCTAACTGCGCTTGGGCCAAATGTTCCTTCACGATGGGCATTACCTGTGCAATTCGGTCTTGCATCAGGGCGACATGCTCAATCACACTCCTGTGGGGAGAACTCTCACTTTCCCAAGTTTCCTTGGCAATATCCAACAGCCCTCTTGGGTGTCTCCCATACAGTAACTCAAAGGGGGAGAATCCCGTAGAGGATTGGGGCACCTCCCTAATAGCAAACATCAGATAAGGAAGTAGACAGTCCCAATCCTTTCCATCTCTATCCACCACTTTCTTCAACATTTGTTTTAGGGTTTTGTTGAATCTTTCAACCAGCCCATCGGTTTAGGGGTGATACACAGATGTACGTAATTGCGTCACTTTGAACAATTTACACAGCTCCTTCATAACCCGGGACATAAAGGGTGTACCTTGGTCCGTAAGCAGTTCTTTACAAATACCCACCCGGCTAAACACAAGAGATAGCTCTTTGGCTATGGTTTTGGCCGAGGTATTTCGGAGAGGGATCGCTTCTGGATAACGGGTGGCATAGTCCATTATAACTAATATGTACTGGTGCCCCCTAGCGGACTTGATTATAGGCCCTACCAAATCCATGGCGATCCTCTCAAACGGGACCTCAATGATGGGTAGAGGGACCAGCGGGCTACGGAAATGTGGCATCGGGGCCGACCTCTGACACACAGGGCAGGAGGAACAATAATTTTCTATGTCCTTCATCACCCCCGGCCAATAGAATCTCTGTAATACCCTCTCTCGGGTTTTCTCTGTCCCCAGATGACCTCCAAGAATGTGCCCATGGGCCAACTCCAACACCAACTTCCTGTAAGGTTTGGGCACCACAAGCTGCTCAACGGTTTCTTCTGCCCTTTTTGCCACCCGATACAGTAGGTCCTTCTCTACGCTGAAGTATGGGTAAGTGCAGGTATTATCTGGGTTCACTAACTCGCCATCTATTTTCACTACGTTTCCCCGTGCCTTTATTAGGGCGGGGTCTTTCAACTGTTCTGTGGCAAAGTTTTCCCTGTGAACCTCAAGATCAGAAAACTCCACAGACGGTAGGTTTTCGTCTGAGGAGGTGGGCTCCTCTCCAGTTTCTTGAGTCTCCCCTGCCAATACTGATAAGGGAAATTCCGGAGAGTCCTCACCACTCTCAGGGGAGTTCTGGCTATCACATTCCTGGTACATAGGGGCACCAGTGGGGGGCTCAGGATCATCCCACAGTTCCCAGAACTTCGGAAAATCCCTTCCCACAATGGCGTCATGCGGTAACTGAGATACTAAGCCCACTGGATGAGAGAGGGTACCTTTGGGGGTCTCGAAACACACTGTAGTCACTGGATACTCTCGGGTGTCCCCATGCACACAAATAACAGCTACCTTACTATTCCCAAAGACCTCTGTTTTAACTAACTCAGCCTTTATCAGGGTCACAAGGCTACCTGAATCCAGCAATACCACAACATTTCTACCATTAACACACATTTTGCATAAATGTTTCTCAGTTCCTCGAATGGCAGTGCATGCGACTGTCGCACACAGCGACTGACGTCTGCCCGTCAGAAAGTCACACTGCATGGGTTCCTCCACAACCGGGCAATTGGCTGCAATATGTCCCGCTTGCCGGCAGCGGTAGCAAACGATCCTTCTTGCCGCCTCTTGAGCCGCTGATTTCCCAGGCTGTTCTCGCCAAACTTGGGGTAGAGCTCCCACCCTCTCACTCTCTCCACCCTCACCCCTTGGAATCCTCTTATCCGCCCCTGGGGATGGTCTGGTCTTAGGGTGGAAAGTCCGAGTGTCTCTGGAAGAGGCCGTCAGGTTCTCTGTAGCCAAGTATTTCTCCACACGATCCACAAGACCATCGGCCGTCTCTGGGTCTCCATGGCTTACCCACTTTTGGATGGCAGTAGGAAGAGCTCTCAAAAACCGATCCATTACAACACGTTCCACAATCTTTGGTGCGGACAAAGTCTCTGGCTGTAGCCACTTTCTGCTCAGGTGAATGAGATCATACATTTGAGACCTGGGGGGTTTTCCAAGCTGGAAAGTCCAGTTATGCACACGCTGAGCCCGGACAGCCTGGGTGACACCCAGCCTTGCCAAAATTTCAGCTTTTAGCATCACATAGTCTTTTGCTTGGTTAGGCTCTAGGTCATAGTAAGCTTTCTGCGATTCACCAGTTAACAGAGGAGCCACCAGTCCAGCCCACTGCTCCTCAGGCCACTTTTCTCTTTCAGCGGTCCTTTCAAATGTGGTCAAAAATACCTCTGGATCATCCTCTCCAGTCATTTTTGTCAATAAACGACTCACCCCAAAGGACGCGGTATTAGTGGGACGGCTTTCCTCACTGGTCTGCGGACGTTGCTGCATTACTGCTTCCATCTGTTGTTGTAGTCTCTGCTCTTGCTTCTGCAACAGGTCTATGAAGCGGGCCTCAGATTGCTGCTGGGCTTGTTGCTGAGCCTCCAGACTCTGTTGCAAAGTTGCGTTTGTCTGCTGCTGGGCTGCAAGGCTCTGTTGATGAGCTTGCTGCTGGGCTGCGAAGTTCTGTTGTTGAGCTGCAAGGCTCTTTTGCAAACCTGCATTTGTCTGCTGTTGATTGGCATTTGCTAGAGCCAGCTGCTTCAGTATCTCCTCCATGCTGGCTTAAAAAAAAACTGCCTGCATTCTCCACCAACTGTGAGGGGGTTAGCTCGGCAGCGGGTGTGTGTGACCCCCGGGATGGGCTCCCCACACAAAAACAGGCCCAGCAAACGGAGGTTGTGGTTTTCAAAATCAAAAAGGTGCGGTTTATTTTCTATTTACAGTGACAAAACACAGCAAAGCAAAAGAAACATAAATAAAATAAATCCTGGTCAACTTGACCTCTGACTAAACATACAGGTTTCCTAACTAACAACTGGGATCAGCCTAGTGCTGTCCTAGTCCCTAAGTCCCTGGTTTTAAATGTCCAAGCAAATAGCCACACAGGCTTTGTCTCACCGCACAGGGGTTCACTCTCCCTAGACAGTCCACACAGATCTGGGTCCAGGCATGAGCAAACACCTAATGAATCTGGGAGTTCTTATAGAGGCCTAAATGAGCTGACAAGCTTCAGCTGGTCTCATCAACTCCCTGTCTGCACGACGCCCCACACTCTCCCTAGAGGTATGAGTCATCCATGAGCCCACTAGCCTCAGCTGGGCTTATACAACTCTCCACCTAGTTGTATAAGTCGGCGTAAAGCCTGAATCTGGGCGAAATATATCTACCCCCCTGGATGCAACCAGGTGACTTTACCTTCCTGCTGTCACACAATGTACCTGTTCAAAATTACAAACAGATTCTACATAAGAACAAACCTACAGTCCCTGTCTTGTATGCACCGCCTGTATACGGCTGTTCAGAGTATATAGGGCCTTTTTTATTTTATGTGCGGGGTTCCCCTTAATATCCATACAAGACCCAAAGGGGCTGGTAATGGGCTGGGGTAGGGGGGGGGTCATGGGGTAGCTATGCCATTTTTCTTAAAGATTTTCATCCATATTACCGGGACCAGACATTACATTAAAGCCGCAAGCAGTTTTAAATGGCTTTTTTTTCCTTTAGAAGTGTCATTTTGTGCAGGGACAGTTCTAAACACGGGAAACACGTGGCACTTCACAGGCATACTTTAGACACCCCCCAGGTACGATATTTAAAGGAATATTTGACTTTTTTTTTTTCACTTAATGCATCATTAAAATGACTGCTCCCGAAAAACGACCGTTTTTAAAACTTCTTTTTGCATTGATACATGTCCCCTGGTGCACAACCCGGGTTCCCAAACCCTTTTTAGGACAATAACATGCATAATAGTTGTTATAATTAGCACTTTAGAATTCGAACGTTCGCATCCATTGTATTTAATAGGGTTCTAATGTTCGTACGAACTTTCGGTCCGTTTGCGGGTTCTGGTGCGAACCGAACCCGGGGGTGTTCGGCTCATCACTAATCAGGAATTGTAATAACATATAATTGTTGATCAGTGGTAGTAAAAATTGGGCCTTTGATGGTGGTGCTGGTGCCAGAACACTGTAAGGCCTGACAGTTACTCTTGGTGGGCACAGCAATGGGCCCTGCTGTGAATTATTCGATCAATAATTATAATTGCATGCCCCTGTTGAATAGGGGCTGAAAAATTGGGCCTTTGGTGGTGGTGGTGGTGATGGTGGTGCTGGTGCCACAACACTGTAAGGCCTGACAGTTACTCTTGGTGGGCGCAGCAATGGGCCCTGCTGTGAATTATTCGATCAATAATTATAATTGCATGCCCCTGTTGAACAGGGGCTGAAAAATTGGGCCTTTGGTGGTGGTGGTGGTGGTGATGGTGGTGCTGGTGCCACAACACTGTAAGGCCTGACAGTTACTCTTGGTGGGTGCAGCAATGGGCCCTGCTGTGAATTATTCGATCAATAATTATAATTGCATGCCCCTGTTGAACAGGGGCTGAAAAATTGGGCCTTTGGTGGTGGTGGTGGTGGTGGTGATGGTGGTGCTGGTGCCACAACACTGTAAGGCCTGACAGTTACTCTTGGTGGGCGCAGCAATGGGCCCTGCTGTGAATTATTCGATCAATAATTATAATTGCATGCCCCTGTTGAACAGGGGCTGAAAAATTGGGCCTTTGGTGGTGGTGGTGGTGGTGATGGTGGTGCTGGTGCCACAACACTGTAAGGCCTGACAGTTACTCTTGGTGGGCGCAGCAATGGGCCCTGCTGTGAATTATTCGATCAATAATTATAATTGCATGCCCCTGTTGAACAGGGGCTTAAGAATTGGGCCTTAGGCACTGGTGGCACAACACTGCAACCCCTCACAGATACTGTACTTGGAGCACAGCAATGAGGCCTGTTGCAAAGTATTGCATCAAAAATTTTAATTACACGCCCCTTTTAAACAGGGGCTGAAAAATTGGGCCTTAGCCACTGGTGGCATCACCCATAAACCAAAATGATCTTCCAAGCTATCATCATTAATCGTATCATTGAGGAGGAGGAGGAGGATAGCCAGTCAACATAACAGCACAGGCACTCAGCATCAGCATCAGTCTTGAAGGGATGTGACATTTTAAAATCAATTAGTCTGTTATATCAGCATCAGGTGTGTGGTAGCTGGTGGTGATCCAAGACTGGTTCATCTTGATGAAAGTCAGTCGATCAACCGAGTCGGTGGACAGGCGCACCCTGTGATCCGTGACAAATCCTTCAGCAGCACTGAATGTGCGTTCTGAAAGAACGCTGGATGCAGGACAGGCCAGTAGCTCAATTGCATACTGTGCAAGCTCTGGCCAGTGATCCATCCTCAAGACTAGTGATGAGCCGAACACCCCCGGGTTCGGTTCGCACCAGAACCCGCGAACGGACCGAAAGTTCGAACGAACATTAGAACCCTATTAAATACAATGGATGCGAACGTTCGAATTCTAAAGTGCTAATTATAACAACTATTATGCATGTTATTGTCCTAAAAAGGGTTTGGGAACCCGGGTTCTGCACCAGGGGACATGTATCAATGCAAAAAGAAGTTTTAAAAACGGTCGTTTTTCGGGAGCAGTCATTTTAATGATGCATAAAGTGAAAAAAAAAAAGTCAAATATTCCTTTAAATATCGTACCTGGGGGGTGTCTAAAGTATGCCTGTGAAGTGCCACGTGTTTCCCGTGTTTAGAACTGTCCCTGCACAAAATGACACTTCTAAAGGAAAAAAAAGCCATTTAAAACTGCTTGCGGCTTTAATGTAATGTCTGGTCCCGGTAATATGGATGAAAATCTTTAAGAAAAATGGCATAGCTACCCCATGACCCCCCCCCCCCTACCCCAGCCCATTACCAGCCCCTTTGGGTCTTGTATGGATATTAAGGGGAACCCCGCACATAAAATAAAAAAGGCCCTATATACTCTGAACAGCCGTATACAGGCGGTGCATACAAGACAGGGACTGTAGGTTTGTTCTTATGTAGAATGTGTTTGTAATTTTGAACAGGTACATTGTTGAAGTGTAGCTCCAGCCCAAAAATCTATTTTTAAACTTTTTGGGAAACATAGGTAAGGGTTATCACCCCTGTAACATTTGTTTTGCTGTCTGTGCCCCTGTTCAGAACATTTCACCTCACTTTCCGTCCCAATGACAACTGTTTTTGAAATGTGGTGTTTTTCTTGAAACAAGGATTGCTGATAAAGCATCAGTACAGATGAGACCCCTTTCTCCCATGTTTATTCTTACAGGAGAGAATTTTCCTTTCTAGGGGTAGATTTCCTCTCACTTCCTGTTGTCTTCTTTCGTTTGCAAGTAGGAGTCGTTTGTAAGTTGGATGTTTGAAAGTAGGGACCTGCCGTATATACTCTGCAGAAATAGGCCCCTTAGTTGTTGGTGTTGGCACAACACTGTAAGCACTCAGTTACTCTTGGTTGGTGCTGGAACGCCCTGCTGTCAACTATTATATCAGGAATTTTAATTACATATAATTGTTGAACAGTGGTAGTAAAAATTGGGGCTTTGATGGTGGTGCTGGTGCCACAACACTGTAAGCCCTGACAGTTACTCTTGGTGGGTGCAGCAATGGGCCCTGCTGTGAATTATTAGATCAAGAATTGTAATTACATGCCCCTTTTGAACAGGGGCTGAAAAATTGGGCCTTTCGTGGTGGTGGTGGTGGTGGCGTTGCCACAAGACTGTAAGCCCTCAGAGTTACTCTTGGTGGGTGCAGCAATGGACCCTGCTGTGAATTATTAGATCAAGAATTGTAATTGCATGCCCCTGTTGAACAGGGGCTGAAAAATTGGGCCTTAGGCACTGGTGGCACAACACTACAACCCCTCACAGATACTGTACTTGGAGCACAGCAATGAGCCCTGTTGCAAAGTATTGCTTCAAAAATTGTAATGACACGCCCCTGTTAAACAGGGGCTGAAAAATTGGGCCTTAGGCACTGGTGCCACAACACTCCAACCCCTCACAGATACTGTACTTGGAGCACAGCAATGAGCCCTATGGCAAATTATTGCTAAAAAAATTGTAATTACACGCCCCTGTAAAACAGGGGCTGAAAAATTGGGCCTTAGCCACTGGTGGCGGCACCCATAAACAAAAATGATCTTCCAAGCTATCATCATCAATCGTATCATTGAGGACTCGGAGGAGGAGGATAGCCAGTCAACATAACAGCACAGGCACTCAGCATCAGCATCAGTCTTGAAGGGATGTGACATGTTAAAATCAATTAGTCTGTTATATCAGCATCAGGTGTGTGGCAGCTGGTGGTGATCCAAGACTGGTTCATCTTGATGAAAGTCAGTCGATCAACCGAGTCGGTGGACAGGCGCACCCTGTGATCCGTGACAAATCCTCCAGCAGCACTGAATGTGCGTTCCGAAAGAACGCTGGATGCAGGACAGGCCAGTAGCTCAATTGCATACTGTGCAAGCTCTGGCCAGTGATCCATCCTCAAGACCCAGTAAGCCAGAGGATTTTCGGTGGGGAAGGTGTCCAAGTCTGACCTTGCCCCTAGATATTCCTGCACCATGTTTATCAGACGCTGGCGATGGTTGCTGGAACCGATCATACTTTGGGGCTGCGGACTAAAGAATTGTCTGAACGCATCGGTCAGACGGCCACCTTCCCCACCGCTCCTTCTTTGACTGGCCGAAGCCTCAGCAACTCGTTGTCCAGGACCAGGAGTTTGTAACCTCCCAGTCTCTGGGAACGCGTTGCACAGACCTTTCTGCAAGGCCTCCCGGAGTTGTCTCATCCTCTGCTCCCTCTGCGACGGTAACATAAGGTCCGCAACCTTACCCTTGTACCGTGGATCAAGGAGAGTGGCCAGCCAGTAATGGTCCCTCTCCTTGATCCGAAGAATACGAGGATCCTTCCGCAGACTTTGCAGGATCAGGGAGGCCATGCAGCGTAGGTTTGCTGAGGCATTCGCTCCGGAGTCCTCTGGGTCACTAAGGACGACATGATCCGCAGCCACCTCCTCCCAGCCACGTACAAGTCCACTGGTTTCTTGGGACTGTAAATCATCCCTAAAAGACTGCTGCTGATGATGCTGAGTGCCAGCCTCCACCTCCATGCTGACACAATCCTCCTCCTCCTCCTCCTCCTCCTCCTCCTCCTCTTCCTGTGCGATGGGTGGGACAGAAGGAACACTGTCTGGGTAAAGGGGGCCTTGAGAGGCAAGGAAGTCCTCCTCTTCCTGCCTCTGTTCTGCCTCAAGTGCCCTGTCCATTATTCCACGCAGCGTGTGCTCCAACAGGTGGACAAGAGGTACAGTGTCACTGATGCATGCACTGTCACTGCTCACCATCCTCGTGGCCTCCTCAAATGGTGCCAGGACAGTGCATGCATCCCTGATCATGCCCCACTGGCGTGGAGAAAAAAAACCAAGCTCCCCTGACCCTGTCCTGGTGCCGTAGTCGCACAGGTACTCATTGATGGCCCTCTGCTGCGTGTGCAGCCGCTGCAGCATGGCCAACGTTGAGTTCCACCTGGTGGGCATGTCACATATAAGGCGGTTCTTGGGCAGGTTCAACTCCTTTTGCAGCTCAGCCAGGCGAGCACTGGCATTATAAGATCTGCGGAAATGCACACAGACTTTCCTGGCCTGCCTCAGGACATCCTGTAAGCCCGGGTACCTGCCCAAGAACCGCTGCACCACCAGGTTAAGGACGTGAGCCACACAGGGCACATGGGTCAGTTGTCCCTGTCGGAGGGCGGAGAGGAGGTTGGTGCCATTGTCGCAAACCACCATTCCTGGCTTAAGCTGGCGTGGCGTCAACCACCTCTCGGCCTGGCCCTGCAGAGCAGACAGGACCTCTGCCCCAGTGTGGCTTCTGTCCCCCAAACACACCAGCGCAAGCACGGCATGGCATCTTTTTGCCTGCGTACTTGCGTACCCCCGTGAACGGCTACGGAGCACCGCTGGTTCATAGGACAAACCACAGGAAGAGGCCATGGAGGAAGAAGAAGAGGAGGGGGTGGAGGAGAGAGGTGTGTCACAACCAGTAGTAGCATTTTGGAGGCGTGGCGGTGGGACAACCTCCAACACTACTGCACCTTGTCCTGCATCCTTCCCAGCTGCCAAAAGAGTGACCCAATGGGCCGTGAAAGAAAGGTAACGTCCCTGTCCATGCCTGCTGGACCATGAGTCAGCGGTAATATGCACCTTACCGCTGACCGCCCTGTCCAGCGAGGCCAAGACATTGCCTTCCACATGCCGGTAGAGAGCCGGAATAGCCTTCCGTGAGAAAAAGTGGCGTTTGGGAACCTGCCACTGAGGAACCGCACATTGCACAAACTCACGGAAGGGGGCCGAGTCTACCAACTGAAAAGGCAGCAGTTGAAGCGCTAGCAATTTAGCCAAGCTAGCATTCAACCGCTGGGCATGTGGATGGCTGGGAGTGAACTTCTTTCGACGGTCCAGCAGCTGGGGCAGGGAAATTTGCCTGCTAGAATCGGACGTCGGTGTACTGCTAGCAGAGTGGCCGCAAGTACTTGGCTGTGACACACCTAATTCTACACCTTCATTCCTCTCAGTGCATGTTTCAGAGAGGACTGAAGTTATAGTGGGGTTGGAAATCCCAGCTGATGCGGTGCAAGGAGAGGTCCGCTTTGTTCTTTGGTGTGGGTCTTTGAGGTAGGCTTGCCAACGAGCTGCATGGCAGGTCAACATATGTCTGGTCAGGCATGTGGTACCCAAGCGGCTGATGTTTTGGCCACGCGATATACGCTTGAGACATATGTTGCAAACAGCAGCTGTGCGATCTGATGCACTAGCCTCAAAAAAGGCCCACACCAAAGAACTTTTTGAATGACGGGCAGAGGCAGCGCCCTGCACAGGCGGAGCTCTGCGGTGTGATTCCGTCGGTGTACTGCCCTTACGCTGGCCACCAAAGGGCATCCTGCCTCGTTGGAGATGTGCCTCCTCCTCATCCTCCTCCTCCTCCTCTCTCCTATTAGGCGCCCACGTGGAGTCAGTGACCTCATCATCACCTCCCTCCTCATCACTGGAGCCAATCTGGCAGTATGCTGCAGCTGCTGGAACATGACTGCCAGATTGGTGTCCTTCTTGAGCATCCCCTCTGTCTGCTCTCACGCTACTGCCTTCCTCTAGCTGGGTTTCATCATCAGACCCTTCGAAACGCTGGGCATCCTCCTGGAGCATGTACCCAACACTGTGCTGAAACAGTTCGGGGGACTCCTCAGGAGGAGGACATGGTGGGTCTAGGGAAGGAGTGACTGATGATGAGTCTGACATTGATACCAGGGAAGAGGACGCTTTGGCAGCTGCTTTTCCAGTACCCTGAGCCTGGGTGAGAGAGGATGAGGAGGAGGAGGAGGGCTTGGTCATCCACTCTACCAAGTCTTCGGCATGATGTGGCTCAACATGTCCAGCTGCCGAAAAGAAGGACAAGCGTGTCCCATGGCCATGTGCTGATGACAATGCACCGCGTCCACGACCAGCACTGTTGCCCCCAGACACAGAGCCTGCTTGCCCTCTTTTATTGCCTCCTGACTGTCTGCCTCTCCTTGTTTGCCTTCCAGACATTCTAATAGATGGCCTGCAGGGAGATGGGAAAAAAGCAATAAGGGCTACCTTCAGGTGTCCTTCTCTGTCCCTTGAAACAAGGACTTTGACAGTGAAAGAAACTGACACTCTCCCTACCTACAGTTTTCTGTCCCTAGAAAAAATGTTTTTTTAAGCACAATTTAGCACAAGGAGAATTCACTCACTGTCCTTCCAGGTCCCTGGAAACAAGGACTTTGACAGTGAAAGAAACTGACACTCTCCCTACCTACAGTTTTCTGTCCCTAGAAAAAATGTTTTTTTTAAGCACAATTTAGCACAAGGAGAATTCACTCACTGTCCTTCCAGGTCCCTGGAAACAAGGACTTTGACAGTGAAAGAAACTGACACTCTCCCTACCTACAGTTTTCTGTCCCTAGAAAAAATGTTTTTTTTAAGCACAATTTAGCACAAGGAGAATTCACTCACTGTCCTTCCAGGTCCCTGGAAACAAGGACTTTCACAGTGAAAGAAACTGACACTCTCCCTACCTACAGTTTTCTGTCCCTAGAAAAAATGTTTTTTTTAAGCACAATTTAGCACAAGGAGAATTCACTCACTGTCCTTCCAGGTCCCTGGAAACAAGGACTTTGACAGTGAAAGAAACTGACACTCTCCCTACCTACAGTTTTCTGTCCCTAGAAAAAATGTTTTTTTTAAGCACAATTTAGCACAAGGAGAATTCACTCACTGTCCTTCCAGGTCCCTGGAAACAAGGACTTTCACAGTGAAAGAAACTGACACTCTCCCTACCTACAGTTTTCTGTCCCTAGAAAAAATGTTTTTTTTAAGCACAATTTAGCACAAGGAGAATTCACTCACTGTCCTTCCAGGTCCCTGGAAACAAGGACTTTGACAGTGAAAGAAACTGACACTCTCCCTACCTACAGTTTTCTGTCCCTAGAAAAAATGTTTTTTTTAAGCACAATTTAGCACAAGGAGAATTCACTCACTGTCCTTCCAGGTCCCTGGAAACAAGGACTTTCACAGTGAAAGAAACTGACACTCTCCCTACCTACAGTTTTCTGTCCCTAGAAAAAATGTTTTTTTTAAGCACAATTTAGCACAAGGAGAATTCACTCACTGTCCTTCCAGGTCCCTGGAAACAAGGACTTTGACAGTGAAAGAAACTGACACTCTCCCTACCTACAGTTTTCTGTCCCTAGAAAAAATGTTTTTTTTAAGCACAATTTAGCACAAGGAGAATTCACTCACTGTCCTTCCAGGTCCCTGGAAACAAGGACTTTCACAGTGAAAGAAACTGACACTCTCCCTACCTACATGTCAGGGTCACCTGTGGCCAGGTGACAGATGCACACCGTAGGGGGACAGGAGTGCACCGCGAGGTAGTGAACCCTATGGCTGGCTTCTGTGGGTAGGAAACTGGGTGGTTGTGGAAAGCGGGACCAGAGGAGCACAACCGGGATCCCAACGGAAGCGAGAGCCAAGATTCCCCAGGGCGCGGAGTCTAAGACCCAGCTGGTCTTCTCCAGGGCCTCTAGTGGTGAGGATGTTACGCTGCAGGCTGGGACCAGGTCGCGGCCCCTGGAGTTTCCTAGCTCACGCCCCGTAGGATAAGGGGAAGCAGCGGCACACGATAGAGAGAACCGAATAACAAGCCGAAGGTCAGGGGCCACAAGCAGACAAGGATAACGAAGAACGAGCCGAAGGTCAAGGGTCACGAGCAGACAGGGATGGTCGGGGACAAGCCAATAACGTAACAGAGAGACAGACGTAGCACACGGCAGGCAGGAACCCAAACACACAATGCCTAACAAACACGTTGATCAGCAAAGCAGGCTTGCAGTGCACAGGTTAATATAGTGTTCAGTGATAGGGCCTGGGGTGGAGTCAGGCTGGGAGGAGATTATAAAGGAAGCCAGGTGTAGGAGGTCTGGTCTCTAGATGAACACATGAGGAGGAAGGTAAGATGGCAGACAGACATTAATGCATATCCATGGCAGTACCCTCCCTCTTACGAGGCCTCCCCCTTCCCCGCCTGGGCCCAGGTTTAGAGGGAAACTTCAGATGAAACTCCTTTAACAGACGAGGTGCAAAGACCTCAGATGCAGTGATCCAAGACCTCTCCTCAGGACCAAACCCTTTCCAATGAACGAGGTACTGAAGAACGCCTTTACAGAGTCGGGAGTCCAGAATTTGACTGATCTCGTACTCCTGATTATCCTCCGAGACAGGTGCCACGGTAGGAAGAGGACGAGAGAATTTATTGAGGACTAAAGGCTTTAGAAGAGCAACATGAAAGGAGTTAGTGATTTTAAGGCTCTTAGGAATCTGGAGTTTGAAACAAACCGGATTCAGTTTAGCAGTTACCGTGTATGGACCGATGAATCGTGGAGCAAACTTCAGAGAAGGAACTCGGAGCTTGATGTTCCTGGTAGAGAGCCAGACTTTGTCCCCTGGCTGAAGAGAAGGCGGTTTACGCCTGCGGCAGTCTGCAAAGCCTTTGAATTTTTCAGCAGCTGCCCGGAGGGAATCATGAACGTGACCCCAAACGGAATTGAGAGACTCCTGAACCGAAGCCAAAGCTGGAATGTCTGGAGAACAGATCATAGGAAGAGGAAGTTGAGGGTGTTTTCCATAAACTGTGAAAAAGGGTGTCTTCTGCGAACTGGTATTCACATGATTGTTATGGGAGAATTCTGCCCACGGGAGTAGAGAGGACCAATCGTCATGGTGAGAAGACACAAAGGTGCGAAGAAAGACCTCTAACTCCTGATTAACCCTCTCAGTCTGTCCATTGGATTGGGGATGGTAAGAAGAAGAAAAATCCAAGACAATATTGAGGGATTTGCAAAAGGCTCTCCAAAAACGAGACGTGAATTGGACTCCCCTGTCGGAAACAATATGAGAAGGGACCCCATGTAGGCGGAGAATTTCTCGAATGAAAATGGGAACCAAGGCAGGGGCAGAAGGAAGACCAGGAAGAGGAACAAAATGAGCCATCTTGGAGAATCGATCGATTACCACCCAAATGACTGTATTATTCTCAGACAGTGGGAGATCGGTGATAAAATCCATGGCAATATGGGCCCAGGGTTCCTTAGGAATAGGCAAGGGCATGAGGAGACCAGCAGGAGCTTGTGTGGAGGATTTGGACTGAGCACAGACATGACAAGCTTTAACGTAGTCTTTGACGTCTGAGCGGAGATTAGGCCACCAGTAGTGACGACTGATGAGTAGGAAGGATCGGAGGAATCCAGAATGCCCTGCCACCTTGGAATCATGTCCCCAACGAAGGATCTTAGCTCTTAGCTCAGTGGGGACAAAGGTCTTACCAGGCGGAATTTTAGACTTCAGGGTGGTAGAGTGGGCAACAATGCATGAGGTGGGAATGATCGGCTCAGGTTCAGGGGCGGACTCCTCGTCCAAAGTGTCAAATGACCTAGAGAGCGCATCAGCCCGACCGTTGCAGGAACCAGGTTTGTAGGTAATCGTGAAATTAAAACGGGCAAAGAAGAGACTCCACCTGGCCTGTCTAGGATTCAGACGTTTAGCATTCTGTAGATACTGTAAATTCTTGTGATCGGTAAAGATCGTTATGGAGTGAGGGGAACCCTCCAAGAGATGACGCCACTCCTCTAACGCCAATTTAATAGCGAGAAGTTCCCGATCACCGATGGCATAATTCCTCTCTGCCTGAGAAATTTTTTTGGAGAAGAACGCACATGGTTGGCGTCTCTTCTCAAAGATTTGAAGAAGCACAGCTCCCACCCCCATTGAGGAAGCGTCCACTTCAATAAAAAATGCATTCCCAGGATTTGGTCTCCTCAAGAGGGGGCCAGAAACAAAGGCCTGTTTCAGGTTGTGAAATGCAGAGACAGCTTCGGGAGGCCAGTCTCTGGCATTCACACCCTTCTTGGTCAAAGCGATAATAGGCGCGGCAATGGAAGAGTAATTCCTTATGAACTGCCTATAATAATTAGTGAAGCCAAGAAAGCGCTGTGTGGCCTTGAGGCTAGCAGGAAGAGGCCAGTTGGTGATAGCCAAGACCTTCCCAGGGTCCATACGAAGCCCCGAACATGAGACAAAGCACCCCAAAAACAGGACCTCAGAACATTCAAAGGAACATTTCTCCAGCTTGGCATAGAGATTGTTCTCTCTAAGACGTTGAAGTACAGTGCGGACATGGTTTCTGTGGACGAGCAGATTTTCAGAAAAGATCAGAATGTCATCCAGATAGATGACAACAAACTGGTACAGCAGATCTCTGAAGATTTCATTGACAACGTTTTGAAACACGGCTGGAGCATTACACAGACCAAAAGGCATCACCAGATATTCGTAATGCCCGTCTCTAGTGTTAAATGCAGTCTTCCATTCGTCACCCTCCCGTATTCGAATGAGATTGTACGCGCCTCTGAGATCCAACTTGGTGAAAATGGAGGCACCCTTCAACCTATCGAATAGCTCAGATATTAAGGGTAAGGGGTATCGATTTTTAATAGTAACCGCATTTAAACCCCGATAATCGATGCAGGGTCTTAAGGTACCATCCTTTTTGGCAACAAAAAAGAACCCTGCCCCTGCAGGCGATGAGGATTTCCGGATGAACCCTCTCTCCAGATTCTCTGCTACATACTCCGACATGGCCTGGGTCTCTGGGATGGACAGAGGGTAGGTACGACCCCTGGGTAGAGTTGCTCCGGGGACAAGATCAATAGCACAGTCAAAAGACCTGTGGGGAGGAAGCACCTCAGCTGATTTTTTACAGAACACATCCCGGTAATCGCTGTATGCGGCGGGAAGATCAGAAGAAACAGAAGTGGCAGCAACCGGAAGACTCTCCTTGGGGGTCACCTTGAGAAGACACGACGAGAAACATGAGGAACCCCAGGCCAGGATCTGCCCAGAGACCCAGTCCACATGTGGAGAGTGGAGCTGTAGCCAAGGGAGGCCCAATACAACTGGGGTAGAGGCCTTGGGTAGAATAAGAAAGGATATCCACTCCTGGTGGAGAATCCCTACCGACATCCTAATGGGTAGCGTCTGGAAGCGAATAGGGCCCCCTGGGAGAACAGTGCCATCAATTGCCGAGACTACCAATGGGGTAGTGAGAGGTGAAAGGGTAAGCTTCATAGAAGAAGCAGTTCTCCAATCCATGAAATTGCCGGCAGCCCCGGAATCCAGGTATGCAAGGGTTGACTGAGGAGAAGTGCCTACATGAAGGGACACCGGCAAGAGCAGGCGAGAAGGTGATGTTTCTGGGTCCAATACTCCACCTTCCAAATGTATTAGACCCGAGCGTTTCCCGGACGAAGCGAGCAGGAGTCACGAAAATGACCCTTGCCCCCACAATAGAGGCACAAGCCCAGAGTTCTGCGCCTAGCACGTTCTTCGGGGGTTAGTCTGGTCCGGCCCAGCTGCATAGGTTCTTCAGCAGGTAGAGGATGCTCCACGGAATGAAGGGAGGGGAGCTCAGACTGGCTAGGACCCAGAGAGTGCTGGCGTCTTTTTTCTAAGGACCTCTCTTGAAAACGAATGTCGATCTGGTTGCATAATGAAATTACATCGTCCAGACCGACGGGAATGGCTCTTCCCGCTAATTCGTCTTTCACTCGGTCAGAGAGGCCATGTAAAAAGGTAGCGACCAGGGCCTCATTATTCCAGCTCAATTCAGCTGTGTGGATACGGAACTGAAGAGCATATTGCCCCACTGAACTAGATTCTTGGCGAAGACGTAAGACAGCACTAGCCGCTGAAGAAGCCCGAGCCGGCTCTTCGAAGATATTACGAAAGAGCTTCAAGAATTCGGACAGACTGGAAACCACCGGATCGTTCCTCTCCCACAGGGGGGCAGCCCAGGCCAAAGCTTCACCGGAGAGGAGGGAAATGATATAGGCTACCTTAGCCCGGTCAGATAGGAAGCTTTGAGGCTGAAGCTCAAAATGAATAGTGCATTGGCTGAGAAACCCCCTGCAGGCCTTGGAGTCCCCAGAGAAACGGAACGGAGCTGGCAATCTTAGTGAGTGTGAGGCTGCGACTGGTGCGATAGGTACAGCCGCTGGTTGTACTTGGGGTTGCGGATTCGGGGTTCCCAAGGAGACCTGAAGCTGCTCGAATCGAGAAGCCAGATCCTGGAGGAATCGCATCACCTGGGTCTGATTTGATTCCTGGGTCTCAAGTCTGCGAACTATGCCCTGCAATGGATCATCCGCGGGAAGCGGGATGTCAGCCGGGTTCATGGCTGATCAAACTGTCAGGGTCACCTGTGGCCAGGTGACAGATGCACACCGTAGGGGGACAGGAGTGCACCGCGAGGTAGTGAACCCTATGGCTGGCTTCTGTGGGTAGGAAACTGGGTGGTTGTGGAAAGCGGGACCAGAGGAGCACAACCGGGATCCCAACGGAAGCGAGAGCCAAGATTCCCCAGGGCGCGGAGTCTAAGACCCAGCTGGTCTTCTCCAGGGCCTCTAGTGGTGAGGATGTTACGCTGCAGGCTGGGACCAGGTCGCGGCCCCTGGAGTTTCCTAGCTCACGCCCCGTAGGATAAGGGGAAGCAGCGGCACACGATAGAGAGAACCGAATAACAAGCCGAAGGTCAGGGGCCACAAGCAGACAAGGATAACAAAGAACGAGCCGAAGGTCAAGGGTCACGAGCAGACAGGGATGGTCGGGGACAAGCCAATAACGTAACAGAGAGACAGACGTAGCACACGGCAGGCAGGAACCCAAACACACAATGCCTAACAAACACGTTGATCAGCAAAGCAGGCTTGCAGTGCACAGGTTAATATAGTGTTCAGTGATAGGGCCTGGGGTGGAGTCAGGCTGGGAGGAGATTATAAAGGAAGCCAGGTGAAGGAGGTCTGGTCTCTAGATGAACACATGAGGAGGAAGGTAAGATGGCAGACAGACATTAATGCATATCCATGGCACTACAGTTTTCTGTCCCTAGAAAAAATGTTTTTTTTAAGCACAATTTAGCACAAGGAGAATTCACTCACTGTCCTTCCAGGTCCCTGGAAACAAGGACTTTGACAGTGAAAGAAACTGACACTCTCCCTACCTACAGTTTTCTGTCCCTAGAAAAAATGTTTTTTTTAAGCACAATTTAGCACAAGGAGAATTCACTCACTGTCCTTCCAGGTCCCTGGAAACAAGGACTTTGACAGTGAAAGAAACTGACACTCTCCCTACCTACAGTTTTCTGTCCCTAGAAAAAATGTTTTTTTTAAGCACAATTTAGCACAAGGAGAATTCACTCACTGTCCTTCCAGGTCCCTGGAAACAAGGACTTTGACAGTGAAAGAAACTGACACTCTCCCTACCTACAGTTTTCTGTCCCTAGAAAAAATGTTTTTTTTAAGCACAATTTAGCACAAGGAGAATTCACTCACTGTCCTTCCAGGTCCCTGGAAACAAGGACTTTCACAGTGAAAGAAACTGACACTCTCCCTACCTACAGTTTTCTGTCCCTAGAAAAAATGTTTTTTTTAAGCACAATTTAGCACAAGGAGAATTCACTCACTGTCCTTCCAGGTCCCTGGAAACAAGGACTTTGACAGTGAAAGAAACTGACACTCTCCCTACCTACAGTTTTCTGTCCCTAGAAAAAATGTTTTTTTTAAGCACAATTTAGCACAAGGAGAATTCACTCACTGTCCTTCCAGGTCCCTGGAAACAAGGACTTTCACAGTGAAAGAAACTGACACTCTCCCTACCTACAGTTTTCTGTCCCTAGAAAAAATGTTTTTTTTAAGCACAATTTAGCACAAGGAGAATTCACTCACTGTCCTTCCAGGTCCCTGGAAACAAGGACTTTGACAGTGAAAGAAACTGACACTCTCCCTACCTACAGTTTTCTGTCCCTAGAAAAAATGTTTTTTTTAAGCACAATTTAGCACAAGGAGAATTCACTCACTGTCCTTCCAGGTCCCTGGAAACAAGGACTTTCACAGTGAAAGAAACTGACACTCTCCCTACCTACAGTTTTCTGTCCCTAGAAAAAATGTTTTTTTTAAGCACAATTTAGCACAAGGAGAATTCACTCACTGTCCTTCCAGGTCCCTGGAAACAAGGACTTTCACAGTGAAAGAAACTGACACTCTCCCTACCTACAGTTTTCTGTCCCTAGAAAAAATGTTTTTTTTAAGCACAATATAGCACAAGCACAAAACACACTGACACTCTCCCTACCTATCCTTCTCTTTCCCTAAACTAAAGGAATTCAGGTTAAGCAAGAAAGAAATAAAAGTCACTGTCCCTGCCTATGCTGCTCTATCCCTGCTCCGGAACACACTACACTAGGCCGCCGTGCTGGCGGCCTTTTATAGTGTGGGGCGTGTACTAAACACCCTCAGCAATAATTGGCCACAGGCATCCTGCCTGTGGCCAATCATTGCTCTCCTCGCTGCCGGCGCTGTGATTGGCCAAGCATGCGGGGTCACAGTGCATGCTTGGCCAATCACAGCGCCTGGATGACACTGCGATGGCGTAGTGCATTGTGGGCCGTTCGCGTCACTCGAATTTGGCGCGAACGGCCCAAATCGTTCGATCTTCGTCGAACGATCGAACAGCCGATGTTCGAGTCGAACGTATGTTCGACTCGAACACGAAGCTCATCCCTACTCAAGACCCAGTAAGCCAGAGGATTTTCGGTGGGGAAGGTGTCCAAGTCTGACCTTGCCCCTAGGTATTCCTGGACCATGTATATCAGACGCTGGCGATGGTTGCTGGAACCGATCATACTTTGGGGCTGCGGACTAAAGAATTGTCTGAACGCATCGGTCAGACGGCCACCTTCCCCACCGCTCCTTCTTTGACTGCCCGAAGCCTCAACAACTCGTTGTCCAGGACCAGGAGTTTGTAACCTCCCAGTCTCTGGGAACGCGTTGCACAGACCTTTCTGCAAGGCCTCCCGGAGTTGTCTCATCCTCTGCTCCCTCTGCGACGGTAAGATAAGGTCCGCAACCTTACCCTTGTACCGTGGATCAAGGAGAGTGGCCAGCCAGTAATGGTCCCTCTCCTTGATCCGAAGAATACGAGGATCCTTCCGCAGACTTTGCAGGATCAGGGAGGCCATGCAGCGTAGGTTAGCTGAGGCATTCAGTCCGGAGTCCTCTGGGTCACTAAGGACGACATGATCCGCAGCCACCTCCTCCCAGCCACGTACAAGTCCACTGGTTTCTTGTGACTGTAAATCATCCCTAAAAGACTGCTGCTGATGATGCTGAGTGCCAGCCTCCACCTCCATGCTGACACAATCCTCCTCCTCCTCCTCCTCCTCCTCCTCCTCTTCCTGTGCGATGGGTGGGACAGAAGGAACACTGTCTGGGTAAAGGGGGCCTTGAGAGGCAAGGAAGTCCTCCTCTTCCTGCCTCTGTTCTGCCTCAAGTGCCCTGTCCATTATTCCACGCAGCGTGTGCTCCAACAGGTGGACAAGAGGTACAGTGTCACTGATGCATGCACTGTCACTGCTCACCATCCTCGTGGCCTCCTCAAATGGTGCCAGGACAGTGCATGCATCCCTGATCATGCCCCACTGGCGTGGTGAAAAAAACCCGAGCTCCCCTGACCCTGTCCTGGTGCCGTAGTCGCACAGGTACTCATTGATGGCCCTCTGCTGCGTGTGCAGCCGCTGCAGCATGGCCAACGTTGAGTTCCACCTGGTGGGCATGTCACATATAAGGCGGTTCTTGGGCAGGTTCAACTCCTTTTGCAGCTCAGCCAGGCGAGCACTGGCAATATAAGATCTGCGGAAATGCACACATGCTTTCCTGGCCTGCCTCAGGACATCCTGTAAGCCCGGGTACCTGCCCAAGAACCGCTGCACCACCAGGTTAAGGACGTGAGCCATACAGGGCACATGGGTCAGTTGTCCCTGTCGGAGGGCGGAGAGGAGGTTGGTGCCATTGTCGCAAACCACCATTCCTGGCTTAAGCTGGCGTGGCGTCAACCACCTCTCGGCCTGCCCCTACAGAGCAGACAGGACCTCTGCCCCAGTGTGGCTTCTGTCCCCCAAACACACCAGCGCAAGCACGGCATGGCATCTTTTTGCCTGCGTACTTGCGTAGCCCCTTGAAAGCCTACGGAGCACCGCTGGTTCCGAGGACAAACCACAGGAAGAGGCCATGGAGGAAGAAGAAGAGGAGGGGGTGGAGGAGAGAGGTGTGTCACAACCAGTAGTAGCATTTTGGAGGCGTGGCGGTGGAACAACCTCCAACACTACTGCACCTTGTCCTGCATCCTTCCCAGCTGCCAAAAGAGTGACCCAATGGGCCGTGAAAGAAAGGTAACGTCCCTGTCCATGCCTGCTGGACCATGAGTCAGCGGTAATATGCACCTTACCGCTGACCGCCCTGTCCAGCGAGGCCAAAACATTGCCTTCCACATGCCGGTAGAGAGCCGGAATAGCCTTCCGTGCGAAAAAGTGTCGTTTGGGAACCTGCCACTGAGGAACCGCACATTGCACAAACTCACGGAAGGGGGCCGAGTCTACCAACTGAAAAGGCAGCAGTTGAAGCGCTAGCAATTTAGCCAAGCTAGCATTCAACCGCTGGGCATGTGGATGGCTGGGAGTGAACTTCTTTCGACGGTCCAGCAGCTGGGGCAGGGAAATTTGCCTGCTAGAATCGGACGTTGGTGTACTGCTAGCAGAGTGCCCGCAAGTACTTGGCTGTGACACACCTAATTCTACACCTTCATTCCTCTCAGAGCAGGTTTCAGAGAGGACTGAAGGTATAGTGGGGTTGGAGATCCCAGCTGATGCGGTGCAAGAAGAGGTCAGCTTTGTTCTTTGGTGTGGGTCTTTAAGGTAGGCTTGCCAACGAGCTGCATGGCAGGTCAACATATGTCTGATCAAGCATGTGGTGCCCAAGTGGCTGATGTTTTGGCCACGCGATATACGCTTGAGACATATGTTGCAAACAGCAGCTGTGCGATCTGATGCACTCGCCTCAAAAAAGGCCCACACCAAAGAACTTTTTGAATGACGGGCAGAGGCAGCGCCCTGCACAGTCGGAGCTCTGCGGTGTGATTCCGTCGGTGTGCTGCCCATACGCTGGCCACTCAAGGGCATCCTGCCTCGTTGGAGATGTGCCTCCTCCTCATCCTCCTCCTCCTCCTCCTCTCTCCTATTAGGCACCCACGTGGAGTCAGTGACCTCATCATCCCCTCCCTCCTCATCACTGGAGCCAATCTGGCAGTATGCTGCAGCTGCTGGAGCATGACTGCCAGATTGGTGTCCTTCTTGAGCATCCCCTCTCTCTGCTCTCACGCTGCTGCCTTCCTCTAGCTGGGTATCATCATCAGATCCTTCCAAACGCTGGGCATCCTCCTGGAGCATGTACCCAACACTGTGCTCAAACAGTTCGGGGGACTCCTCAGGAGGAGGACATGGTGGGTCTAGGGAAGGATTGACTAATGAAGATAATGATACCAGAGAAGAGGACGCTTTGGCAGCTGCTTTGCCAGTACCCTGAGCCTGGGTGAGAGAGGATGAGGAGGATGAGGTGGGCTTGGTCATCGACTCTACCAAGTCTTTGGCATGATGTGGCTCAACATGTCCAGCTGCCGAAAAGAAGGACAAGCGTGTCCCATGGCCATGTGCTGATGACAATGCACCGCGTCCACGACCAGCACTGTTGCCCCCAGACACAGAGCCTGCTTGCCCTCTTTTTTTGCCTCCTGACTGTCTGCCTCTCCTTGTTTGCCTTCCAGACATTTTAATGGATGGCCTGCAGGGAGATGGGAAAAAGAGCAATAAGGGCTACCTTCAGGTGTATATTGTGCAGGAGGCTTAGCAACAATGACACTGACACTGTCCCCTGCCTATCCTTCTCTGTCCCTAAACACAAGGATTGAAAATATGGAACAGCAAAATTGGTTTAGAACAGAATAGCACAATGACACTTTCCCTCACTGTCCTACTCTGTCCCTCCCTACAAACAAGTTTTAGCACAGAATAGCACACTGATAATTTGCACGAGTGTCCTTCTCTGTCCCTAAACTCAAGGATTTGAAATATGGAACAGCAAAATTGGTTTAGAACAGAATAGCACACTGTCAGTTTCACTCACTGTACCTCTCTGTCCCTAAACTCAAGGATTTGAAATATGGAACAGCAAAATTGGTTTAGAACAGAATAGCACACTGTCAGTTTCACTCACTGTACCTCTCTGTCCCTAAACTCAAGGATTTGAAATATGGAACAGCAAAATTGGTTTAGAACAGAATAGCACACTGTCAGTTTCACTCACTGTACCTCTCTGTCCCTAAACTCAAGGATTTGAAATATGGAACAGCAAAATTGGTTTAGAACAGAATAGCACACTGTCAGTTTCACTCACTGTACCTCTCTGTCCCTAAACTCAAGGATTTGAAATATGGAACAGCAAAATTGGTTTAGAACAGAATAGCACACTGTCAGTTTCACTCACTGTACCTCTCTGTCCCTAAACTCAAGGATTTGAAATATGGAACAGCAAAATTGGTTTAGAACAGAATAGCACACTGTCAGTTTCACTCACTGTCCTACTCTGTCCCTACAAACAAGATTTAGCACGAAATAGCACACTGACACTTTCCCTCACTGTACCTCTCTGTCCCTAAACTCAAGGATTGAAAATATGGTTCAGCAAGATTGGTTTAGAACAGAATAGCACACTGACACTTTCCCTCACTGTCCTACTCTGTCCCTCCCTACAAACAAGATTTAGCACAGAATAGCAGACTGAAAATTGCCACGAGTGTCCTTCTCTGTCCCTAAACTCAAGGATTTGAAATATGGAACAGCAAAATTGGTTTAGAACAGAATAGCACACTGTCAGTTTCACTCACTGTACCTCTCTGTCCCTAAACTCAAGGATTTGAAATATGGAACAGCAAAATTGGTTTAGAACAGAATAGCACACTGTCAGTTTCACTCACTGTACCTCTCTGTCCCTAAACTCAAGGATTTGAAATATGGAACAGCAAAATTGGTTTAGAACAGAATAGCACACTGTCAGTTTCACTCACTGTCCTACTCTGTCCCTACAAACAAGATTTAGCACAAAATAGCACACTGACACTTTTCCTCACTGTACCTCTCTGTCCCTAAACTCAAGGATTGAAAATATGGTTCAGCAAAATTGGTTTAGAACAGAATAGCACACTGACACTTTCCCTCACTGTCCTACTCTGTCCCTCCCTACAAACAAGATTTAGCACAGAATAGCAGACTGAAAATTGCCACGAGTGTCCTTCTCTGTCCCTAAACTCAAGGATTGAAAATATGGAACAGCAAAATTGGTTTAGAACAGAATAGCACACTGACACTTTCCCTCACTGTACCTCTCTGTCCCTACAAACAAGATTTAGCACAAAATAGCACACTGACACTTTCCCTCACTGTACCTCTCTGTCCCTAAACTCAAGGATTGAAAATATGGTTCAGCAAAATAGTTTTAGAACAGAATAGCACACTGTCAGTTTCCCTCACTGTACCTCTCTGTCCCTACAAACAAGGTTTAGCACAGAATAACACACTGTCACTGACACTCTCCCTACCTATCCTTATTTGTCCCTAAACACAAGGAATCCAGGATTAGTAAAGGAAAAAAAATGACACTGTCCCTGCCTATGCTTCTCTTTCCCTGCTCCGGAACACACTACACAAGGCCGCCGCGCTGGCGGCCTTTTATAGTGTGGGGCGTGTACTAAACCCCATCAGCAATAATTGGCCACAGGCATCCTGCCTGTGGCCAATCATTGCTCTCCTCGCTGCCGGCGCTGTGATTGGCCAAGCATGCGGGGTCACAGTGCATGCTTGGCCAATCACAGCGCCTGGATGACACTGCGATGGCGTAGTGCATTGTGGGCCGTTCGCGTCACTCGAATTTGGCGCGAACGGCCCAAATCGTTCGATCTTCGTCGAACGATCGAACAGCCGATGTTCGAGTCGAACGTATGTTCGAATCGAACACGAAGCTCATCCCTAACCAGAAGGAGCGCTCCTGTCTCATACTTGATTCTGAGCATGCACGGTTTTTTAAGACTCGGAAAAGCATAAACACGACCAGTTTTCTTGTCGGGAAACAGGCCGACGAGAATCCAGACGAGAAAATAGAGAGCAGGTTCTCTATTTTTCTCATCGAGATTCCAGGCAGTTTTCTCGAAGAGAAACCATACACACGGTCGTGTGTACGAGGCTTAAAAAAACACTAAAGGTTCCCGTTTTTTTTTTTTAAATAACAAACATGTTATACTTACCTCCACTGTGCAGCTCGTTTTGCACACAGTGGCCCCGGCCCCCGATCCTGGTCTTCTGGGGTCCCTCGGCGGCTGTTTCATCTCCTCCCCGCAAGGACTCCACACCATAATGCGAGCTCGCATGGTGTGGAGTTACTGCGGGCGCGCTCCCGTGATACGGCGGCGGCCATAGCCGCCGACTGTATCACTCGGCCACGCCCCCCGGCGCGCCGCGTCATTGGATGTGATTGACAGCAGCGTCAGCCAATGGCTGCGCTGCTTTCAATTCATCCAGTGTAGCCAATCAACGGCCGGGTTCAGGAACTCGGAGGATGACGGGAGCAAGCGCTGGACTTTCGAGGGGCCAGGTAAGTAAAACGGGGGCTCGGGGGGGGGGCGGTATTGTCGAATGTTTTTTCACCTTAATGCATAGGATGCATTAAGGTGAAAAAACATGTACCTTTACTACTCCTTTAAGTGTAGCAATATAGTTACATTTAATGAAGGTACAACATTTAGCAACATATTGCTACACTTAGAGGCGCCTCTCTTCTCTTTTATACTCTGTAGCTCCTGCTGTTTTTTTCCTTCTAATCCCCTAGTAGAGGCTTCCATTTGTGGATGGACATTTTATCGTTACACAACCCGGTCACGTTGCTATAATATTTTTATTTGGACTATAAACTGAAGGACCTATGAATAAATGGTTGTGGAACGAATCATTTGAGTTTCCATTATTTCTTATAGAGAAAAGTGCTTTGGATTACAAGCATGTTTCTGGAAAGAATTATGCTTGCAATCCAAGGTTTTACTGTATTTATATTATATATATACAGTATATATATTTAGACATTATTTTTTGCTATGCAGATATGTTTCATACAGTGAGTTTTTGTGGTTCCGTCCTCTTTTTATCTCCTCGCTCAGTACTGCGGGTTCTATGAAAAGTGGTTCAGCAAAAACTAAACCAACAGGTTTTAACCCTTCACTAATCTGCTGAGAACTCAGAAAAAACACTTTGGCTTAACATACTTGTCACACCAGCCACTTTGTAGCAGCTTCAGATCTTGTTTTGTTGTCTCCGATGAATTGGAGTTGCTACAAAATTTCCAGTGTGACACAACCCTAATGTGGGTGCAGATCATCTTACTTTGTAGTTTTTCATCCCTTGCGTCTATCACCTTTTATCTCACCCTCATGATAAAAAACTAAATCCCATTAGCTCTTTACTTTCTAAAAAAAACCTTTCAAGGGTGATAATTACAGATCCGTGCGCCAAGGAATGGACCCAACATACACAGATTTGTCATCACGCCATCATACAACACTGACTGCCATGGTGTCGCTAATCCATACGCTCTAAACTTAGCTGACCCCACTCACCTGCAGTGTCACCTCCATCACGTGGCTGGTGATAAAGCAAATCTGACATTCCTGCAAGGTTATAGATGGAGTCTGGAAGGCTAATATTTCCCTGCCATGGCCCTTCCAATATGCCTTGGAGTCTTTTGTGTCCTTGTCCTTTTAGATGTTACAATTCCTATTACCACATGGTCTATAATTAAAAATAAATAAAAATCCAGCAGGGATGGTGGGAACCCCTCAATATGGGCACAGCATGTGTAGAGTCCCGGGAACGCAGCACGGGAAAGGTGGGAACTCCTCATAATGGGCACAGCAGGTGTACAGACTCTGGAACTGAGCACAGGGATGGTGTCGATTCCTCATAATGGACACAGCTGGTGTACAGACCCAGGAACTCAGCTCAGGAATGGTGAGAACCTCTCATAATGGGGACAGCAGGTGTACAGACCTGGGAACTCAGCACAGGGATGGTGGGAACCCCCCCATAATGGGCACAGTGAGTTTGCAGTGCCAGGAACTCAGTGCAGGGATGGTTGGAACTCCTCATAATGGACATAGCAGATGTACAGACCCGGGACCTCAACACAGGGCCCTTCCAATAAGCTTTGAAGTATTTTGTGTCCTCACCCATCTTTATCTGTTACAACTTCTATTATTGCATGGTATATAACTGAAAATAAATAAAAATCCAACAGGGATGGTGAAAACTCCTCAATATGGGCACAGCAGGTGTACAGACCCGGGAACTCAGCACAGGGATGGTGGGAACCCCTCAATATGGGCACAGCAGGTGTACAGACCTGTGAACTCAGCACATGGATAGTGGGAACCCCTTATAATGGGAACAGCCGGTGTACAGACCTGGGAACTCAGCACAGGGATGGTGGGAACACCTTATAATGGGCACAACCGGTGTACAGACCTGGAAACTAAGCACAGGGATGGTGGGAACCCCTCATAATGGGAACAGCTGGTGTACAGACCTGGGAACTCAGCACAGGGATGATGGGAACCCCTCATAATGGGCACAGCGGGTGTAAACACCTGTGAACTCAGCACAGGGATGGTGGGAACCCATTAAAATGGGCACAGCCGGTGTAAAAAGCCAGAAACTCAGCACAGGGATGGTCGGAACCCCTCATTATGGGCACAGCGGGTGCACAGGCCCAGGAACTTAGCACAGGGATGGTGGGAACCCTTCATAATGGCCACAGCAGGTGTACAGACCTGAGAACTCGTCACAGGGATGATGGGAACTCCTCACAATGGGCACAGCAGGCGTAGAGACCCAGGAACTCAGCACGGGGATGATGGGAACCCCTCATAATGGGCACAACAGATGTACAGCACCAGAAACTCAGCACAGGGATGATGGGAAACCCTCATAATGGGCACAGTAGATGTACAGCACCAGAAACTCAGCACAGGGATAGTGGGAACTCCTCATAATGGGCACAGCTGGTGTACAGACTCGGCACAGGGATGGTGGGGAATGATCTGAGGCGTCTAGGTGCAGAAAAAGGGCTGAATACACCTACTACATGAGCTGGAGCCTACACAGTATGAGCTGGAGCTTCTGGCTTGTCTTGCAGCCAGTTTGTTGTCTGAAAGGGCTTTCCACCAGCAGGAGCCGAATCCAACCCTTCCCCTGGCAATGTGGCCCACTCACTTCCATGAAATTAACCATTCTTGGGTTACCAGTGACTACCAGTCCCCTGCTGTTGATGCTACAGACTGAACTTTTAATTGCTATCTGCCTCCTCACCCTCCGTAAATAAAAATACCTGCTATCATTACCAGCTCCTGCCACCTCTCCTTTCCCATTCTGATGCTACAGAACTGTAAAGGTGTCACACCTCAGCTGCCAAATTTCCAATGCTCAGACACTCAAAAATATTTCTTGCTGTTGACTGTTAGATAATACACATGTTTAAATTAAGATAAACCTGCTTATCTCTACCTCCTATATTTCTGCCTAACCAAGCTGTTTATATACTGTCCAGCCACTGTACATTATTTGTGGCTTTTGTCTCTCAGATAATACACTCTCATGTTAATTTCAAGATAAAACCTACTCATCTCCACCTCCTATATTGCTGCCTAACCAAGCTGTTTATATACTGTCCAGCCACTGTACATTATTTGTGGCTTTCGTCTCTCAGATAATACACTCTCATGTTAATTTCAAGATAAAACCTGCTTATCTCTACCTCCTATATACCTCCTATATTGCTGCCTAACCAAGCTGTTTATAGACTATCCAGCCACTGTACATTATTTACGGCTTTTGTCTCTCAGATAATACACTCTCATGTTCATTTCAAGATAAAACCTGCTTGTCTCTACCTCCTATATTGCTGCCTAATTAAGCTGTTTATTTACTGTCCAGACAACTGTACAATATGTGTGGGTTTTGTCTCTGAGATAGTACACTCTCATGTTCATTTCAAGTTAAAACTTGCTTGTCTCTCCTTCTTATATTGCTGCCTATCTATACTGTTTATATACTGTCCAGCCACGGTACATTATTTGTGGCTTTTGTCTCGCGTTTGTCTCTCAGATAATAAACTCGAATGTTTATTTTAGGATAAAATATGTCTCATTTCTCTCCCTCTCACATTGCAGCATTATTAAGCTGCTTACATACTATCCATCCATCGTAGTATATTTGTGGCTGTTGTTTTTCACATAATACACTGTAATTCTTATATTACAATCTAACCAAACTCAGATAATCAAATATATAATTATTTTGGAAGATAGAACCTGCCTTGTCTTTTTTCTATTTGCTGCCTATTTAAGTTCCTTTATTGTGCTAACACTAGTCAATTTCTACCAAAAACATGCCTGAAGTCTATATTATGAAAAATAATTGGAAATACCAGGATAGGAGGGTTGTTCAGAGAATGTGGAGTTGTGGTTCTGAAGTGTTATTGTGCACTCTGCATTGCCATTTCTCACTCTGAAGTGCACAGGGACATGTAACGTGTAGCACAATCAATGTGTTTGTGTGTAGGTACTCCAGACGCATGAGTTTACATTTGAATGTTCGTGTATATGGGGGTGGGGGAAGAGCAAAAAAATATTTTAAGTGTTTGGGTGTGCTTTTCATTTATTTTTCATCACACAGGGGAACTTTTTTTTCATTACATAGGGGGGGGGGGGGAAACCCCGGTGTCTCACCTGTTCTCCAATTCATTTAATGGATTGCAATCATGCTCCATTTTTTTTCCCTGGTCATACGGGCCGGGGGAATATGACACCAGGACCTAGAACTGATGTTTTACACATCGCTTCTAATTCATTACTTGGAAAGGGAGATCAGTGAACAGACATTTGCTGATCTCCTTCCATTCTACCTAATGGCACCTGCCATGCCAGTCCTGGGTCCGCCAGTGGGTGGGTAGAGCCTGGGAGACATGGCGGGGGCATGCGTGGGGGGGAATGCAGTTACTGCGGTGTGTGGAAGCTGCACAGCCACTGTATTGCTTCCATCTAACAGTCGACAGCTAGCTTGTTATATTTTTATAACCAAAATATTTACGGTGGTGGCGGTAAAAGGATTAAACTGTTTTGCCACTGGCCAATTTGCACAATGTTGAGGGGTTTAGCTGTATTTTTTTAACAATGTTCTGTAGATTTTAGATTTGTTTTTGGCTGCAACTTCAACCATTCAATTCAGGCCTACTACTGCTGATAGAAAAATAAAATTAGATGTTGCATCCTTTTTTTTTCTAGTTAAAATGAATCTGATTGGGGTGCTGCTGATGCTATAGTACATCCAAGGAATTTTGTAAAAGTAAAAAAAAAAAAATGTATTACACATGAAAAATATGTGATGTCTGAAGATGCTGTTGCTGACACCAAAAAATTGTATTTTTCCACCACATACAGGTGAAAGGCATCTCCCAAGCATGTAATTGGAAGGATTGATGTTTTTTTTTTCCCATATCGTCCTTAAAATTGCAATAAAAGGACACTCTCCCCGCTGTATGGTATTTAAAAAATATTTTTTTTTGCTTTCTTATTGTCCCCCATGGCAGTACCAGCCCTTTTTGACATTAGTTTGTCATTTAGCCCCATAAAATTATCAGAATTTAACAACAGAATTCCCCCCTTTCCCTCTTCCCCATGGATTTTGCTATTAAAAAATTTGTGGTTAAAAAAAAAAAAAATTCTATGAAGGGAAAAAACTTTTTAGCTCTTATAATTCTTATAATTCGTCTGTTTAGACAACTCTTTCTGAAATGATGAGCTCGATGGAACCTTTGTACTACCTTAGTTTCCTCCTTCATTTTTTGTTTTACTACTAAAATAAAAATGAACTGGGAGTAGGCGGCTCCATCCCTTTCATAATAAAGCTTACCTCTTAGTCCTTATTAAACAAAAAAAATGCTCTACAATGATTCCTTGACATATAGGTTTTTCCGTTTTCTTTTCCTTTTTCAATATTGCACCCTGTGGTTGGAGGATTGATATGCTTTATATGTTTTATGGTGGGGCTTGTATGCTGATAATGTGATGTCTTGGATCTGCCTGTTCCTGGTGTTCAATAAATAAAATATTTGCAAAAAAATAAAAAATTCCTGCAAGGCAATGTCATAATGTGCTAGTATGCATCGCATACTAGCACATTGTGAGAAACTTACCTTAGAGCAAAGCCCCCCTGGGCCACGATGTCACCGCTGAGACATCTTTCCCCCAGTTTTTCTTTCTGGGTTTGCGGCCTCCGGCTATATGCAGGGCCGTCGGAACAGGACAGGCAAAGCAAGCAACTGCTTGGGGCCCCGAGCTGGCCTGGGGCCCCAGCAGTCCCGCACAGCAGGAAGGAATTTTCCCGCACAGCAGAAAGAGGAGCAAGAGGAGGCAGCACGGGAGCAGGAGGTAAGACAAAATCCCCCCCCCGCTTCCACTCTAATGTCGGGCGATTGGCGCGCCCCCCCTCCCGTGATCGGCGTCCCCCCTCCCGCGATCGGCGGCAAAGTCCTGTGCCCGAAGAATACAGTAGCACCCACCCCCACCCCCCTGCTTCTCAACTCGTATAAAATTTGGGGGCCCCATTCTGTTTGGGGCCCCCAAATTCCTTCAAACGGCCCTGGCTACATGTCTGGCCGGGGGCAAGATGACGCCACTCCTGCACACATGTGCACAGGAGCCACCGTTTCCGGCACAGGCTCTGAAGGTCTGGCACTGTAAGCCGGAACTTCAAAGTACATGTGCCGATGATGTCATTGGCTGCGTGTACTCTGAATATCTTTAAACTGTGCAAGTTTGGGAGATATTCACAGGCCTTATTATAGGTTTACCTGTAAGTACAAGTGGTAGTACAGAGTTTACTACCACTTTAAATTTGGGTTTCGCAAATTATAGCCAGTATTTGATGAACCTTCTGCAAATCAAACCCTTAAAGATGCCTATCTTCCCAATCTGTAATTATCACTATGATTACAGGACAGATCACTCAGAGCAGGGATAACACAACACAACACTCCAATCATACGGGTGGAGACACATGAGTGACAGGGTACGTGGT
This sequence comes from Rana muscosa, assembly GCA_029206835.1. Taxonomy (NCBI): domain Eukaryota; kingdom Metazoa; phylum Chordata; class Amphibia; order Anura; family Ranidae; genus Rana; species Rana muscosa. Next base: position 211,116,968 of record JARGYO010005626.1, read on the forward strand.
ATGTCGTGTCCCGGGGGCCAGTGTTGTAAACACAGACCATCATTTATCTCTTTAAAGCTGAGCCCCGGGCAAGTACAAAGAAAAACAATGATAGCAGTAATGTCATCACAAATTTTAGGGCAGCTAAAACAGTTCCCTTGTATGCCCTCTAATTATTTAGATCTTCCACTGGGCTTTAGGGAAACTCTAAACCAGGGTCTCTCAACCAGGGTTCCTCCAGAGGTTGCTAGGGGTTCCTTGAGCAATCAGCAATATCTGCCTCTCAGATAAGTTCCCACTGACACCATTCATGTTTTTAGCTATCTGTAAAGGGGGAATTCTTCCAAATGACCACAAGTGAAAGGATCATTCTTCCCAATGACCACAAGTGTAAGGAACATTCTTCCCAATGACCACAAGTGAAAGGAGCATTCTTCCCAATGACCACAAGTGTAAGGAACATTCTTCCCAATGACCACAAGTGAAAGGTGCATTCTTCCCAATGACCACAAGTGAAAGGAGCATTCTTCCCAATGACCACAAGTGAAAGGAGCGTTCTTCCCAATGACCACAAGTGTAAGGAGCATTTTTTCCACTGACCACAAGTGTGAGGAGCATTCTTCCCAATGACCACAAGTGTAAGGAGCATTCTTCCCAATGACCACAAGTGTAAGGAACGTTCTTCCCAATGACCACACGTGTACGGAGCATTTTTCCCAATGACCACAAGTGAAAGGAGCGTTCTTCCCAATGACCACAAGTGTAAGGAGCATGTTTCCCACTGATCACAAGTGTAAGGAGCATTCTTCCCAATGACCACACGTGTAAGGAGCATTCATCCCAATGACCACAAGTGTAAGGAGCATTCTTCCCAATGACCACAAGTGTAAGGAACGTTCTTCCCAATGACCACAAGTGAAAGGAGCATTCTTTCCAATGACCACAAGTGTAAGGAGCATTCTTCCCAATGACCACAAGTGTAAGGAATGTTCTTCCCACTGATCACAAGTGTAAGGAATGTTCTTCCCACTGATCACAAGTGTAAGGAGCATTCTTCCCAATGACCACACGTGTAAGGAGCATTCTTCCCAATGACCACAAGTGTAAGGAGAATTCTTCCCAATGACCACAAGTGTAAGGAACATTCTTCCCAATGACCACAAGTGTAAGGAATGTTCTTCCCACTGATCACAAGTGTAAGGAGCATTCTTCCCAATGACCACACGTGTAAGGAGCATTCTTCCCAATGACCACAAGTGTAAGGAGAATTCTTCACAATGACCTCAAGTGTAAGGAGAATTCTTCCCAATGACCACAAGTGTAAGGAACATTCTTCCCAATGACCACAAGTGAAAGGAGCATTCTTCCCAATGACCACAAGTGTAAGGAACGTTCTTCCCAATGACCCCACGTGTAAGGAGCGTTCTTCCCAAAGACCACAAGTGAAAAGAGGCATTCTTCCCAATGACCTCAAGTGTAAGGAGTATTCTTCCCAATGACCACAAGTGTAAGGAACGTTCTTCCCAATGACCACAAGTGAAAGGAGCATTCTTCCCAATGACCACACGTGTAAGGAGCATTCTTCCCAATGACCACAAGTGTAAGGAACATTCTTCCCAATGACCACAAGTGTAAGTAACATTCTTCCCAATGACCACAAGTGTAAGGACTGAGGATTCTTCCCAATGACCACAAGTGTAAGGAACATTCTTCCCAATGACCACAAGTGTAAGGAGCGTTCTTCCCAATGACCACAAGTGTAAGGAACGTTCTTCCCAATGACCACAAGTGTAAGGAGCATTCTTCCCAATGACCACAAGTGTAAGGAGCATTCTTCCCAATGACCTCAAGTGTAAGGAGCATTTTTCCCAATGACCACAAGTGTAAAGAGCATTCTTCCCAATGACCTCAAGTGTAAGGAACACTCTTCCCAATGACCACAAGTGTAAGGAGCATTCTTCCCAATGACCACAAGTGAAAGGAGCATTCTTCCCAATGACCTCAAGTGTAAGGAGCATTTTTCCCAATGACCACACGTGTAAGGAACATTCTTCCCAATGACCACAAGTGAAAGGAGCATTCTTCCCAATGACCCCACGTGTAAGGAGCGTTCTTCCCAATGACCACAAGTGTAAGGAGCATTCTTCCCAATGACCACAAGTGAAAGGAGCATTCTTCCCAATGACTCCACATGTAAGGAGCATTCTTCCCAATGACCACAAGTGAAAGGAGCATTTTTCCCAATGACCACACGTGAAAGGAGCGTTCTTCCCAATGACCCCACGTGTAAGGAGCGTTCTTCCCAATGACCACAAGTGTAAGGAACATTCTTCCCAATGACCACAAATGAAAGGAGCATTCTTCCCAATGACCACACGTGTAAGGAGCATTCTTCCCAATGACCTCAAGTGTAAGGAGCGTTCTTCCCAATGACCACAAGTGTAAGGAGCATTCTTCCCAATGACCTCAAGTGTAAGGAGCATTCTTCCCAATGACCACAAGTGTAAGGAGCATTCTTCCCAATGACCTCAAGTGTAAGGAGCGTTCTTCCCAATGACCTCAAGTGTAAGGAGCGTTCTTCCCAATGACCACACGTGTAAGGAGCGTTCTTCCTAATGACCACAAGTGAAAGGAGCATTCTTCCCAATGACCCCACGTGTAAGGAGCATTCTTCCCAATGACCACAAGTGAAAGGAGCATTCTTCCCAATGACCACACGTGTAAGGAGTGTGAGGGTGAGAGCCCCTGGCTTAGAAGAAATGTGTTTGAAATGGACACAGGACTCTCAAAGAAGCTATTTGAGAAGTTCCAGCAAAAGATTGCTGAGCAGAGAAAACTATGCTTTAAGTTTTCTCTGGATTTTGTAAGTCTGGATTGGGGCTGGAAACTTGAAGACTTCAAAGTGCATTGGGAGGGATGGAGTCTTCAGTCATGTGTCCGGGTTTTCTAGGAGCTCTGCAGGTTGAGTGTGTGGCCAGGTGCACACACTTGTTATAAGGCAGAGCTGAACATAGCTCAGTGTGTGTGGGAAAGGAGTTGGTGTTACAGCAGTTGCTGGAAGGAAGTGTGCTACTGAAAAAGAACTCAGGCAACATCCTTAAGACGTTTCTCCATGTGGGAGAGGTTCCAGGTCAGTAGACTGAGAGAGTTGGGCTAGCTAAGAGAGTCGGGGAGACTGTAGCTGAGACAACTGGAAGAGAGTCTTGGGGACCAGAGGGGACTGTAAGTCTTGGAGGAGTGTGGAAGCCTGGAGTGTCAGGAGAGCCCTTCCTAGAGGCCAGGAGTGGGCCTGTGCAGCAAGGAACTGCGCCCAAGGCTGAGCGAGCCTTAAGAGCCAGGTGGATTGGCATTTTCATGTGTTGATGTTTTTGGGAGAAGAACCCCTGTGTGGGAAACCAAATGCATGTATGAACTTTACTTTCTGTTTCTTTCAATAAAAGTGGGCTACCGCGCCCTTAAACCTTAGTTCCTGTTGGCTGTGAACTCACCTACAATGCATCTATCACTGAGCTAAAAATCCCCCAATGTTACAGTGGTGGATTCAGCGGGCACAAGACGGTGGAATCCGGGTCCTTGCTCCATAGTGAGTTCAAGTCAGGAACTGTTGGCTGTCTGTGGATGTGCAGCCAGGCAAAAGGCATTGCGTGTTGCAGGTGGTGTACATGTAAAGGAAAAGTCATTTTTTTTTTCTCTGCAGTGAACTGCTGCTAGCTGTGTGTAGCAGCCAGGCAAACTGCATTGCGCAGAAGTTTATTGGATGGACTGTTGCATGCAGGTAGTGCACCTGTGAGAATTTTTTCTTTTTACTACTGTGAACTGTGTAACAAACTGCTGTGCATGTGACTGCAAAGATGAGGCAGTCAAAACACAAGAAGTTCATATTAAATCAAGTTCAAGGGGAAGTGAGCTCAGCGTGGCCTGAGAAGATGTCTACGCCTAGGAGGGCCAGTCAAAAGGGGCCAGTGGTGTATGAGATCGTGAATGAGTGGTTCAAGCGGAACCAGACTAAAGAGTCGGATGCAGTTCAAGGGGCTATGATCTTGGCCTCTGATTACATGCAGCCCATGCTGCCCACAGAGGAGGTTGGGGACTTCCTGGAAAAATTTGAAAAAGTCGCTGTAAGGAGAAAATGGCCTAGGAATTGGTGGCCAAAATTGCTGCAAACCTTGTTACAGATAGAGTTCCGGTCGGTTTACCATTTGATGGATGGGGACCAGGATGACTACTGCAAGTTTAAAGAGGAAATCCTTCTCAGAGGAGAGTTCCATCGCATCATGGGCTCCAGCAAAGAGAGGTCATCGCCCATAGCAATGGGAGACGCATCACGGCGACAACAAAGCACCAGTCGAACGGTGGCTCGGGAGAGCATGAGTGTGCATTGGTGTACCAGCCCTGCGTTTTCTGCAAGCATATCGGTTGTCACCCCTGGCAACAGTGGCAAGAAGTCTGTGTGGACTGCAGGGGGTACCAATGAGCATGAGGAATATAAAGATGTGTATTATGGCCGCTTATGTGAAGTGGTCAGCCCAGAAAGAAGGGCACAACAGTCTGTATTCACCAGGAGGTGTAGCCAACCATCTTTGGAGTGCTGGTCTGCTGTTACCCCTAGCAACAGGGATCCTGTGTTACATGCAGGGGGTGTTGGTGGGTCCGGAAAGGCTGCAGTGTTGCTCCATGACCACATGGAAGAGTCAGCCTGTGGAGACACCACAGATGAGAGACAACGCACTCAAATGAAGGCTATGACAACGGCTACAGGAATTGGTAAGACTGTTGCAGTTTATGGGACAGAACCCAATGAAATTAAAGTGTGTTCAGCGGGGAGATCCGCAGTACAGGTGGACTTGCTACAGTGTGCTACCCAGAGTAGGGGGAAGGCACAGAGTAAAGCCCAACTGGCAGCAGGACTAGAGACTAAAAAGGACATGGGGACTCTGTATGTACCTGGTGGAATCCAGCACAGTGCTGGAAGAGCTGTACTAGGGGTGACCAAAGAAATCCATATACCATGTTCCCTAGTGACAGAGACAGGTGCTGCAGGGTTGCCCGGGGAAACCTCCCAGGAGCCCACAGTGTTGGAGCAGAGGGTTTCCCAAGTCAGTTGTGGAGCTGCTCAAGTGGGTAAAGGGCCACCCACAATAGCTACAGCTATGTCTAAGCATCATGATGATCCTCTAAAGGTTGAGAAATGTATTTCTGGAAATGTCATGTTTGAGAATAATGTTGGTAATGAGTTTACTAAAAAGGTTGTAAGTAGGATGTCTTCCATGACCACCAGAGGCAGAGCTGCAGGGTTGTCTGTGGAAACCTCTAGGGATCTCCCTGTGTTGGAACTGGAGGTTGTCCAGGACCGCTCTGGCACTACTCTGGGGGAACAAGGAGTGACTGCACCACACAATGAGAATGTGTGGGTGCAGACCACCCGCCTGGTATGTGACCAGATTGGTGAACAAGTTGTTCACCCTGGTAAAGCTGGTAGTAAAAAACTGGATGTGATGGTAGCGCCACCAGAACAATCTGGTCAAAATAGTGTATTGCACCCTGCGTTTTGTGACGAAGCATTGTCCCAATGTGACATAAGTGAAACTGTGCTTGTACAATGTGATGCGTATAGAGATGACAAATGTACAGTATTGGGTAATGAGTCCCAGGTTCCTTTGGTGCCTCTTGGAACAGGTGATGCACTGCTTCAGGATACCTGTCAGGGAAGTACCACTGACTGGGACAGCTGGGCCAAACAATTGCTAGCCATGCTGGATAAGGCTAGGTTACGTAACACAGATGTGGACATGACACCTGTTATGCCCAATGGAGGGATTGCAGGGTGGCCAGTGGCCAAGGGCGTGTTGGCCCCGGCAGAGATTGGCCCCCTCCAATCAGAAGGACCGGTTAAGGGCGCATGCATGGCAGTTGGGTTATATGCAGCCCAACCGCTAGAAAATAGTGAGTGCAAAAATGGCAATGTGACGTATGACCTGCAGCGGCTCGCTGATGCTGGGACAGAGAGGGTAAATGTGAGGCGCACATCTGACAGCGCTCCAGTTGAGCACCAAGCTGTGGAGACCGATACCGCAAGTGAAGTGGAGGTCACTGTATATGTCCCTACCTTTCCAGCTTCAGTGGATGAGCCCCTCCACGTCATTGATAATGGAAAAGTCCCTAGAAAGGTCTTGCATGTAGATGTGGATCGCATTAAGATGACAAATGTGTTGTTGAAAATTCTTGAAGTCCAAAAAACACATTTGCTGTACACCTGGGTGTCTCCACCGTGGTCGGACAAGGTGGTACTGCATAGTACCAGTAGGTGGAATCAAGTAGTACAAGCTATGCTTGATGTAAATCACAAGAGGAACTGGTTGGTACCATATTTATTAGCAGTGTGGCAAATGGTCTCAAGGTTCTCTGAGAGGGTGCTTCCAGTTACCGGTTTGGATGGAAGGCGCTCAGGAGAACGTTTGAAAACATCAGAGGTCTCTCCGCCTGATGCTGTGACTAGGAAAAGTTCTGCTGATGTGGTCCAAAGTGCGGCTGAGCAGTCGTCAGTAGAGGGCACAGACACTGCCTCACCCACTAGACCTCACGTGAAGGAAGGGCCCGAAATAGACGTGGCAGTAGCAGAGATTTTTCATGTCATTCGCACAAAGGTACAAATTAAAGTACCCGGAGACACTGTGAGGGGAACCACTGATGGTATTGGAAGTGGCAACATCAGAATTTGTGGTATGTCACTGGTTGTTACTGATGATAAGGGTTTAGTTGCCGTGGGTAACCTCTGAAAAATTGTTAAACCAAAAAAAACTGTTGTGATGGGAAAAACTGGTATCGGTGAAGGAAAAGGTGGTTCCCCATCAGGCAAAGTATTAGGAACAGGTCCCCTATATCAAGAAAGTGAGGGTATTAGGGAAGGCAGAGTTCCCCAGAGAAAAGCAAATAAGCCCAGGAACCCCAGAAGAGGGAGAAAGCGTAGAATAAAAACGAGTAGGATCCTATGGAGAGTTAAGGAAGGACTTGGCTGGAAGCGTACCCGAAAAAAGGGTTGGGCCTACGCGGCTGACAGCCGGCACAGAGGTGTCCCAACCCTGATGACGTGTGCTGGTGTTCCTCCCTCCGGATCGAAACATAGGGGGGGGATATGTGAGGGTGAGAGCCCCTGGCTTAGAAGAAATGTGTTTGAAATGGACACAGGACTCTCAAAGAAGCTATTTGAGAAGTTCCAGCAAAAGATTGCTGAGCAGAGAAAACTATGCTTTAAGTTTTCTCTGGATTTTGTAAGTCTGGATTGGGGCTGGAAACTTGAAGACTTCAAAGTGCATTGGGAGGGATGGAGTCTTCAGTCATGTGTCCGGGTTTTCTAGGAGCTCTGCAGGTTGAGTGTGTGGCCAGGTGCACACACTTGTTATAAGGCAGAGCTGAACATAGCTCAGTGTGTGTGGGAAAGGAGTTGGTGTTACAGCAGTTGCTGGAAGGAAGTGTGCTACTGAAAAAGAACTCAGGCAACATCCTTAAGACGTTTCTCCATGTGGGAGAGGTTCCAGGTCAGTAGACTGAGAGAGTTGGGCTAGCTAAGAGAGTCGGGGAGACTGTAGCTGAGACAACTGGAAGAGAGTCTTGGGGACCAGAGGGGACTGTAAGTCTTGGAGGAGTGTGGAAGCCTGGAGTGTCAGGAGAGCCCTTCCTAGAGGCCAGGAGTGGGCCTGTGCAGCAAGGAACTGCGCCCAAGGCTGAGCGAGCCTTAAGAGCCAGGTGGATTGGCATTTTCATGTGTTGATGTTTTTGGGAGAAGAACCCCTGTGTGGGAAACCAAATGCATGTATGAACTTTACTTTCTGTTTCTTTCAATAAAAGTGGGCTACCGCGCCCTTAAACCTTAGTTCCTGTTGGCTGTGAACTCACCTACAATGCATCTATCACTGAGCTAAAAATCCCCCAATGTTACAGGAGCGTTCTTCCCAATGACCACAAGTGAAAGGAGCATTGTTCCCAATGACCCCACGTGTAAGGAGCGTTCTTCCCAATGACCACAAGTGTAAGGAACATTCTTCCCAATGACCACAAATGAAAGGAGCATTCTTCCCAATGACCACACGTGTAAGGAGCATTCTTCCCAATGACCACAAGTGAAAGGAGCATTCTTCCCAATGACCACAAGTGTAAGGAACATTATTCCCAATGACCACAAGTGAAAGGAGCATTCTTCCCAATGACCTCAAGTGTAAGGAGCGTTCTTCCCAATGACCACAAGTGTAAGGAACATTCTTCCCAATGACCACACGTGTAAAGAACATTCTTCCCAATGACCACAAGTGAAAGGAGCATTCTTCCCAATGACCCCACGTGTAAGGAGCGTTCTTCCCAATGACCACAAGTGTAAGGAGTGCTCTTCCCAATGACCACAAGTGTAAGGAGCATTCTTCCCAATGACCTCAAGTGTAAGGAACGTTCTTCCCAAAGACCACAAGTGAAAGGAGCATTCTTCCCAATGACCACAAGTGAAAGGAGCATTCTTCCCAATGACCACAAGTGTAAGGAGCATTCTTTCCAATGACCACAAGTGTAAAGAGCATTCTTCCCAAAGACCACAAGTGTAAGGAGCATTCTTCCCAATGACCACAAGTGAAAGGAGCATTCTTCCCAATGACCTCAAGTGTAAGGAGCGTTCTTCCCAATGACCTCAAGTGTAAGGAGCGTTCTTCCCAATGACCTCAAGTGTAAGGAGCGTTCTTCCCAATGACCACAAGTGTAAGGAGCATTCTTCCCAATGACCTCAAGTGTAAGGAGCATTCTTCCCAATGACCACAAGTGTAAGGAGCATTCTTCCCAATGACCTCAAGTGTAAGGAGCGTTCTTCCCAATGACCTCAAGTGTAAGGAGCGTTCTTCCCAATGACCACAAGTGTAAGGAACATTCTTCCCAATGACCACAAGTGTAAGGAATGTTCTTCCCAATGACCACAAGTGTAAGGAACGTTCTTCCCAATGACCTCAAGTGTAAGGAACGTTCTTCCCAATGACCTCAAGTGTAAGGAACATTCTTCCCAATGACCTCAAGTGTAAGGAACATTCTTCCCAATGACCTCAAGTGTAAGGAACATTCTTCCCAATGACCTCAAGTGTAAGGAACATTCTTCCCACTGATCACAAGTGAAAGGAGCATTCTTCCCAATGACCTCAAGTGTAAGGAGCGTTCTTCCCAATGACCACAAGTGTAAGGAACATTCTTCCCAATGACCACAAGTGAAAGGAGCATTCTTCCCAATGACCTCAAGTGTAAGGAACGTTCTTCCCAATGACCTCAAGTGTAAGGAACATTCTTCCCAATGACCACAAGTGTAAGGAACATTCTTCCCAATGACCACAAGTGTAAGGAACATTCTTCCCAATGACCTCAAGTGTAAGGAACATTCTTCCCAATGACCACAAGTGTAAGGAACGTTCTTCCCAATGACCACACGTGTAAGGAGCGTTCTTCCCAATGACCACAACAGGCCAAGTTTGCAGGTTTTCCTTTATCTTGCACAGGTGCTTTAAATCAGAGTCAATGGCTTGGCATTTTGGACAGCTATTTTATGTAAGAGAAATTCCCCAAACATGGCCTGTTGGAGGTACTTGAGGACAGGGTTGAGAACCACTGGTGTATAGTATACTTTAAACTGAGTAGTGTATCCATACAACAGGTTTATTCTGAGGTAGCCTGAGTGAACCATTTGCTGGAAAGTATTTGTGGATCACTAATTCCTTTTTAATTTTTTCCCTGGAGTGATTTGTTTAAGTGTTTGTACATTTAAAACTCTTTTTTTTTTTTTTATTATTATTGTTTCTCATCTCCCTTCGAAAGAGATTCACTCTCTCTTATTGTCCTGGCAACTATTGCCTCTGAGATAGAATGTTTTCACTGGAACAGGAGATGAGGGGAAATCTTTCAATGGGGACACCTGCCTAAGAGGGGAATTCCGCACACTTTGGGAGATTTACCATCACTTCCTGCTGCGTCTCTGGGACAGGAAGTGAAGGGAAATCTCCGGTATACAGTCAAAAAATAATTGGACTCTATCCCAAACTAAAACAATGTGGGTCTATATATACTTTAACTTGGATGTCAGAGCCTTTCCAGTTCTGAGCACTGAGCAACAGATCCTCCTTCATATTAAAGCCTGAGCCCTGGGTATGGAGGTCACTCAGCAGGGGGGGGGGGGGGGAAATCCTGGTATAATATTAGAAATAATGTAATATAATGTAAATATAGTAATGTAAATGTTCTGTTTCTTTCCTCTTATTCTTGGTTAATAAGTGATCAGTTGCTATAGGGCCGCAGGACAAACATGACGGTCACCAGATAGCGATAGGACAAGACAATAGCTGCATGACGGACAGGACTGACTGAGCGTGACCCAGAGAAATAGATCTGCCTGGAGTGTGCATCCAGGGACTGACTACCCACATGTTGCATCAATAACAGGATGGGGAGCAAATGTTGTCACATTCCGGAATTCCTCATCGATCCTCATAAATCATATGTTCAGTGAATACATGTGTAGCGCTACCCCCCCCCTCCTAGGGGGCAGCTGGATTTTGGGTCCCCCTATTCCTGCACAGTCAGGCAACATGCATTTTCAACTCTTATTCAGAGACAAGGAATCAGTCCATGGGCTTGTTTTTGTTGTTTTTTGGGGGAAAAACAGCTTGAATAGGGTATAGGGATCATGGGACGCCCAATCTGACTCGAAGAACAACAAATGAGGTCAACTATAATACTAAAAAACTAAAAAACTAAAAAAAAATTATAAAAAATACTAAACCCCCCCCCCCCCTATCGTTTTCAGCCAAGGAAACTGCCATCTTGGCCTCTGTTTAACCACTTGACAACTGGGCACTTAAACCCCCTTAATAACCAGACCAATTTTCAGCTTTCGGTGCTCTCACATTTTGAATGACAATTACTCAGTCATACAACACTGTACCCATATGAATTTTTTGTCCTTTTTTTCACACAAATAGAGCTTTCTTTTGGTGGTATTTAATCACTGTTGGGTTTTTTATTTTTTGCGCTATAAGAGAAAAAAGACTGAAAATTTTGTAAAAAAATGATTTGTTTTTCGTTTCTGTTATAAAATTTTGCAAATTACAATTTTTTCTTCATAAATTTTGGCCAAAATTTATACTGCTACATATCTTTGGTAAAAATAAGTACAAATTGGTGCATATTATTTGGTCTTTGTGAAAGTTATAGAGTCCACAAGCTATGGTGCCAATATCTGAAAATTGATCACACCTGAAGTACTGACGGCCTATCTCAATTCTTGAGACCCTAGCATGCCAGAAAAGTACAAATACCCCCCAAATGACCCCTTTTTGGAAAGAAGACATTCCAAGGTATTCAGAAAGAGGCATTGTGAGTTTTTTGAAGTTGTCATTTTTTCCCACAATTCTTTGCAAAATCAAGATTTTTTTTTTCTCTTTTTTTTTTTTCACAAAATTGTCATATTAGCAGGTTATTTCTCACACACAGCATATGCATTCCACAAATTACACCCGAAAACACATTCTGCTATTCCTCCCGAGTATGGCGATACCACATGTGTGAGACTTTTACACAGCATGGCCACATACAGAGGCCCAACATGCAGGGAGCACCTTCAGGCGTTCTGGAGCACCCAGGCCAATTCTGACATTTCTCTCCTACATGTAAAAATCATCATTTGTTTGCTAGAAAATTACATAGAACCCCAAAACATTATATATGTTTTTTTAGCAAAGACCTTAGAGAATATAATGGTGGTTGTTGCAACTTTTTATCTCGCACGATATTTGCGCAGCAATTTTTTTAACGCGTTTTTTACGGAAAAAAAATGTTTTGTGCTTAAAAAAAAATAAAAAACAGTAAAGTTAGCCCAATGTTTTTGCATAATGTGAAAGATGAAGTTACGCCGAGTAAATAGATACCTAACATGTCGCCCTTAAAAATTGCACACACTCGTGGAATGGCGCCAAACTTCGCTACTTAAAAAATCCCCATAGGCGACGCTTTAAATATTTTTACTGGTTAAATGTTTTGAGTTACAGAGGAGGTCTAGGGCCAAAATGATTGCTCTCGCTCTAACGTTCGCAGAGATACCTCACATGTGTGGTTTGAAAACCGTTTTCATATGTGGGCGGGACTTACGTATGCGTTCGCTTCTGTATGCGAGCTCACGGGGACAGGGGCGCTTTAAAAAAAAAAATAATAATTATTCTTCATTTTACTTTATTTATTTTAGTTTGACATGGTTTTCCGCCCCAAACATTTTTTTGATCACTTTTATACCTATTACAAGGAACGTAAACATCCCTTGTAATAGGAATATGGCATGACAGGTCCTCTTTACAGTGAGATATGGGGGGGGGGGGGGTGTCAATAAGACCCCACATCTCACCTCTAGGCTGGGAAGCCTGAAAAAAATACAAAAAAAAACCCAACAATCCTGGCTTTGATCGTAGCGGTGAGTCGGTAGAAGCACCGGAGGGCGGCGGGGGGGGGGGGGGGGACGACATCCCCTCTCGCCTCCCGTAAGAATGATCAAGCGGCGGAACAGCCACTATGATTGTTGTTATGGTGTAGGGAATCGCCGGCTGAAAAAGCTAATATCTGAATGATGCCTGTAGCTGCTCCCATCATTCAGATATCCCTGCATAAAGTCAAGGACGTCATATGACGGCCGGAGGGCGGGAAGTGGTTATTGCAGAGTATTGCCGGGCATTGCGGAGTATTGCCGGGCATTGCGGAGTATTGCAGGGCATTGCGGAGTATTGCAGACTATGGCAGGGTATTGCGGTGTATGGCAGGGTATTGCACGGGGTATTGCACAGGGTATTGTGGAGGGTATTGCAGAGTATTGTGGAGGGTATTGCAGAGTATTGTGGAGGGTATTGCAGAGTATTGTGGAGGGTATTGCAGAGTATTGCGCAGGGTATTGCAGAGTATTGTGCAGGGTATTGCAGAGTATTTTGCAGAGTATTGCGCAGGGTATTGCAGAGTATTGCGCAGGGTATTGCAGAGTATTGCGCAGGGTATTGCATAGTATTGCGCAGGGTATTGCAGAGTATTGCGCAGGGTATTGCAGAGTATTGCACCAGGGTATTGCAGAGTATTTTGCAGGGTATTGCGCAGGGTATTGCAGAGTATTGCGCAGGGTATTGCAGAGTATTGCGCAGGGTATTGCAGAGTATTTTGCAGGGTATTGCAGAGTATTTTGCAGGTTATTGCAGAGTATTTTGCAGGGTATTGCAGAGTATTTTGCAGGATATTGCAGAGTATTGCACCAGGGTATTGCAGAGTATTGCACCAGGGTATTGCAGAGTATTGCACCAGGGTATTGCAGAGTATTGCGGCAGGGTATTGGCAGGGTATTTTGCAGGGTATTTTGCAGAGTATTGGCAGGGTGTATTGCAGGGTATTGGCAGGGTATAGCACAGGGATGGCTGAGCAGGGATGGATGGATGGCTGGATCTGTGACTGCAATTGTCACAGATCCAGCCCACAGCGCTGCTGCCTTGATCTGCACCCTCCCCTCTCCTCTCACACTGTACCGATCGGTACAGAGAGGGGAGGGAGGAACCGGCGTCATCAAATGACGCCGGTCTGTTTACAAGTGATTGCTCCGTCATTTGACGGAGCGATCACGTGGTAAACGGCCGCTATCAGCGGCGATTTACCGCGATTCGTGATCCGCCGGGTCCTCTGGACCCGGCGGTCACGGAGTTTCCCGTGTGCGCGCCCCAGGGGGCGCGCGGGAGCGCGATTCTGGGAGGACGTTATATAACGTCCTCCCAGAGTTAAGCAACCACCTTGTCGACGTTATTTGTCGGCAGGTGGTTGTTAAGTGGTTAATCTACAACTGCCATGATGCTGCACATGTGATCAGTTATGACACCAGCCATTGGATGGTTTGAAACAAAAATGTGTCAATTCAAACAATTCCTATATGTGACCCCAGCTTTAAAATAGAACAAAGTATGCGTATTATAGTCCATGTATCAAACAATGCAATTCATGTTCCTGTCCAACAGGTACGGCTGCAAAACTTGACTGCATACAACCCTCAAGGAGGAGTCAAATCAGGCTTGTATGGTCACGGTGACCGATTGCAGGTTTCCAGCCAATTTTCCAATCCACTCCATCCGGCAGTGCTAGATATCCCAGATGCGGGTTCTTACAGATGTTCACTTGCCTTCTGTCAGGAAAGGCTTCACCCGCTGGTGGCGCTGTTGGTCCTATGGATTGCAGTACTAGTGTCTACCAGCAGGTGTCCTCTTGCAGCCAGTATCTTTGATAGAGGATCTCACCTGCTGGTGGTAATGCCTGATCCATGGGCCGTAGTACCTGCATCCACCAGCGGGTGTATTCCGGTGTTCTGCCGAGCTGGTTCCGCCTATCGATATGGTTCCGAGCTCGACTGCGCAGGCGCAATCCGAGGCGACGGAATTCTCCGAGCGTGAACAGCTGTTCGGCAGCTGTAGACACGCTCGCTCCCGATGCTAGGGGAACCAGCTCGACAATAAAGTGGCGGGGGGGCGGAGACTGGGACACGCCGCTCTATAGGGCGGCATTAAACAAGTTGATGGCCGGGTGACACGCCGCTCTGTACAGCAAGGGGCGGATGAGTGAGTGTGCGCTCCCTGCAATGTTAGACGGCAATTATATGTACAACACTCACCCTATAGAGCGGCGTGTCACAGTGTCCGCCCCCGCCCCTTGCGCCCGCTCATGAACTTTTTAAAAAATACAGAGCGGCGTATCACCCGGCCATCAACTTGTTTAATGCCGCCCTAGAGAGCGGCGTGTCCCAGTCTCCGCCCCCCGCCGCTTTCTGCGCGGCGTGTATCCTCGGGAGCGAGCGCGCCTACAGCTGACGAACAGCTGTAGATGTTCGTAGATTTCCGTGTGTTCCGAGTGCGCATGCGCAGTCGAGCTCGGAACCATATCGATAGGGGAACTAGGTCAACAAGACACCGGCAGTGTGGGGCAGGCAGCACTTCCTCTGCTCAGCTGTCACATAAGGACAATCACTGCAGTCCTATAAATACCCGGCGAGACCTTACATGCTCGAGTTGGTATCTCTCTCTCCTGAGCCTGCATCTGACCCTGAGCCTGCATCTGACCCGACCTGATCCTATCCTGAGCCTGCATCTGACCCGACCTGATCCTATCCTGAGCCTGCATCTGACCCGACCTGATCCTATCCTGAGCCTGCATCTGACCCGACCTGATCCTATCCTGAGCCTGCATCTGACCCGACCTGATCCTATCCTGAGCCCATCCTGGACCTGCCCCTTCTGTTACCTCTTGACCTTGGATTCCTACCCCGCAGCCTGTCCATCCATCCTCTCCCTGCTCTGTTGTTTTCCCGTCCTCACCCATCTGCTGATATCCCCCGGTGTATGATCTCGGCCTGGCTTTTTTTACGATTACGGTATCTCCCCTTGATTTGTATATACTATTCGTTGTTGGTTGTGCACTGGTTGTTTTCACTTGTTTGTCACCTTGTAAATAAACACCTTTTATTTCACTTACATGCGTTTTTGGTCTCCTCTGTGTAGTCACACAGTCTGGTCTACTAGATTCCCTGACACCTTCCCTCCCCCACGATGAAGAACCTGATCCAGCCTGTGTAACCACCGTGAGCAGTTATGAGTCACTGCACACAGCCCTGTTCCTCCTGCCCGTCAATATGGGATAACGTGTATGGAGACTCTCAATTAGCAGGGTGAACCAGGGAAAAAGGAAAAAAGGGAAAAAAATCCTCATAGCGTAAAAACTTCTTCATTTATTGTTTTAAAATATCATCAGTACAAGTTACCAATGGCAAAAAAAGCTGCATACAGCAAAAAATCAATAAAAGTTGGTCTAGGGGTCAGCAGACACTTATCCTAGGACTCAACTGCAACACACCGTGCGTTTAGTCTTGGCGCGTTTCGTCATTAATATGAAGTCACCAGAAGCTTCTGATGACGTCATATTAATGATGAAACGCGTTAACCCTAGACGTACAGTGTGTTGCAGAACTTTTATTGATTTTTTGCTGTATGCAGCTTTTTTTTGCCATTTATAACTTGTACTGATGAAATTTTTAAACAATAAATTAAGACGTTTTTACGCTATGAGGAATTTTTTCCCCTTTTTTCCTGTTTTCTGGATTCACCCTGCTAAATGAGAGTCCCTGTTCACGTTATCCCATATTGATGGGCAGGAGGAACAGGGCTGTGTGCGGTGACTTATATCCTCTCACGGTGGCTACACAGGCTGGATCAGATCCCTCATCGCGAGGAAGGGAAGGCGAGTGAACGTCTGTGAGAACCCGCATCTGGGATATCTAGCACTGACGGACGGAGCGGATAAGAAAATTAGCTGGAAACCTGCAATCGGTCACAGTGACCATACATGTCCGATTTGACTCCTTCCTGTCATAAGACAGAGAGGGTCAACACAGTCTGGTGAGTAGGGATCCATATCCCGTTTTGCCTGTTTTTTTACCTGTTGGAAGGAATGTGTCACACAGCCTCTGACCATTGTGTGTTGTATGCAGTCAAGTTTTGCAGCTGTACCTGTTGGACAGGAACATGAATTGCATCGTTTGAAAAGTAGACTATAATACACATACGGTACTTTGTTCCATTTTAAAGCTGGGATCACATATAGGAATTGTTTTAATTGACACATGTTTGGTTGAGAGCACAACACATGGGAGTGTTACATTACCATTGAAAACATCTACGTGATGACAAAACGCATCTGGGAGGACGCACAGTGACGTCACTACGCTGAAGGAGTGAGGCTCCCATTATGCCGGCCGGCTAACTTGTAAATGCTGTTTTTATCGTGCGCTGTTGTAAGTACAACTTACGTTTTTTAATAAATTTTGTCCATACGGAGTTATACTATGGTCTGCTCTTCTATCTATTCCATGACGGGGGTTATGAGATCTGGATAAGTGTGGGGACAGCTTGATCTGGGAATTCCCGATCCATTCGAAGAATATCCACTCTGGAACCAAAGGCCATGGCTGGGTTACAGCCGATCGCTTTAACATGCTTGCCTTCTGGTAAGCGGCTTCTTTATATGGTGATGGAATTTCACAAGTGTTTTGAGAAGTCGCTGTGGTGCCGTCCCTTTTCTCTTAACATAATAACTGTGTACATCTACAGACCATATTGGGTGCAATACTGAGTGGACTAATTTGCCCTATTCGATTAGAATTTGGTTCACACTGTCTGGACTGGTCAATCAATTTTAGCAATTTTAGTACTGTCAGAATTAGTTTAAAATTAGGGTTGGCGCCGTTTTTCCTTCTTATATTTGTCTTTGGTGTTTTCCCACTATTGCTGCTGCCTGTTTTGTAATATCTGGATTTTTTGTGCTAGCGCAGTTTTTTTCTTGATAAGTGTTACATTATCGGCACGTGCCGGAAATTAAACTGTTTTATGGACGGGTTTACTTCCGCTTTAAATATGATGCAAATTACATAAATCAATTTGTGAAAAAAGGGAAAACAATATCCAGTATAGATAGAAAGTCCATAAGTGAAAGACAAGAGATTCCTATTCTGTGTTCAAAGTCTATTCATTTAGTGATTGACCTCCATCACCAATGGAAAAACATCCAAATAGTAAAGCCGCCACCAGATAAGCAAAATGCACGCTTACCAACTATCGTGTGACCTCCTACTTAAAGAGTGGTCGGATGAACGTGTATTAGGGCACCCAGCCCTGGATATCACTGTGGC
Source organism: Rana muscosa (assembly GCA_029206835.1). Classification (NCBI taxonomy): domain Eukaryota; kingdom Metazoa; phylum Chordata; class Amphibia; order Anura; family Ranidae; genus Rana; species Rana muscosa. The sequence goes on from JARGYO010005626.1 coordinate 211,134,702, forward strand.
AATCACTGCAGCTCCTCAGCTGATTGGCAATTCAGGCCGGCTGTTACTCAGATGCCAACCCATATAAGTATACCAAATAAAAGAGAAAGGTGCTTCGATAGTGTAAAATCACATGTCATATCACTCACATTCCACCATGTCATAAAAGTGCTTTAAACAAATCCAAGCACAAACAGCTCCTGCCCTTCTGGGCTTTTGCGATGATGTCAGCACGATGATCCTCTCTACGTGTTTCGTCACACATGACGTTGTCCAGGGGCACGTATGAGGTCAAATTCCTTCTCTATGTACACTGGAAACATGACCAAATACGTAACTGCATTCCCTCTGGAACAGCAACAGTCTTCCTGGACTTGGCAAAGGAAATACCCCTTCTAGCAGCACTGTGTCTCCTAGGTGGAATTTTAACAAAGTCCCAACTTGCAGGAACTCTATGTGCCCTCTCTTGAAAATACCAGCCCACTTTGCTGCTTGTCTGAGGACAAGGGATTATGAAAAAGCTTGTTGGCACTGCTCCAGATAGCTTGCTGGATATTACATTGGGCAGTTCTCTCCCTTTTAGGCCCTGGGGGTGTAGAGGTACTCACACTGTCCCTGGAAATCCTTCTGCTTCAGAAGGGACTGCTGTTCAGGCCTCTTGCTGTCCAGTCCCTTCTATTCAAGCCAGGGGTCTCCTAGAAGAGACTGTAGGGTACTGGAGATTTCTCTGTCCTTCTTCCTTCAGCTCCCAGCCTGGAGGCAGAGCCCCCCTCAACCTCAGGGTCCCCTTGCAGGCTACACAACAAAGCTATCCTCACTCCCAACTCTCCCCTTGCTGGTCAGCCTCCACAATATTTAAGGGCTGATTCAGCCACCCTGTCAGGCCTCCTGCCGGGGGATTGGCTAGATTCCCATAAATATGCAGATCAGGACCTCCTGGCCTCCACCCACTAGCTTCTAGAAACTTCCACAATCTCCCAGAACCAGGGAGAGGTACCAGAGGCCTGCCCTGTAAAGCCCTTCAGCCTGACCTACAGCAACCCCAATAAATTAACCAGACTCTCAGACTACTGTGACTTTACCTACACTAGTCTGAACACTAGAGGATGCTACACATGTTTCATATTTGTATGATTCTAGCTCACATACAGTATACATTTATAGACTGTCCATGTAGGCATTTACTATATCTCAGGTGGTACAGCCAGCATCCTTGCTGAAAGACTGCTCAGATAAGAATAATGAGCCTTTTAGGGCAGGCATTGTTTTTACTCAGTAGACTGATAGTCAAGAACTGAGAGAGAGAGGAACAAGGAAGCACAATAATTGAGCATCTAAACAGGGAGCAGAAACTGATATATTTAACAGGTAGATGTAATTGCCCAATAAAAACAAACTCTGATAAGACGTGTTTTCTTTTCATTTACAGTACTGTAGATCTAAACCCAAGGGATAAATGACATGTTAAAGTCGATCTCCGTGGAAAAACCCTCCCCACCGCAAGGGTTAACTGCTCGTCTTGTCTAGGGGATGATGATGAATAAGGTGCTATACTTACCTTATTCCTTGCAACCCGCAGGCTGAAGTTCCTCCACTCTGTGCGACCGGTCCCCTGAAGTCGATTAATTTCGCTGTCTGACCAGTCACAATTCTCTGACATCATCCCGTGCAATGCCGCACCAGCAGACCTACATTGTACGCGAGGAGCGCCCGCCCACATTCCGGAAGGTTCGACAACTGAAGAGCGCACCGGCTGCAGGGGGAGTGAGTAACAGGGTAAGTAAATCACCTTTATTTATTTTCTCTTGAGAGGAGTTGATGAACCACTTGAAGATTGGCATGTTTTACCCCCTTCATGTCCAGGCCATTTTTCATCTTTCAGCGCTGTCGCACTTTGAATGACAATTACAACACAGTACCCAAAATAATTTTATATATTTTTTTAGATAGATAGAGATTTATTTTGGTGGTCACTGGGTTTTTTATTCTCTGCTATATAAATGCACAACAAAATCAAAAAAATTGCGAAAATCTTGAAAAAAAAAACAAAAAACAGGGTTTTCTTCGTTTCTGTTTAAAAAAAGAATAATAATAAAAAAAAAATTCTTAATAAATTTTCAAAATATATCCTGTTACATTTCTTTGGTAAAAAGAAAAAAAAAATAACCAAAATCAGTGTATATTATTTTTTACATAATTTACAAACTATGGTAAATATATTTTTGAAAATTGATCAATCCAGTTTTCTGAGGCCCTAAAATAACAGAACAGTAAAATAACAGAACAGTACAAATATCCCCCAAATGACCCCATTTTGAAATGTAGATATTAAGAGGCATGGCGAGTTTTATATGTACCGGTAATTTTTGTTGCCACAATTTTTTTTAGAAAATAATTTTTTTTTAATAAAATTTGATTTTATTTCACATTTCAACTAGTAATTTCTCACACCCAATATAAGCATGCTTTTAATTACACTCCAAAACACAAATTTTTCTGTGCCTCCTGAGTATAGGGTTACCACATGTGTGAGACTTTTTTTGCTGCCTAGCTGCATAGAGAGGTACAAAATCCAAGGAGCACCTTTAGGCTTTCTAGGGACATAAATTACTCATCTAATTTTCTGACTACCTATCACATTCCTTGAGGTCCTGGAGTGCCAGGACAGGAGAAACACCCACAAAATGACCCTATTTTGCAAAGTAGACCCTCCAAGGTATTTAATTAGAGAGATGGTGAGTCTTTTGAAGATCACATTTTTTGGAAAATGAAGAAAGAAAATCTAATTGTATTTATTTATTTTATTTATTTTTTACACACAGCTGTCAATTAATAAAATATTTTTATCACATAGCAAGAGCATACTTAGAATGACACTCAAAACACATTCTGCTATCCCTCTCTAAATGTACATAATATAACTGGGTACTAACAGTTATAGGTAAAGTTGATCCAGGGAAAATCCGATTGCCTCTCGGGGGATCAGGAATTTTTTCCCCTGCTGTAGCAAATTGGATCATGCTTTGCTGTTTTTTGTACCTGTAGCGGGGTCGCTTTTAAGGCCCCAGGACTACGTTACCCAGAACCCCATTCGGCCCCAGGGCGGAGGTTCCACCGCAGAGACTCATGGGAGGGGTTACTTAAGTGAGAGGCGAGGCGGAGCTCGCTCTCTTGGGACACGGCGCTTCAAGTAACAAGTCATCCTGTGCGGATCGGCTGTGGAGCAAGGCCTGAAGCCTGAGGCCTTGCTTGAAGTCCAAAGAGCCTTCCACCATACTGCGGAGCCTGGGTGGATCCTGACCCATCGTGATAGGACGTGAGTTGGATCGGGGACTCGATCGGAGCAGACCCTGTGTGCGACACACATGCAGTGGAAGTCCCAGGCTGGGATCGCGCCTGGAGTGGTGAGCGGGCACCTGCCCATATCAATAGACTGAGCTGTGTTCAGGCCTGTAGACTGCCTAGGCCCGTTGTTCGCTCACCAGTGTTTCTTGGGGGTCCGGTAGCGGGACAGAGTTGAAGTACCTACCCCCCCCATTTTGCCCTGTTATTTCAAGTTACCACCCAATGTGGATTACAAATGGTTATTTCTTCAAGTGCACCAACGAAAGCTGGCCGGTGAAGAAACCTTCCTTCTTTAGGGAAAAGAGACTCAGTTCCATCCCATGTCAGGCCTGACTTAGGCGGGGAGTTAGAAAGTTTGTGTTACTACGCCATAGGAGAGCGCACGCCATAATAGCTCCACGTGGTGGACACTGCGCGGCGCCATATTATTGTGCTGCACCTAGTACATTGATTGATGCAGGGCTCTGCAGGCCCATGTTTATGTTGCATGTTATACCTTGAATCCTTCATTACCAGTAAAGCTGATATATATATTTTATATTCTTGCCTCAGCATGTTGTCTGGCTGTTTAGAGATTATTAGGTACAATACACCTGAGAGTGATAGGAGTTTAACCCTAGACTGACTGTGCCAGAGTGGGTCGAGTAAGATTGCCGGGGGTTGGCGGTACTGTGTGCAGGGCCCGAAATCAAACCAGCGGCTCTCTTAACTGGTGGTAGCACTACACGTGGGGGCTCGTGAGTCCGGGATCCTGTTGCAGCAAATAGCAGCCAAAAAGTACCAGCATGGACCCACTAGAAGTAGTGAAGTGGTGCGCAGCAGTCAACACAGATCCAAATGGGGCAGTAATCATAGAACTCCCAGGGATCTGGCAAGAAGATGCAGTGAAACAGTTAGTGATGTCACTGTCCCCACAACAGAAGGCATGGATAGTGGATGTCAGATTAGAACCTCCTTTGACATATGTACTGATAAAATGGAAGGATGGAGTCCCAGAAGACTTCAAGAAGCCAAGCATAGAAACGGCGGATAAACAAACTTATAGGCTAATACGCGCCCCATCCAACCTAAAAGATGTAAAGAAAGAAGAGAGTCCCGGGTCGCCGCAGGGCACCCTCAGCACAGAATTATGCATGGTTCTAGGGGAAATCATAGCGCAATGCAAGAAAGATCCGGCAGATTATCAAATATCAGGATACCGGAAACTCAGAATGTTTTCAGGAAGGAAACCTGTACCTTCAGGCGAAGAAGGATTTGAGGAGTGGTTAGATGGTGCAACTCAGGCTCTAGAGGAGTGGGAAGTCCCAGACCACAGGAAGAAGCAGAGAATTGCTGAGAGCTTTAAGGGGCCTGCTTTAGAGGCCGTACGCTACCTCAAGATGAGTAAGACAGACTGTATTGTGCAGGACTATCTAGACATTCTGCAGAATGTGTTCGGCGGAACAGAGAAGATCACTGAACTTACCTACCAACTGGAGCATTGCTATCAAAAGGCAGGGGAGAAGCTATCAGAGTTCATGATGCGCCTAGATAAAATACTGCACAAGATGATCCTAAAGAAGGGGATTGACCCGAAGAAGGTGGATGAGGCCCGGGTCCAACAGGTGATGAGGGGATCTCAACCCCTGGATCCCATCGCACTGGCGCTACGTACAAGACAGGACGGGAAGAGCCTGGAGTACCCTGACTTGATCCGAGTAGTCAGAGAGGAAGAAGCTATGCTGGAGGAGAAAAAGAGGAGCCAACCAGTTGAGACGGTGAACCCTCCTCCGGTAATGGTCAGGACGGCCATGACCTTAAAAAGAGATGCAGAGGTGGATACCTTGAAGTCGCAGATGTCCCAAGTGCTGGGAATGTTGACCTCCTTGATGGAAAAGGAATCAAGGGTACCAGAGAGGGAAAGTCCGAGGAAGGAATTGTTCCCGAATACCTCAGCACCCGCATCCCTGGAAAATTGGGGAAATGTGATCTGTTTCAATTGTGGGGGAGCTGGCCATCTTGCCAAAGTATGTGCCAGTCCCAAGAAGAAGAGACTGAATAACCGCAAGCCGCCGCAAACTTCAACGGGCCCCGGTGAAGGAGTCAACCGGGTGCCCATCATCATCAAGGAACTCCATACTGAATAAGAAGCACATGAGAGAAGGGGCCAGGACCCCACAGAAGAAACCAAGGGTTCCTCAGAAGGAACACACTCCAAAGAAACACAATAATGTCCCTCAGCGGGTAGTTACACCCATACAGAGGAGAGAGATCAATGCATACCAGGCTCAGGAGAGACTTAGGTCCAAAGACAAAAGGAGAAAGGAAAGTCAAAAGAGAAAGGCAAAGATCCAAGGAAAGAGACCCCTTCGAAGCAGTACCCAGAGAAACTGGTGGGTCCCTCTCCAATTGTATCCATTCAAGTAGAGGGGATCTACACAAGAGCCCTGTTGGATACTGGAGCGCAGGTGACCCTGTTGTATCGAGACTTCTACGACAGGCACCTAAGTCACCTACCCATCCAGAAGATTGAAGACTTGGAGAAATGGGGAACTGGAACAGAGAAGTTTCCTTATGATGACTATCTACCCAAAAATTGACGTTTGACCCATCCATAGCTGGGAAGGGGGAAGTGTTCGACACCTTGGCGGTGGTGTGCCCCCGACCGCCTGGAGCTAACAGGAGTTCCTTGATAATAGGAACCAACACGGATCTGGTCCGAAGACTTTTGGTCCCGCTAACAAGAAGGAAGAACCTCCCAGTCATGGAGATTTACCCAATGTTGAAGACCGCCTTCCAACGGCTGATCTTAGAGCAAAAGGCCCCGGAAGAGGGGGTAGGGAAGGTCTGGAGGCTGGGAAAAAAAGGGATAGTGCTGCAACCCGGTGAAGTAACCTGCTTGAAGGCCACAGTGAAACTCACTTGGGAGCAGCCAGGCCCTTTTGTGATGTTGGAACCCGACCCAAGAGAAGAACCTTCGGGCTTGGAGGTAGTCCCGGAAGTGGTCCCGGTGAGGGCCCTGAGGAAGGCCCACTGCAAGGTGCCTGTGAGTGTCAGAAACACCACGGGTGGTCCCATGGAAGTCCCAGCCAGGCTGTAATCCGGGTGAGCACAGCCACACCAGTTGCCTCATCGGATGTGGGGAAGACAGATGGAGAGAGTACAGTGTGGGAGAAGCTTTCCATGGAGAATCCAAACCTGCCCAGGGCTTGGAGGGAGAGAGCCCGGAACCAGTTGATTCGGTGGGAGAGGATCTTCTCACATGATGAGTTTGATGTGGGGTGTGCTAGGAGCGCCACCCATCGAATCCGCCTCCAGGAAGACAAGCCCTTCAGAGAAAGGGTTAGGCGGGTTCCCTTGGCAGACCTCGAAGATTTGAGGGAACAGCTTGCCGAGCTCAAGCGAACAGGTGTGATCCAAGAATCTAGAAGTCCGTATGCCTCCCCCATAGTAGTGGTCCGGAAGAAGAACGGGTCACTAAGGTTGTGTATTGACTATAGGACCCTCAACAGGAGAACCACTCCAGATCAGTATACCACTCCAAGGATAGAAGATGCCTTGCAGAGCTTGTCCGGAGCCAAGTGGTTCAGTGTTATGGACTTAAAGAGTGGGTATTATCAGATCCCGATGCACCCTGAAGACAAAGAAAAGACGGCTTTCATAACCCCAGTGGGGTTCTTTGAATTCAACCGGATGCCTCAAGGTCTGTCTGGAGCTCCAGCCACATTCCAAAGACTCATGGAGAAGACTGTGGGAGACAGGAACCTCATCGAGGTCCTTGTATACTTGGATGACATGATAGTCTTTGGCAGAACTTTGGAGGAACATGAAGAAAGGCTGGAGAAGGTCTTAAAGAGACTGAGTGAAGAAGGACTCAAGCTCTCACCTGAAAAATGCAAATTTTACCAGTCTTCAGTCAACTATCTGGGACACATAGTGTCCGAAAATGGGGTGTCCACAGACCCTGAAAAACTGGAGGCTGTCACCTCCTGGCCAAGACCTACTACCGTAACAGAACTCAGGTCCTTCCTAGGATTCTGTTCCTATTACAGGAGGTTCGTGGAGGGGTTTGCTCGAATAGCGAGACCCTTGAATGAGTTGCTGAAGACGGAGGGGGAAGAGGATGACTCGGGCCCCAGAAAGCCGGGGGAGTCAGTCAAGGACCAGTGGAATGAGAAGTGTGAAGGCGCCTTCCAGATGCTGAAAAAGAGCTTGACCACCGCCCCTGTTCTGGCCTATGCAGACCCAAAGAAGCCTTACGAACTTCATGTGGATGCCAGTCATGATGGTCTGGGAGGAGTTCTCTACCAGGAGCATGAAGGGCAGCAGAGACCTGTTGCGTATGTGAGCAGAAGCTTCACCCCCTCCGAAAAGAACTATCCCACCCATAAGTTGGAGTTCCTGGCCCTCAAGTGGGCCGTAGTAGACAAACTTCGAGATTACCTATATGGGGCAGACTTCACTGTCAAAACGGATAATAACCCCTTTACCTACCTGTTTACCACAGCAAAGCTGGACGCCACAGGACATAGATGGCTCGCGGCGTTGTCTGCCTTCAGTTTCAGCTTGAAATATAGACCTGGGGTGGGAAACCGAGATGCGGACGCCCTGTCCAGGAGGTCTCATGTCCCCATCCACAGTATTGAAGACTGGACCCAAGTGGCACCTGACGGGGTGCGGGCCCTTTGCCAAGGGGCTGAACTCCAAGCCAAGGGAGGCTCAAGAGCAGAAGAGATAGGGGTCACTATCATAGGAGTCCCCAAGCAGTACTGTGGAGCAACCTTACTGGGGGAAGACAACTTACCCAGACTGACCAAAAAGGAGTTGAGATCCGACCAATGGGAAGACCCTATGGGGAGATTGGTCTTAGAAGCATTAGAGATTCAGAACCCAAACATACTCCTACGTCACCCCTCGAAGGAAGCTCGCCTGTTGAAAAAAGAGTGGGACAGGCTACGAGGTGCATCAGGGAGTGGTCTACCGAAGGGGCCCCTCTGATGACCAAGAAGACAAGTGGCAGTTGTTCCTGCCGGAGAAGCACAGGGAGACGGTCATGATTGCCTTACATGACAACCATGGTCATCTGGGAGCGGAAAGGACTTTCCAACTTGTTAGAGACCGTTTCTATTGGCCCTGCATGAGGGCTGAAGTTGAGGAATACTGCCATTCATGTGCACGATGCATACAGAGAAAGACTCTGCCCCATCAAGCTGCCCCAATGGGCCATTTACAAAGTGAAGGCCCGCTTGACCTGGTGTGCATTGATTTCCTCTGCCTCGAACCCGACCTGAAGGGACTAGGAAATGTTCTGGTAGTAACCGACCATTTCACCCGGTATGCACAGGCTTTTCCAGCCAAGGACCAGAAGGCCTCTACTGTGGCCAAAATACTCGTGGAGAAGTACTTTATACATTATGGACTGCCACAAAGGCTCCATTCAGATCAGTGGAGGGATTTCGAGAGTAAACTGATACGAAAACTCCTAGATGCCTTAGGGATCAAGAAGACCAGGACTACTCCTTATCATCCTCAAGGTGATGCTCAGCCGGAAAGGTTCAATCGAACCCTGCTCAACATGCTGGGAACTTTAAGTGGTGAAAAGAAGCAACATTGGAGTAATCACATAGCGGCCCTTGTGCATGCTTACAATAGCACTGTCAGCGATGCTACAGGATATTCACCTTACAGACTTATGTTCGGGAGAGAAGCAAGATTGCCGGTGGATCTGGCCTACGGCACTTCCATAGATCATTGTTCTGCTGCTTCCCACAAGGGATATGTAGATAGACTTAGACACAACTTGAAGATGGCCTATGAGCAAGCTCAGGCGGCCTCAGAACAGAGGGGTGCTCGCAACAAGAGGAATTTCGACCTAAAGGTTAGGATCCAAGACCTACAACCAGGAGACAGAGTGTTGTTGCGGAACCTGGGGGTCCCTGGAAAACATAAGCTTGCAGATAGATGGAGACCAGAACCTTATGTCATTTGTAAAAAATTACCAGGCCTACCCGTTTACAGACTTAAACCCGAGGGGAAGTTGGGGCCCTTGAAGACTTGGCATCGGAACCACCTACTTCCGCTAGCTGAAGCAGTTCGGTTGCCTCCTAGAATGGATTCTCCTGAACCCATGTCCATTCTGAACACCCCTAGACCCAACACTCGGTCTCCGACCCCTCGGATAGAGGATACAGAAGATTCAGAAATGAGTGAAGATGAGGGAGAGGAAATTGGCTGGCTTTGGCCTTCCCAGGGTCCAACGACTTCTGCTATTGATCTTCCACCTGACAAAGATAACAAGGATCAGACACTGAATGCAGAAGCTACGGAGTTCATTCCGTCTAGTCATTGGTCAGATGCTTGGGAGAGTGTCGGTGAACTATCCCCCGAGGAGGACCCAAGGGAAGCCATGTATCTTCCTGCTCCGGAGCCAGATGCTCCCGAATTAGAAGGAACTCCCGAGTTGGTTACAGAAGGAGAATCTGTTCCCACAGAAAGTCCAAGAGGACAGAGGAAGCGGAGGGCAATAAAACCTCCCAGGAGATTAACCTACCCACAAATGGGGGAGAGTGCGGAAGACACTGTATTCACTGCCAGAAGGAGTATGGAAGACCCTGACCCTCCCACTGTTCATTTGGTGGGAGGCAACCCCAGCTCACTCTCTGGCACAGTTAGACAGGATGCTGTTGTTAATGTGTCCTGTGGGCAGGGGAGTTCACTACCTCGTTTCTGGTGGGAATTTCCTCTGCCGACATCATATGGAGAATTGATGGATGTTGTTAAATGTGTAGCTTGAAGTTATGTTATCTTTGGGGACCAAAGAGTTCAAGTGGGGGGAGTGTGTAGCGGGGTCTCTTTTAAGGCCCCAGGACTACATTACCCAGAACCCCATTCGGCCCCAGGGCGGAGGTTTCACCGCAGAGACTCATGGGAGGGGTTACTTAAGTGAGAGGCGAGGCGGAGCTCGCTCTCTTGGGACACGGCGCTTCAAGCAACAAGTCATCCTGTGCGGATCGGCTGTGGGGCAAGGCCTGAAGCCTGAGGCCTTGCTTGAAGTCCGAAGAGCCTTCCACCATACTGCGGAGCCTGGGTGGATCCTGACCCGTCGTGATAGGACGTGAGTACAATACACCTGAGAGTGATAGGAGTTTAACCCTAGACTGACTGTGCCAGAGTGGGTCGAGTAAGACTGCCGGGGGTTGGCGGTACTGTGTGCAGGGCCCGAAATCAAACCAGCGTCTCTCTTAACTGGGGGTAGCGCTACATACCTTTCTCTGTGGGTGAAGGATTGTGTATATGGGATTTTTTTTTTTAGGTTGAACTAGATGGACTTGTCTTTTTTTAACCTGACTACTAACTATGTAACTATGTAACTCCCGAGCATGGGGACACCACATACTGTATGTAAAACTCTCTTTTTCAGCCTAGCCACATAATGAAACCCAAAATCCAAGGAACACCTTCAAGCTTTTTAAAGGACATACGTTATGCATCTAATTTCCTAACTATCATGTGCTTGGAGGCCCTGGAGCATCAGAACAATAGAAACACCCACAAAATGACCACATTTTGTAAATCAAACTCACAAAAGTATTTTTTAAAAGGCACAGTGATTCTTTTGAAGATTTTATTTTCTGCCACACATTTTTGGAAAATGGAAATGGATTTTTTTTTTTTTTTACACAAAGTTGTCAATTAATAAGATTTTCCTAACATGCAGTATAGATATACTTAAATTTACACCCCAAAAAAACTTTTTTGCAGCCTAACCACATAGAGAGGTCAAAAATCCAAGGAGCACCTTCGGGCTTTCTAGGGACATAAATTACTCCAGACTACATCTCACATTTTGGGAGGCCCTGGAGCACTAGGACAGTAGAAACACCCCCAAAATTATCACATTTTGGAGAGTAAGCACCCCAAGGTATTTGTTAAGAGACATATTTGAAAAAATTTGGAAAGAAAATGAAAGTTGTTACATAAAGTTGTCAATTTATTACAATATTTTTCACACACAGCATGGGTATATTTATAATTTCACCCCAAAACACATTCTGCTACTCCTCCCAAGTATGAGAATACCACCTGTGTGAGACTTCTTTAAAGTTTGGACTGATTGTTGTCAGGAGCGTGTAGCACTACTCCTTCTCCATCATAGCTGCTGGTTCCAGCATCCTGGATTTCGCTGTGATGCATTCTCACTGTCTCTCTGCCCACCTGCAAGGTGATTGATATAGCCAGTCTCTGAGAAGAGACCAAACCTGATTTAAGCCAACCAAGCCTGTAGTCTCATGCTGGTGATAGCGCTGGTTACATGTGCTCAAGCTCCCTGTTTGTCCTGCTCTGCTGTCTGGATTCCCTCGTTAATGACCTTGGATCGGATATCGACTATTCTCTGAACTCTACCTGGCTTTTGACTATGGATTTGACCCTGACTATTCAAAACATTACCTGCCCTGTACCTGGATTGTCTGCCAACCGCAAGTACCTGTTTGCTGTGCTCAGTTTGCGCCTGCCCCGGCATGGTGGCCAGGCAATATAGCATTGTGTATAAGTCCTGGGGGCAACCGAGTAGCAGTAGGCCTGCTTGCCTTATGGGAAAGGGGGCTGCTATAGGTGAAGAACACAGAAGCTAGCTATAGTGTCTGACCACTTGCGTTAGGGGTAAGCATGACAATTATGTACCGGACATTGTATCTTGTGTATCACAAAAGTCAACCAATTGTATCAAAAACAGTGTATGGTAATTGGTAATGGTAACCTCTGTATGAGTGGTCAGGGAATACAGCTTAAAGTAGAGTCACCTATAGCAGTCTCCATTCCTAGGAGGCCAAGCAAGCCTAGCCTACTGGTAAGTGACTGCCCCCAGGAATGCCATATTATCTACGGACTTGAAAAATAGATTAGTCAAATGGGACACCGAGACTCAAAACAAAAAGAAGAAAAAGTTCATTAGAGACCTAGATGACTTTGGGAAAAATAGTGTGTTTAAGTGGCAAGTGCTATCCACAGATATAAATTCCACACAGGTGAATCCTGACCCTTCTAATGTGGATATGGCCGACACCCCACTCCCTACTCCCAGGGGGGGTGAGGTCTATGTCTATGACAATTTGGAACATCCGGGTGCAGGAACTCCCATTAATGATGGACAGTACCAAGAAGTCTTAAATAACAAAAAGGGCAAAAACAAAAGAGGACGGGGTAAGAGAGGCGGCTACCATCATTCCCCATATCGGCAACAGGCATATAATGCACCTCCAAGGGGGAGTGATACTTATGGTGGCTACCAGCAACAGCAGCCTAATTACTCATATATGAGTGAGGGTAACGGTCCCTATGTGGATAGAGGTAATCGATCTTACCCTTATCAAAATGGTTATGCACAGAATAATCATGATACTTTCTCCTATGGAGGTCTCGTTCCGTCACAACACACTAACCAAGTACCTATACATAATCGCTTCTCGCCCCTGGCATACAGGGGTCCCCGTGGGAGAGGGGATTTTCGCGGAGCCCCAAAAGGTACAGGGAGGGGTGCCCCCTTCATTCCTCCCAATCCGGGAGGCTGGCGGGGGACTCAATCCCAACAACCCACTCAGGAAGGGGTGCCCCTGCGAAAAAGAAAAGCAAGAGAGGAAGGAGAGGAGGCAGGCGAACTCAAAAGAGTAAAGCCTCAATAGGTGCAGGGATATTCAATTTAAGTGGAACACCCCTTAATGAAGATGAAATTAAAGTATTGGATAAGGGTCTTAAATATGCCCCTACCCGCAATTTAAACAAATTTCAAACGTATGTTAACTTGCAGAAATGTATCCGTAGTTTGAACATTAAGAAGTACTTCCTCAATACTCCTTCCACTAGGACGCTTAGTGCGCCAATTAGCCAGACTGGTCATCATTCTTCTTTGCGGAATAAATCCGTTTTCAATCCACCTACCTCAGACACCAAGCATATTGAGGTGTTTAAGAATATGGTGGCGAGGGATTTAGAGGCGTTAAAAATCCATAAAGCGAACGATCCTGTCTATATCCAGAACGGTATACAATCACTGACGGAGAGAAAGGACCTAGTTATACGACCTGCTGACAAGGGGGGGGGGGGGGGCTTGTGGTATTAAGCAAGGCTTACTACAAGAATGAAATGGACAATCTCCTTAGTGATACCAACACTTATAGCATTATGTCTAGAGATCCTATGCTGGAATTTAAAGGAGAACTCCACTTTCTAGTAGAGAGGGGGAAACATATAGGAGTGTTAACTATAAAAGAGGCACTCTACCTGGATCCTCTTTTTTGCCGTACACCAATCATTTATTTTCTTCCAAAGGTCCACAAAGACAGTATTAATCCCCCCGGAAGACCCATAGGGAATGGGATAGACTCTGTCACCTCCAGACTTGGACACTATATAGATACCTTTCTCCAACCGTTGGTGACAAAGACAAACTCATTTCTCAAAGATACCAAACATGTTATACAAATTTTGGAGTCTCTAACCATTACGTCCTCTTGCCTTCTGATTTCGGCCGACGTCAGTTCATTGTATACGATTATCAGCCATGAGGATGCTTTATCCTCGGTTAATTGGGCATTAGCATCTTCTGGTTTGTCCAGACGACATCGGATTTTTCTGATTGATAGTCTTACCTTTTGTCTATCAAAGAACTACTTTTGGTACAACAGGCAATTTTTTCTCCAGACAAGAGGGGTAGCTATGGGGGCACGGTTTGCTCCCAGTGTTGCCAATTTATTTATGGCACACTGGGAGGAAGAGGCAGTCTATAAGAACAAACCCCCCCAATTGATATGCTACCAGAGGTATATTGATGACCTCATTATGGTCTGGGATGGAGATAGAGCAAGCTTTGATAGGTTTGCTACCAAGCTGAATTCCAACAGTAAGAACATTGTTCTGACATGGAACATCAGTTCAGATAGATTGGTGTTTCTGGATCTTGACCTAACTAAAAGCGGGGATAGGATCAATATGATCACCCACTTTAAGGTCACAGACAGAAACGCCTTTATACCTATTGAAAGCTGCCACCATTCCAAATGGTTGTGCAATATACAGAGAGGATTGTACATAAGCACTGGCCAATCCTCAAGCATGACAGGATTTTAGGCCCCCTACTTCCTGATCGTCCACAATTTATTTACAAAAAAGCACCTTCATTAAGGGATAAGTTAGCCCCTAGGGTCATTGACCCCCCTACTCAATCTGAGAATAGGATCTTTGATTTTCTGACTGGCTTTCATAAATGTGGTCGTTGCCCACCATGTCGACAGGCCAGAAAGAATTTAAAGAAGCGGAAGGAATTTGTGGCATCAGCAACTGGAAAAAATTATAAGATCAAGGATCTAATTACCTGTGATACAACTGGGGTCGTGTATATGCTACAGTGTGACTGTGGCTTACAATATGTTGGCAGGACGTCCAGGCCCCTTCATGTCAGGATAGGGGAACATGTCAACAATATTAAAAGGGGGTTGGTTACACACAATGTTTCAAAACACTTCCGGCTCCACCATAAGCGTAGCCCAGCTGGGCTGCAGTTCTGGGGGATAGAGAAGGTGACGAACCACTGGAGGGGAGGGAACTTCATTCGGCATCTCAGCCGACGAGAGTCTTTTTGGGTGTATGAATTAAAAGTGGGGGTCCCATTGGGGTTAAATGTTGAGTTTGACCTCAATTGTTTTATTTCTGACCGCTAGTATTTTTACTTTGTTTTAGTGTTTTTTATATGTTACATTTGTACACAGGTTAGATGGTTGTGCTGACGTCTATATTAATTTTACAGGTCTATTTATGACCGTTTTATTACTCTCAAAGCAGAGGTTGTCCTTTTTGTCACTATTGTTGGTTTTATTAAGAGGTCCTAACGGTCCCTTAAAGTAATTACTAGAGGGGGGATGTTGCAGAATCTCCATAGTTATTGACTATTGTGCCCTATATATGGTCGGATCATTTGGTCCACTTATATGTTGATCGCAATAATTTTATATTATTTTCATATTGATATAGTACCCCCATCAGTTTTTAGACATTATTGGACATCAGTGCTTTTTACTTTATTTTTATTTGATTTGTAGTGCTGACTCTGGACACTTGATGGCAGCACTGGGTGTATAGCACTAGTGATATGCCATTAATTCCAATGTCCGGTTGCAGCAATACATGCCCCTTTCTATATATCATTTATGTTAGTGATTGGGGGATGTTTCTTAGATGTTTGACCCTTTCTGATGTTGTAGTCAGAGGTTATAACACTCTGCGTATAAGGGGATTCTTCCCCTGCATCCCTTGCTGACACTCTGTCACCATGTGATCAGTGCGCCCCGCCCCCTGTTTCACGGAGACGCTATGGGCGGAAATGAACATAGTTTGTTTGTACCGCTGTCATGGCGACGGCGGATCACGTAGGGAGCGCCTACCCGGAAGTAATTCGAATGGGAGGCGTTATCCCCTGTGTACTCGCCGATGATAGGCACAGTGGTTGATCAGATGGAGGCTTCCTCCTGGAAGCACTCTGTATCCCATATGCCCTTAAGCCAATTGTGGTCAGCCTATGTCTTTTGGCTCATCTGATAATTAGGGATGAGCTCGGTGTTCGAGTCGAACATACGTTCGACTCGAACATCGGCTGTTCGATCGTTCGCCGAACAACGAACGATTTGGGCCGTTCACGCCTAATTCGCGGCCCACAATGCACTACGCCATCGCAGTGTCATCCAGGCGCTGTGATTGGCCAAGCATGCACTGTGACCCCGCATGCTTGGCCAATCACAGCGCCGGCAGCGAGGAGAGCAATGATTGGCCACAGGCAGGATGCCTGTGGCCAATTATTGCTGAGGGTGTTTAGTACACGCCCCACACTATAAAAGGCCGCCAGCACGGCGGCCTAGTGTAGTGTGTTCCGGAGCAGGGAAAGAGAAGCATAGGCAGGGACAGTGACATTTTTTTTTCTTGCTTAACCTGGATTCCTTTAGTTTAGGGAAAGAGAAGGATAGGTAGGGAGAGTGTCAGTGTGTTTTACTGTGCTAATCCTTGTTTGTAGGGACAGGGAAGGACAGTGAGGGAAATTCTCCTTGTGCTATACTGTGCTAAAGCATTCCTCATCAACCATCTTTAAAAAAACATTTTTTATAGGGACAGAAAACTATAGGTAGGGAGAGTGTCAGTGTGTTTTACCGTGCTAATCCTTGTTTGTAGGGACAGGGAAGGACAGTGAGGGAAATTCTCCTTGTGCTATACTGTGCTAAAGCATTCATCATCAACCATCTTTAAAAAAACATTTTTTATAGGGACAGAAAACTATAGGTAGGGAGAGTGTCAGTGTGTTTTACTGTGCTAATCCTTGTTTGTAGGGACAGGGAAGGACAGTGAGGGAAATTCTCCTTGTGCTATACTGTGCTAAAGCATTCCTCATCAACCATCTTTAAAAAAACATTTTTTATAGGGACAGAAAACTATAGGTAGGGAGAGTGTCAGTGTGTTTTACTGTGCTAATCCTTGTTTGTAGGGACAGGGAAGGACAGTGAGGGAAATTCTCCTTGTGCTATACTGTGCTAAAGCATTCATCATCAACCATCTTTAAAAAAACATTTTTTATAGGGACAGAAAACTATAGGTAGGGAGAGTGTCAGTGTGTTTTACTGTGCTAATCCTTGTTTGTAGGGACAGGGAAGGACAGTGAGGGAAATTCTCCTTGTGCTATACTGTGCTAAAGCATTCATCATCAACCATCTTTAAAAAAACATTTTTTATAGGGACAGAAAACTATAGGTAGGGAGAGTGTCAGTGTGTTTTACTGTGCTAATCCTTGTTTGTAGGGACAGGGAAGGACAGTGAGGGAAATTCTCCTTGTGCTATACTGTGCTAAAGCATTCCTCATCAACCATCTTTGAAATCCTTGTTTTTTGGACAGTCAGGGAAATTGTCATTGTGCTATTCTGTGCGAAAGCAATCATCCTCAACCATATTTAGAAATCCTTAAGTAAAGGGACAGAGAAGGACACCTGAAGGTAGCCCTTATTGCTTTTTTCCCATCTCCCTGCAGGCCATCCATTAGAATGTCTGGAAGGCAAACAAGGAGAGGCAGACAGTCAGGAGGCAATAAAAGAGGGCAAGCAGGCTCTGTGTCTGGGGGCAACAGTGCTGGTCGTGGACGCGGTGCATTGTCATCAGCACATGGCCATGGGACACGCTTGTCCTTCTTTTCGGCAGCTGGACATGTTGAGCCACATCATGCCGAAGACTTGGTAGAGTGGATGACCAAGCCCTCCTCCTCCTCCTCATCCTCTCTCACCCAGGCTCAGGGTACTGGCAAAGCAGCTGCCAAAGCGTCCTCTTCCCTGGTATCAATGTCAGACTCATCATCAGTCACTCCTTCCCTAGACCCACCATGTCCTCCTCCTGAGGAGTCCCCCGAACTGTTTGAGCACAGTGTTGGGTACATGCTCCAGGAGGATGCCCAGCGTTTTGAAGGGTCTGATGGTGAAACCCAGCTACAGGAAGGCAGTAGCGTGAGAGCAGACAGAGGGGATGCTCAAGAAGGACACCAATCTGGCAGTCATGTTCCAGCAGCTGCAGCATACTGCCAGATTGGCTCCAGTGATGAGGAGGGAGGGGATGATGAGGTCACTGACTCCACGTGGGTGCCTAATAGGAGAGAGGAGGAGGAGGAGGATGAGGAGGAGGCACATCTCCAACGAGGCAGGATGCCCTTTGGTGGCCAGCGTAAGGGCAGTACACCGACAGAATCACACCGCAGAGCTCCGCCTGTGCAGGGCGCTGCCTCTGCCCGTCATTCAAAAAGTTCTTTGGTGTGGGCCTTTTTTGAGGCTAGTGCATCAGATCGCACAGCTGCTGTTTGCAACATATGTCTCAAGCATATATCGCGTGGCCAAAACATCAGCCGCTTGGGTACCACATGCCTGACCAGACATATGTTGACCTGCCATGCAGCTCGTTGGCAAGCCTACCTCAAAGACCCACACCAAAGAACAAAGCGGACCTCTCCTTGCACCGCATCAGCTGGGATCTCCAACCCCACTATAACTTCAGTCCTCTCTGAAACATGCACTGAGAGGAATGAAGGTGTAGAATTAGGTGTGTCACAGCCAAGTACTTGCGGCCACTCTGCTAGCAGTACACCGACGTCCGATTCTAGCAGACAAATTTCCCTGCCCCAGCTGCTGGACCGTCGAAAGAAGTTCACTCCCAGCCATCCACATGCCCAGCGGTTGAATGCTAGCTTGGCTAAATTGCTAGCGCTTCAACTGCTGCCTTTTCAGTTGGTAGACTCGGCCCCCTTCCGTGAGTTTGTGCAATGTGCGGTTCCTCAGTGGCAGGTTCCCAAACGCCACTTTTTCTCACGGAAGGCTATTCCGGCTCTCTACCGGCATGTGGAAGGCAATGTCTTGGCCTCGCTGGACAGGGCGGTCAGCGGTAAGGTGCATATTACCGCTGACTCATGGTCCAGCAGGCATGGACAGGGACGTTACCTTTCTTTCACGGCCCATTGGGTCACTCTTTTGGCAGCTGGGAAGGATGCAGGACAAGGTGCAGTAGTGTTGGAGGTTGTTCCACCGCCACGCCTCCAAAATGCTACTACTGGTTGTGACACACCTCTCTCCACCACCCCCTCCTCTTCTTCTTCCTCCATGGCCTCTTCCTGTGGTTTGTCCTCGGAACCAGCGGTGCTCCGTAGGCTTTCAAGGGGCTACGCAAGTACGCAGGCAAAAAGATGCCATGCCGTGCTTGCGCTGGTGTGTTTGGGGGACAGAAGCCACACTGGGGCAGAGGTCCTGTCTGCTCTGCAGGGCCAGGCCGAGAGGTGGTTGACGCCACGCCAGCTTAAGCCAGGAATGGTGGTTTGCGACAATGGCACCAACCTCCTCTCCGCCCTCCGACAGGGACAACTGACCCATGTGCCCTGTGTGGCTCACGTCCTTAACCTGGTGGTGCAGCGGTTCTTGGGCAGGTACCCGGGCTTACAGGATGTCCTGAGGCAGGCCAGGAAAGTCTGTGTGCATTTCCGCAGATCTTATAATGCCAGTGCTCGCCTGGCTGAGCTGCAAAAGGAGTTGAACCTGCCCAAGAACCGCCTTATATGTGACATGCCCACCAGGTGGAACTCAACGTTGGCCATGCTGCAGCGGCTGCACACGCAGCAGAGGGCCATCAATGAGTACCTGTGCGACTACGGCACCAGGACAGGGTCAGGGGAGCTTGGTTTTTTTTCTCCACGCCAGTGGGGCATGATCAGGGATGCATGCACTGTCCTGGCACCATTTGAGGAGGCCACGAGGATGGTGAGCAGTGACAGTGCATGCATCAGTGACACTGTACCTCTTGTCCACCTGTTGGAGCACACGCTGCGTGGAATAATGGACAGGGCACTTGAGGCAGAACAGAGGCAGGAAGAGGAGGACTTCCTTGCCTCTCAAGGCCCCCTTTACCCAGACAGTGTTCCTTCTGTCCCACCCATCGCACAGGAAGAGGAGGAGGAGGAGGAGGAGGAGGATTGTGTCAGCATGGAGGTGGAGGCTGGCACTCAGCATCATCAGCAGCAGTCTTTTAGGGATGATTTACAGTCCCAAGAAACCAGTGGACTTGTGCGTGGCTGGGAGGAGGTGGCTGCGGATCATGTCGTCCTTAGTGACCCAGAGGACTCCGGACCGAATGCCTCAGCTAACCTACACTGCATGGCCTCCCTGATCCTGCAAAGTCTGCGGAAGGATCCTCGTATTCTTCGGATCAAGGAGAGGGACCATTACTGGCTGGCCACTCTCCTTGATCCACGGTACAAGGGTAAGGTTGCAGACCTTATGTTACCGTCGCAGAGGGAGCAGAGGATGAGACAACTCCGGGAGGCCTTGCAGAAAGGTCTGTGCAACGCGTTCCCAGAGACTGGGAGGTTACAAACTCCTGGTCCTGGACAACGAGTTGCTGAGGCTTCGGCCAGTCAAAGAAGGAGCGGTGGGGAAGGTGGCCGTCTGACCGATGCGTTCAGACAATTCTTTAGTCCGCAGCCCCAAAGTATGATCGGTTCCAGCAACCATCGCCAGCGTCTGATAAACATGGTGCAGGAATATCTAGGGGCAAGGTCAGACTTGGACACCTTCCCCACCGAAAATCCTCTGGCTTACTGGGTCTTGAGGATGGATCACTGGCCAGAGCTTGCACAGTATGCAATTGAGCTACTGGCCTGTCCTGCATCCAGCGTTCTTTCGGAACGCACATTCAGTGCTGCTGGAGGATTTGTCACGGATCACAGGGTGCGCCTGTCCACCGACTCGGTTGATCGACTGACTTTCATCAAGATGAACCAGTCTTGGATCACCACCAGCTACCACACACCTGATGCTGATATAACAGACAAATTGATTTTAACATGTCACATCCCTTCAAGACTGATGCTGATGCTGAGTGCCTGTGCTGTTATGTTGACTGGCTATCCTCCTCCTCCGAGTCCTCAATGATACGATTGATGTTGATAGCTTGGAAGATCATTTTTGTTTATGGGTGCCGCCACCAGTGCCTAACGCCCAATTTTTCAGCCCCTGTTTAACAGGGGCGTGTAATTACAATTTTTGAAGCAATACTTTGCAACAGGGCTCATTGCTGTGCTCCAAGTACAGTATCTGTGAGGGGTTGCAGTGTTGTGCCACCAGTGCCTAAGGCCCAATTTTTCAGCCCCTGTTTAACAGGGGCGTGTAATTACAATTTTTGAAGCAATACTTTGCAACAGGGCTCATTGCTGTGCTCCAAGTACAGTATCTGTGAGGGGTTGCAGTGTTGTGCCACCATTGCCTAAGGCCCAATTTTTCAGCCCCTGTTCAACAGGGGCATGTAATTACAATTCTTGATCTAATAATTCACAGCAGGGCCCATTGCTGCACCCACCAAGAGTAACTCTGAGGGCTTACAGTGTTGTGGCAACGCCACCACCACCACGAAAGGCCCAATTTTTCAGCCCCTGTTCAAAAGGGGCATGTAATTACAATTCTTGATCTAATAATTCACAGCAGGGCCCATTCCTGCACCCACCAAGAGTAACTCTGAGGGCTTACAGTGTTGTGGCAACACCACCACCACCACCACCACCACGAAAGGCCCAATTTTTCAGCCCCTGTTCAACAGGGGCATGCAATTACAATTCTTGATCTAATAATTCACAGCAGGGCCCATTGCTGCACCCACCAAGAGTAACTGTCAGGGCTTACAGTGTTGTGGCACCAGCACCACCATCAAAGGCCCAATTTTTACTACCACTGTTCAACAATTATATGTAATTACAATTCCTGATATAATAGTTGACAGCAGGGCGTTCCAGCACCAACCAAGTGTAACTGTGAGTGCTTACAGTGTTGTGCCAACACCAACAACTAAGGGGCCTATTTCTGCAGAGTATATACGGCAGGTCCCTACTTTCAAACATCCAACTTACAAACGACTCCTACTTGCAAACGCAAGAAGACAACAGGAAGTGAGAGGAAATCTACCCCATGGAAGGAAAATTCTCTCCTGTAAGAATTAATATGGGAGAAAGGTGTCTCCTCTGTACTGATGCTTTATCAGCAATCATTGTTTCAAGAAAAACACCACATTTCAAAAACAGTTGTCATTGGGACGGAAAGTGAGGTGAAATGTTCTGAACAGGGGCACAGACAGCAAAACAAATGTTACAGGGGTGATAACCCTTACCCATGTTTTCCAAAAAGTTTAAAAATAGATTTTTGGGCTGGAGCTACACTTAAACAATGTACCTGTTCAAAATTACAAACAGATTCTACATAAGAACAAACCTACAGTCCCTGTCTTGTATGCACCGCCTGTATACGGCTGTTCAGAGTATATAGGGCCTTTTTTATTTTATGTGCGGGGTTCCCCTTAATATCCATACAAGACCCAAAGGGGCTGGTAATGGGCTGGGGTAGGGGGGGGGGGTCATGGGGTAGCTATGCCATTTTTCTTAAAGATTTTCATCCATATTACCGGGACCAGACATTACATTAAAGCCGCAAGCAGTTTTAAATGGCTTTTTTTTCCTTTAGAAATGTCATTTTGTGCAGGGACAGTTCTAAACACGGGAAACACGTGGCACTTCACAGGCATACTTTAGACACCCCCCAGGTACGATATTTAACCACTTAACAACCACCTGCCGACAAATAACGTCGACAAGGTGGTTGCTTAACTCTGGGAGGACGTTATATAACGTCCTCCCAGAATCGCGCTCCCGCGCGCCCCCTGGGGCGCGCACACGGGAAACTCCGTGACCGCCGGGTCCAGAGGACCCGGCGGATCACGAATCGCGGTAAATCGCCGCTGATAGCGGCCGTTTACCACGTGATCGCTCCGTCAAATGACGGAGCAATCACTTGTAAACAGACCGGCGTCATTTGATGACGCCGGTTCCTCCCTCCCCTCTCTGTACCGATCGGTACAGTGTGAGAGGAGAGGGGAGGGTGCAGATCAAGGCAGCAGCGCTGTGGGCTGGATCTGTGACAATTGCAGTCACAGATCCAGCCATCCATCCATCCCTGCTCAGCCATCCCTGTGCTATACCCTGCCAATACCCTGCAATACACCCTGCCAATACTCTGCAAAATACCCTGCCAATACTCTGCAAAATACCCTGCCAATACTCTGCAAAATACCCTGCCAATACCCTGGTGCAATACTCTGCAATACCCTGGTGCAATACTCTGCAATACCCTGGTGCAATACTCTGCAATACCCTGCGCAATACTCTGCAATACCCTGCAAAATACTCTGCAATACCCTGCAAAATACTCTGCAATACCCTGCAAAATACTCTGCAATACCCTGCGCAATACTCTGCAATACCCTGCGCAATACTCTGCAATACCCTGCGCAATACTCTGCAATACCCTGCGCAATACCCTGCAAAATACTCTGCAATACCCTGCGCAATACCCTGCAAAATACTCTGCAATACCCTGGTGCAAAATACTCTGCAATACTCTGGTGCAATACTCTGCAATACCCTGCGCAATACTCTGCAATACCCTGCGCAATACTCTGCAATACCCTGCGCAATACTCTGCAATACCCTGTGCAATACTCTGCAAAATACTCTGCAATACCCTGCGCAATACTCTGCAATACCCTGCACAATACTCTGCAATACCCTCCACAATACTCTGCAATACCCTCCACAATACTCTGCAATACCCTCCACAATACTCTGCAATACCCTCCACAATACTCTGCAATACCCTCCACAATACCCTGTGCAATACCCCGTGCAATACCCTGCCATACACCGCAATACCCTGCCATAGTCCGCAATACTCCGCAATGCCCTGCAATACTCCGCAATGCCCGGCAATACTCCGCAATGCCCGGCAATACTCTGCAATAACCACTTCCCGCCCTCCGGCCGTCATATGACGTCCTTGACTTTGTGCGGGGATATCTGAATGATGGGAGCAGCTACAGGCATCATTCAGATATTAGCTTTTTCAGCCGGCGATTCCCTACACCATAACAACAATCATAGTGGCTGTTCCGCCGCTTGATCATTCTTACGGGAGGCGAGAGGGGATGTCCCCCCCCCCCGCCGCCCTCCGGTGCTTCTACCGACTCACCGCTACGATCAAAGCCAGGATTGTTGTTTTTTTTTTTGTATTTTTTTCAGGCTTCCCAGCCTAGAGGTGAGATGTGGGGTCTTATTGACACCCCCCCCCCCATATCTCACTGTAAAGAGGACCTGTCATGCCATATTCCTATTACAAGGGATGTTTACGTTCCTTGTAATAGGTATAAAAGTGATCAAAAAAATGTTTGGGGCGGAAAAACATGTCAAACTAAAATAAATAAAGTAAAATGAAGAATACATTTTTTTTTTCTTTTTTAAAGCGCCCCTGTCCCCGTGAGCTCGCATACAGAAGCGAACGCATACGTAAGTCCCGCCCACATATGAAAACGGTTTTCAAACCACACATGTGAGGTATCTCTGCGAACGTTAGAGCGAGAGCAATCATTTTGGCCCTAGACCTCCTCTGTAACTCAAAACATTTAACCAGTAAAAATATTTAAAGCGTCGCCTATGGGGATTTTTTAAGTAGCGAAGTTTGGCGCCATTCCACGAGTGTGTGCAATTTTTAAGGGCGACATGTTAGGTATCTATTTACTCGGCGTAACTTCATCTTTCACATTATGCAAAAACATTGGGCTAACTTTACTGTTTTTTATTTTTTTTTAAGCACAAAACATTTTTTTTCCGTAAAAAACGCGTTAAAAAAATTGCTGCGCAAATATCGTGCGAGATAAAAAGTTGCAACAACCACCATTATATTCTCTAAGGTCTTTGCTAAAAAAACATATATAATGTTTTGGGGTTCTATGTAATTTTCTAGCAAACAAATGATGATTTTTACATGTAGGAGAGAAATGTCAGAATTGGCCTGGGTGCTCCAGAACGCCTGAAGGTGCTCCCTGCATGTTGGGCCTCTGTATGTGGCCATGCTGTGTAAAAGTCTCACACATGTGGTATCGCCATACTCGGGAGGAATAGCAGAATGTGTTTTCGGGTGTAATTTGTGGAATGCATATGCTGTGTGTGAGAAATAACCTGCTAATATGACAATTTTGTGAAAAAAAAAAAAGAGAAAAAAAAAATCTTGATTTTGCAAAGAATTGTGGGAAAAAATGACAACTTCAAAAAACTCACAATGCCTCTTTCTGAATACCTTGGAATGTCTTCTTTCCAAAAAGGGGTCATTTGGGGGGTATTTGTACTTTTCTGGCATGCTAGGGTCTCAAGAATTGAGATAGGCCGTCAGTACTTCAGGTGTGATCAATTTTCAGATATTGGCACCATAGCTTGTGGACTCTATAACTTTCACAAAGACCAAATAATATGCACCAATTTGTACTTATTTTTACCAAAGATATGTAGCAGTATAAATTTTGGCCAAAATTTATGAAGAAAAAGTTGTAATTTGCAAAATTTTATAACAGAAACGAAAAAAAAATCATTTTTTTACAAAATTTTCAGTCTTTTTTCTCTTATAGCGCAAAAAATAAAAAACCCAACAGTGATTAAATACCACCAAAAGAAAGCTCTATTTGTGTGAAAAAAAGGACAAAAAATTCATATGGGTACAGTGTTGTATGACTGAGTAATTGTCATTCAAAATGTGAGAGCACCGAAAGCTGAAAATTGGTCTGGTTATTAAGGGGGTTTAAGTGCCCAGTTGTCAAGTGGTTAAAGGAATATTTGACTTTTTTTTTTTCACTTTATGCATCATTAAAATCACTGCTCCCGAAAAACGACCGTTTTTAAAACTTCTTTTTGCATTGATACATGTCCCCTGGTGCACAACCCGGGTTCCCAAACCCTTTTTAGGACAATAACATGCATAATAGTCGTTATAATTAGCACTTTAGAATTCGAACGTTCGCATCCATTGTATTTAATAGGGTTCTAATGTTCGTACGAACTTTCGGTCCGTTCGCGGGTTCTGGTGCGAACCGAACCCGGGGGTGTTCGGCTCATCACTACTGATAATATCCAATGGGGGCGCTTGTCTCATAATCCTTATAGAAGGGGCGGGATATTATTCCCATTTTTTAGATATTGCACACACCTGGTATATGGCTTATATAAAGAGACTGATATGCTGGCTCCATTACATTTCGCTGAGGAAGTCCTTGCCTACGGACGATACGCGTGCGAGGGGCCATATGTCGTCAGGACAGCCATCTACCTGGTTTTATACCTTTGTTACATGAACATCAGCTTGGCACAGGGCTATCTGTGCATTGCTTGTGAGTAACTAATTTTTATTCAATAAATCAAGTGTTTTATATGGAGAGCACTATGTATTTCTTTTGGAATTTTGCATGTAACTACGCTAACGTATGAGTTCGTTTTGGATATTACCGAGTGAGTGAGGACTGTGATTGAAGGATCGTATGAGGACTACCCTCTCATCTTTATTATTACCCTTGTTAAGGGACTGCAGTTTTGACCTTCTGGTAAAACAGAGGTCCATGCTTTAAGGTGAGCGGCCTGTACACCTGGTGGCGGTTATACACGGAAGTGACTTCACTTACGATCATTATCAATCACCCTGTTTCACGATTAGAGGATCCTTCTATCTTCTTGCTGTTCCACTCATCAATATTTTCCTATAAATTCTGAACTCTTGTACTGTTTGGACGTTTTTATTATAATGCGATTTTAGCGCTGCACTGCTTTTTTCATATATGGTAATGGTAACCTCTGTATGAGTGGTCAGGGAATACAGCTTAATGTAGAGTCACCTATAGCAGTCTCCATTCCTAGGAGGCCAAGCAAGCCTAGCCTACTGGTAAGTGACTGCCCCCAGGAATGCCATATTCACTGGCCAAGAGCTACTGGAGGCTGAAGAAAGGGTGAGCAAAATAGTTCCTGTGGTACCAGGAGTGCAGTTGCCTGCATGCAATGGCTGGGATTGGTGTTTCACAGGGACATGCAGATGGGTCAGTTCAGGTGGCAGGCAGAGACATGGTCAGCAAACAGGCAAAGGATCAGTCCAGGCAACAGGCAGAAATGTGGTCAGTAAACAGGAACACTATTGCTGGCTTATACAGGTCTGATGACTCTGGCGACTGGTGTGGCAGTAATCAGGCACACTGTTGCTGGGGCACACTGATCTGGCGAAACAGAGCCTCTTGTGGTGGTGATAAGGAACACTGTTGCTGGCGCACACTGGTTTGGTGACACTGGTGTGGTGGCAATCAAGGACACTGTTGCTGGCAACTGGCTGTGGTGACACTGGGAATTGTCTGGTGGCAATTGGCAACACTGTTGCTGGCATATACTGGTCTGGGGGCACTGGGACTGGTGTGGCTGTTATCAGAAACACTGTTGTTGGCTTCAATTGCTGTGGTGACTGTGTCACTGGTGTGGCAATTATCAGGAACACTGTTTCTGGCTTACACTGGCCTGGTGACACTGTGACTTCTGTGGCGGCAATCAGGAACACCGTTGTTGTCATACACTGGTCTGGTGACATTGCGACTGGTATGGCAGTGATCAGGAAAACAGTTTCTGGCTTACACTGGTCTGGTGACACTGGCAATGGCGTGGCAGTGATCAGGAACACTGTTGCTGGCTTACATTGGTCTGGTGACACCGGTACTGGTGTGGCAGCGATCAGGAACACTGCTGCTGGCTTACACTGGTCTATCAGAGCAGCTAGCCAATGGTCTGATGACACTGTGACTGCTGTGTTGGTGATTGAGGACACTTTGACTGACTGCACTGGTATAGTGACACTGAGACTGGTATGGCAGTAATTGCAGTGATCAGGGACACTGTGACTAGCTGCACTGGTCTGGAGACATTGTACTGCGTTGGTTAGTGATCAGAGGAACTGGCTGGCTGTACTGGCATACAGTGATATCAGAGCAGCCGGACATTGTATCTGATTACTAGCCATAACAGTACAATGTCACAGTGATAACACTCCAGAAAACATGTTTCCTTTCCCAGCGATCGCTGTGAGAGGAAAGAGAGCCAAGCCTACAACACTATGGATACTAACCTTCATAGGAAATAACACCAGGGGTAGTTGATCCGGAACTATCCTATTACCTACCTTCTGGAACAGATTGGACCATGCTTTATATAAAGGATTTTTATTGGCTTTTCTCTGGATCAAATAAGGGCAGAGGACGCTGTATATAGAGGTTTTCTATTTATTTTATTTATTCTATTGATTGAACTAGATGGATTTATGTCTTTATTCAATCTAACTATGTAGCCTTACTCATCATCCCAAAAACGAGGTCAGCTTTAATGTCATGTCAAATTTTTCCTTTTTTTTAAATTAGCACATGTGTTGCGATTGTGTTTCTGTGTATCTAATTAAATGTATTTATTTATTGTTTTTTTTTATTTATTATGTTTTATTTATCATTATCTATTTATTGTTACAAATTTTTTTTCCACCATTATATAATATTGTCTTATTTATTCTTATTCCTATTATTATCATCATCATCATTATTATTATTATTATTAATTATTACTATTTATATATACTTTTTTATTATTATTTACTTATTTATTTTTCTTATCATTATTATTATTATTATTATTATTATTATTATTATTATTATCATCATCATTATTATTATTTTCTTATTTTTTATTATTATTATTCTCATTGTTATTTATTATTACTATTTATTTAAAATTATTTTTTTATTATAATTTTAATATTTCTGCTTCTTCTTCTTCTTATTATTTATTTACAATTATTTATTTATTTGTTTGTTACTTATTTAGTTATTATTATTACTTATTATTATATTTTATTTATTGTATTTTTAAGTGAACCCATGTGTTGAGATTGTATTTCTGTGTATTTCTTAAAATTTATTTTTGACGTGACATTCACATTTTTACAAGCTTGCTCTTTCATATTTTTAGATCTTATTAAATATAGAGTTTTTTTTATTAGCCACTAGAGGGAGCTATCAGTGGCTCAGTGCAATTACTCTCTTAGGAGCTGCTGAGTTACAATATTAGCCAGATATTAGGGAGTGGATTGTTGTCTGTAAGTCGGCTTTTTTATTATTATCGTCTTATTTATTCTTATTCTTAATATTATCATCATCATTAGTATTATTATTAATTATTAATATTTATACATACTTTTTTATTATTATTATTTACTTATTTCTTCTTCTTCTTCTTATCATTATTATTATCATCATTATTATTTTTTGCTTATTTTTTCTTATTATTATTATTATTATTGTTATTTATTATTACTATTTATTTAATATAATTTTTTATTATTATTTTCTTATTTATTCTTATTATTTATTTACTATTATTTATGCATTTGTTTATTACTTATTTAGTTATTATTATTATTATTATTATTATTATTTATTATTATATTTTATTTATTGTATTTTTAAGTGAACCCATGTGTTGAGATTGTATTTCTGTGTATTTCTTAAAATAATTTTTGATGTGACATTCACATTTTTACAAGCTTGCTCTTTCATATCTTCAGATCTTATAAAATATAGAGATTTTTTTTTATTAGCCACTAGAGGGAGCTATCAGTGGTTCTTAGGAGCTGCTGAGGTGACGTCCTCTATATATATTTTTCTGTGTTTTATTAAACGTGTACTGTAGACATATGTCATTTATGTGAACTAATTAAAAATTTGTTATACTTTTTTACACGTGCCTGTAAAGTCCATTTTTCCTATTACTCAATTTTCCCGAGGTACGATACAGAGGCGTACTAAGTGAGGGTGGGCCGCCCCGGGTACGATATTAGCCAGATATTAGGGAGTGGATTGTTGTCTGTAAGTCGGCCGACTCTATAAATGTTTTCAGCAAGGATTGACACATTCCTGTAATTGGATTCTATTGGGGAAATAGATGGAGTCTGGGTTAAAAAAAAAAAAAATATATATATATATATTGTGAGGGGGTTAGCTCGGCAGCGGGTGTGTGTGACCCCCGAGATGGGCTCCCCACACAAAAACAGGCCCAGCAAACAGAGGTTGTGGTTTTCAAAATCAAAAAGGTGCGGTTTATTTTCTATTTACAGTGACAAAACACAGCAAAGCAAAAGAAACATAAACAAAATAAATCCTGGTCAACTTGACCTCTGACTAAACATACAGGTTTCCTAACTAACAACTGGGATCAGCCTAGTGCTGTCCTAGTCCCTAAGTCCCTGGTTTTAAATGTCCAAGCAAATAGCCACACAGGCTTTGTCTCACCGCACAGGGGTTCACTCTCCCTAGACAGTCCACACAGGTCTGGTTCCAGGCATGAGCTAACATCTAATGAAGCTGGGAGTTCTTATAGAGGCCTAAATGAGCTGACAAGCTTCAGCTGGTCTCATCAACTCCCTGTCTGTACGACGCCCCACACTCTCCCTAGAGGTATGAGTCATCCATGAGCCCACTAGCCTTATACAACTCTCCACCTAGTTGTATAAGTCGGCGTAAAGCCTGAATCTGGGCGAAATATATCTACCCCCCTGGATGCAACCAGGTGACTTTACCTTCCTGCTGTCACATACCCCCCCCTCTTGTTTTAACCTCGGGGTTGGAACACCAGCAATCAGGCATTCATGTACTCGAGACAAAGCATCCACATTCCCCATTTGAACGCCAGGGCGATGCTTTACTGTGAAGTTGAATTCCTGGAGGGCCAGGAACCACCTATTCACTCTTCTATTTGTTTCCTTGTTTTGAGCCATCCACTTTAACGGAGCGTGATCCGTAACCATGTCAAAGTGCCTACCTAGCAGGTAGTACCGAAGGGAATCTAGAGCCCACTTCACCGCTAAACACTCCTTTTCAACGGTGGCGTAATTTACCTCATGGGACTTCAACTTCCTGCTGAGGTAAATGACTGGGTGCTCTTCCCCGTTCCAGACCTGGGACAATACTGCTCCTAACCCCACATCTGACGCATCACTTTGTACGACAAAGTCTTTAGAGAAGTCGGGTGAGTACAACACTGGCTGGCTACATAAGGCTTGTTTCAAGAATTGGAATGCTGCCTCAGCCTCGGGGGTCCATTTAATCATGACCGACCCTTTCCCCTTCGTCAGGTTGGTTAGGGGCACAGCCTTAGAAGCAAAGTGGGGAATGAATCGCCGATAATACCCAGCGATTCCCAGAAAGGCTCGTACCTGCTTCTTGCTGTTGGGACGTGGCCAACTCTGGATGGCCTCGACTTTGTTGAGTTGGGGTTTTATTACTCCCCTCCCAATGGTGTACCCAAGATATTTGGCCTCCTCCTGCCCAATGGTACACTTCTTGGGGTTAGCCGTAAACCCCGCTTCCCGAACAGAGTCCAGGACTGCTTGCACTTTTGGCAGATGTGAGGCCCAATCTGTGCTATGGACAATTATGTCATCCAGGTAAACCGCAGCATACTTCCGATGGGGCCTCAGCATCTGGTCCATTTTCCGCTGGAATGTGGCCGGCGCATTCTGTAACCCGAATGGCATTCTTTTATATTGGAACGCCCCGTCTGGGGTTACAAATGCGGTTTTCTCTTTGGCCGACTTGGCCAGGGGGATTTGCCAATACCCTTTTGTGAGGTCAAGAGTCGTCATGTATCGGGCTGTTCCCAGCCGGTCGATCAACTCATCTATACGTGGCATGGGGTAGGTGTCAAATTTTGTAACTTTGTTCAACTGTCGAAAATCGTTACAAAATCGCCAGCTCCCATCCGGTTTAGGCACCAACACAATGGGACTAGACCAATCACTTTGGGACTCCTCTATCACCCCTAAGTTCAGCATTTTCTGTACTTCCTCCCGTATTGCCTCCCGTCGGGCCTCTGGGATCCGATAGGGTTTTAACTTCACCCTTTCACCGGGCGGGGTAATGATGTCATGCTCTACCCCAGATGTTTGTCCCGGCAGCTCAGAGAATACCTCCTTGTTGCGAAGCACAAACTCCTTAACCTCCTGTTGTTGGGGTTGTGACAAGGTGGCTGCTATTCCAACCTCCGGAATCACGCAACCAGTTTGAGCTGGTGACCAAGTGTCTGCGACTAGGGACTCTCTATCCCTCCAGGCTTTCAACAGATTAACGTGATAGATCTGTTCGGGCTTTCGCCTTCCTGGTTGTCTGACCTTGTAATTCACTTCGCTCACTTTTTCCATTATCTCGTAGGGGCCTTGCCATTTGGCAAGGAATTTACTTTCAACCGTAGGGACAAGTACCAGTATCCTATCCCCCGGGGAAAAGGTACGGGTCTTGGCTGCACGGTTGTACACTCTCTGCTGTGCTAACTGCGCTTGGGCCAAATGTTCCTTCACGATGGGCATTACCTGTGCAATTCGGTCTTGCATCAGGGCGACATGCTCAATCACACTCCTGTGGGGAGAACTCTCACTTTCCCAAGTTTCCTTGGCAATATCCAACAGCCCTCTTGGGTGTCTCCCATACAGTAACTCAAAGGGGGAGAATCCCGTAGAGGATTGGGGCACCTCCCTAATAGCAAACATCAGATAAGGAAGTAGACAGTCCCAATCCTTTCCATCTCTATCCACCACTTTCTTCAACATTTGTTTTAGGGTTTTGTTGAACCTTTCAACCAGCCCATCGGTTTGGGGGTGATACACAGATGTACGTAATTGCGTCACTTTGAACAATTTACACAGCTCCTTCATAACCCGGGACATAAAGGGTGTACCTTGGTCCGTAAGCAGTTCTTTACAAATACCCACCCGGCTAAACACAAGAGATAGCTCTTTGGCTATGGTTTTGGCCGAGGTATTTCGGAGAGGGATCGCTTCTGGATAACGGGTGGCATAGTCCATTATAACTAATATGTACTGGTGCCCCCTAGCGGACTTGATTATAGGACCTACCAAATCCATGGCGATCCTCTCAAACGGGACCTCAATGATGGGTAGAGGGACCAGCGGGCTACGGAAATGTGGCATCGGGGCCGACCTCTGACACACAGGGCAGGAGGAACAATAATTTTCTATGTCCTTCATCACCCCCGGCCAATAGAATCTCTGTAATACCCTCTCTCGGGTTTTCTCTGTCCCCAGATGACCTCCAAGAATGTGCCCATGGGCCAACTCCAACACCAACTTCCTGTAAGGTTTGGGCACCACAAGCTGCTCAACGGTTTCTTCTGCCCTTTTTGCCACCCGATACAGTAGGTCCTTCTCTACGCTGAAGTATGGGTAAGTGCAGGTATTATCTGGGTTCACTAACTCGCCATCTATTTTCACTACGTTTTCCCGTGCCTTTATTAGGGCGGGGTCTTTCAACTGTTCTGTGGCAAAGTTTTCCCTGTGAACCTCAAGATCAGAAAACTCCACAGACGGTAGGTTTTCGTCTGAGGAGGTGGGCTCCTCTCCAGTTTCTTGAGTCTCCCCTGCCAATACTGATAAGGGAAATTCCGGAGAGTCCTCACCACTCTCAGGGGAGTTCTGGCTATCACATTCCTGGTACATAGGGGCACCAGTGGGGGGCTCAGGATCATCCCACAGTTCCCAGAACTTCGGAAAATCCCTTCCCACAATGGCGTCATGCGGTAACTGAGATACTAAGCCCACTGGATGAGAGAGGGTACCTTTGGGGGTCTCGAAACACACTGTAGTCACTGGATACTCTCGGGTGTCCCCATGCACACAAATAACAGCTACCTTGCTATTCCCAGAGACCTCTGTTTTAACTAACTCAGCCTTTATCAGGGTCACAAGGCTACCTGAATCCAGCAATACCACAACATTTCTACCATTAACACACATTTTGCATAAATGTTTCTCAGTTCCTCGAATGGCAGTGCATGCGACTGTCGCACACAGCGACTGACGTCTGCCCGTCAGAAAGTCACACTGCATGGGTTCCTCCACAACCGGGCAATTGGCTGCAATATGTCCCGCTTGCCGGCAGCGGTAGCAAACGATCCTTCTTGCGGCCTCTTGAGCCGCTGATTTCCCAGGCTGTTCTCGCCAAACTTGGGGTAGAGCTCCCACCCTCTCACTCTCTCCACCCTCACCCCTTGGAATCCTCTTATCTGCCCCTGGGGATGGTCTGGTCTTAGGGTGGAAAGTCCGAGTGTCTCTGGAAGAGGCCGTCAGGTTCTCTGTAGCCAAGTATTTCTCCACACGATCCACAAGACCATCGGCCGTCTCTGGGTCTCCATGGCTTACCCACTTTTGGATGGCAGTAGGAAGAGCTCTCAAAAACCGATCCATTACAACACGTTCCACAATCTTTGGTGCGGACAAAGTCTCTGGCTGTAGCCACTTTCTGCTCAGGTGAATGAGATCATACATTTGAGACCTGGGGGGTTTTCCAAGCTGGAAAGTCCAGTTATGCACACGCTGAGCCCGGACAGCCTGGGTGACACCCAGCCTTGCCAATATTTCAGCTTTTAGCATCGCATAGTCTTTTGCTTGGTTAGGCTCTAGGTCATAGTAAGCTTTCTGCGATTCACCAGTTAACAGAGGAGCCACCAGTCCAGCCCACTGCTCCTCAGGCCACTTTTCTCTTTCAGCGGTCCTTTCAAATGTGGTCAAAAATACCTCTGGATCATCCTCTCCAGTCATTTTTGTCAATAAACGACTCACCCCAAAGGACGCGGTATTAGTGGGACGGCTTTCCTCACTGGTCTGCGGACGTTGCTGCATTGCTGCTTCCATCTGTTGTTGTAGTCTCTGCTCTTGCTTCTGTAACAGGTCTATGAAGCGGGCCTCAGATTGCTGCTGGGCTTGTTGCTGAGCCTCCAGACTCTGTTGCAAAGTTGCGTTTGTCTGCTGCTGGGCTGCAAGGCTCTGTTGATGAGCTTGCTGCTGGGCTGCAAGGCTCTGTTGATGAGCTTGCTGCTGGGCTGCGAAGTTCTGTTGTTGAGCTGCAAGGCTCTTTTGCAAACCTGCATTTGTCTGCTGTTGATTGGCATTTGCTAGAGCCAGCTGCTTCAGTATCTCCTCCATGCTGGCTTAAAAAAAAACTACCTGCATTCTCCACCAACTGTGAGGGTGTTAGCTCGGCAGCGGGTGTGTGTGACCCCCGAGATGGGCTCCCCACACAAAAACAGGCCCAGCAAACGGAGGTTGTGGTTTTCAAAATCAAAAAGGTGCGGTTTATTTTCTATTTACAGTGACAAAACACAGCAAAGCAAAAGAAACATAAACAAAATAAATCCTGGTCAACTTGACCTCTGACTAAACATACAGGTTTCCTAACTAACAACTGGGATCAGCCTAGTGCTGTCCTAGTCCCTAAGTCCCTGGTTTTAAATGTCCAAGCAAATAGCCACACAGGCTTTGTCTCACCGCACAGGGGTTCACTCTCCCTAGACAGTCCACACAGGTCTGGTTCCAGGCATGAGCTAACATCTAATGAAGCTGGGAGTTCTTATAGAGGCCTAAATGAGCTGACAAGCTTCAGCTGGTCTCATCAACTCCCTGTCTGTACGACGCCCCACACTCTCCCTAGAGGTATGAGTCATCCATGAGCCCACTAGCCTTATACAACTCTCCACCTAGTTGTATAAGTCGGCGTAAAGCCTGAATCTGGGCGAAATATATCTACCCCCCTGGATGCAACCAGGTGACTTTACCTTCCTGCTGTCACAATATATATATATATATATATATATATATATATATATATATATATATATATATATATATATATATATATATATATATATATATATATATGTATTTTGCAATATATATATATATATATATATATATATATATATATATCTAGGTATATATACTGTATAGATAATAAATATATAGACCCCATGGACTGGTGAGAAGAAGCAGTAAAGCACAACTATTGTGTAGTGCTGCGAAGCAGGGAGCTGTTTCTAAATATGTACATAAAATAATTAAAGATTTAATCAAGAAAACATAAAAAAACATAAAACATAAAACAATTAAAATATTTTGAATTCCCTTTATGATTCTCTACAAAAAAAATAGAGGGAGGGGGGGATTGTCCCTCCTCTGAGTCATTCAAGACTATTTTTAGCAGAAGAAGGAGCCTTCAGGAGCCATCTACTGCCATCAAGTCGAAACGTTAAATGTACATATTTAATATTTTCCTCAATAATATTTAAAAAATGTAATTTTTTGCAACAACCATAATAAATACATTTTTATATCCATTGCCTTTCACCTCCAGAGCCTGCGCGATGCGGTCCACCAGGTCACCAACCTACAAGTGGCCACCAGATGCTTCATCCATGCTGCGGAGGAGGCGAGAGGATCCTCGTTCTGGGGGGATGTTGAGGTGTCTGGGTTCAATTCCCCAGAGTCCGCCTTCGAGGAGGACGAGGTGAGTGATATATTGTAATACATGCATTCCCTCCCTCTTTGTTATTCACATCCCTCATCTCATCAAACCTGAGCGGGCTGCATGTTGTCTGGACCCTTATCTGAAATCAGAGATTCTGTAGGGGACCAGTGGACGGGGGGAGGTTCTCACTTCTGCTACAGATAGTCATGAGGCTCAATGGTATCTAGAGCTGCACATCCATCGCATCCCCTATGTCATCAAACATAAGTGGGCTGTGTGTTGTCTGAGCCCTAATCTGAAATCAGAGTGGTTATGGGTGACTGGTAGCGAGAGGAGGATCTACTGTAAATTCTGCAGAGGTCAGTGGATGTCTATGGCTGCATGTCCATTGCATCCCCCATCCCCTCAAACATGAGCAGGCTGTGCGTTGTCTGAGCCCTTATCTGAAATCAGAGCAGCTATAGGGGACCGGTTGTGAGGGGAGGTTCTAACCTGCTGCAAACACTCATGGAGCTCAATGGGTATTTATGGCTACACGAGGAGGTTCGACCTTCTACTGTAGATACTCAGAGTTCAGTAGGCTGTGCAATGTCTGGGCCCTTACCTGAAATCAGAGAAGCTATAGGGGACTGGTTGTTAGGGGAGGTTCTAACTTCTGCCACAGATACTCATAGAGGTTAACAGGTATCTATGGGTGCATTTTCAATGCATCCCTCATTTCATAAAACATGAGTGGGCTGTGTGTTGTCTGAGCCCTTATCTGAAATCAGAATGGTTATGGGTGACTGGAAGTTAGATGAGGATCTAAACTCTGCTACAGATACTTATAAAGGTCAGTAGATGTCTATGGCTGCACGTCCATTGCATCCCCCATCTCATCAAACATGAGCAGGCTGTGCGTTGTCTGAGCCCTTATCTAAAATCAGAGCAGCTATAGGGGACTGGTTGTGAGGGGAGGTTCTAACCTGCTACAGATACTTTTGGAACTCAATGGGTATCTATGGCTGCACAAGGAGGTTTGACCTTCTGATACAGATACTCATAGAGATGCATAGGTATCCATAGCTGCATGTCCATTGCATCCCTCATCTCATCAAACATGAGTGGGCTGTGCGTTGCCTGAGCCCTTATCTGAAATCGGAGCTTTGGGGGAATGGTTGGTAGACAAGTGTAACGACACCCCAAGTATGAAAGGGGTTAACCTCCCTGGCGGTATGATTCTTTCTGGAATTATGTACCAAAAGCGGTACAATTATTTTGCATGAAAATTTGGTGTTATGTATTATAGGCCTGCGATTCTTAGTAATTACTTACTTAAACCTGAGAAAACCAGAGTCTAGTAAACATCCCGGGTATGATAAATATGAAACACAAAATTATAAATTATAATATAATAAATAACTATAAATAATTATAAAAAATAGTAATCTAATTATAATAAAAATTATTCAATAATGTAATCAAATCAAAAACA
Organism: Rana muscosa; assembly: GCA_029206835.1. Classification (NCBI taxonomy): domain Eukaryota; kingdom Metazoa; phylum Chordata; class Amphibia; order Anura; family Ranidae; genus Rana; species Rana muscosa. The sequence continues at coordinate 211,172,278 of JARGYO010005626.1, forward strand.
CTGAAATTTGCTCAGTTGCAGAATTGTCGCTGTCATTAGATTTAGTGTTTGATGACGAATTTCCCCACAAATCGCTATCGCTCAATTCTGCGAGTGATTCTAATTTATTATCGCTGCTTTCTAGTTGGTCTAAAACCACTTTTGACATAAAGGGACACTTTTTAGTTGCTATGGACAATCCCCAGTTTACAGGCAGAAAGAACGATTTTTATTATATAAAAGTGCATGCAGGACACTGGGCAGACCACTAGGGACAAAGGGGGTGTGTAATTATTACATACAGTACTGTAATCTGTAAGATTACAGTATACTGTATGTATACTATGTGTTTACCTTTTTGAATTTGCCGCCCAGTTCCGCTCCCATGCGCCGCTGCGGCTCGCAGGGAACGGAACTAGGAAGTCAGATGGGGTCGAAAGTGCCGACACTCGCCGGAGATCTCGCTGGCGATCACAGCAGAGGACATCATCGCTGGATCGCCAGGAGAAGGTAGGGAGACTCCGCTGCGAGCTCTGCAATGTCTACCCCGAGCGTGACTCGGGGTTACCGATCCTAGCATAAAAAAACAACCCCGAGTTACGCTCGGGATTACCGCCAGGGAGGTTAAAGCCGTTTATGATATGCCATTCTCGAACACCAAGGCAGCTACCAGACACTCCAACCAGCCGAATAAGACCCCATACAAATAATTTTCCCTCCACAAACGAGACAACGCTCTGTGTTGAGGTTCCAAAACAGGGAATGAATCTTTATTACAAGCACATGGTAACACACTTCCCTTCCAAACACTTCCCTCCCATCCTTGGGAAACAGGGCGGGTTAAACTGTCCAATGACAATGGTGATACAGGTCAGGTGTGCTCAAACTTAAACATCCCATAATAGGCAGCCAGATGGTCTACCAGCTCCAATCCACATCATCACAAACAACAATGAAAAGGCCTTTGGAAGCTAGTCTGGATTCATTAACATTACAACAGGCATCCAGGTGGATTAATATTACAGACCCATTTCAAAGCAATCCAAGACGTATTCTCAATGTCCATTATTTTCTGGCTCATACTTTCTAAGAACTTCTGGGTTCCACGGGCCCTCCCGTTACATCTCTCCCCTTTCGGTGGGAGACTAACACAGGAGGAGACCCCAGACGGCTTGACTCTGAAGTTAGTCCATAGTTCCCTTCCTCTAATGCCTGGACAACCCATCAGCATTGCCATTTTGCTTACCGGGTCAGTAGCTGATGGTGACGTTGTAAGGTTGCAGGGCGAATAATGGAATTCAGTTCTGGAACAGTCACTTGCTTTGCTCTCTCAATGGCTCCCAGGACTTGTTGCTGACGCTCTTGGGAGAGGTAAGGCAAAACCTGGGCGCAAATCCCATTTAACCTTTTGACAATTTCAGTCTGTTTGTGCATTTCAATGTTCAAGCCATGGGACATCTCATAATACATGACGTAGTGTCGTTGCATCTCCGATTTCCCACTGGCCAACTTGTCACATTACAATTTTAGACTGTGATATTGTGCCTGATCTAAGGTACATGTCGGGGAAGATAGTCTTACGCGGGTCTCGGTAGCAAGCGAGTCGGTTCCAGCAGCACGGGTCTGGGCACAGGTAGTCACTGGGTTGGCTTCAGCGGGGCCCATCGGGGCGTAAACAGAAACGAGGGGGGCCAAATCATTCCCCAGTAGTACATCCGCTGGCAAATCCTTCATCACCCCCACATTCACGTGTCCCGAACCAACCCCCCAATCCAGGTGAACACGGGCAATGGGTAGCCGGAAGACGGTGCCTCCCGCTACTCTTACGGCTACAGTGTCTCCGATATGTTGGCTATCTGGGATGAGGTTCTTCTGTAGTAGGGTCATGGTGGCGCCAGTATCACGTAGGCCATTGGCTACCTTTCCATTGACCCAGACAGTCTGCCTGTGTTGCTGCCTGTTGTCCCGGTTAGCTGCTTGTATTGGATCAGCCTAGCCTCGTGCAGGACGCCCCAATGTTCTTCCTCCTCAACGCAGTGGGCCGCAGGCATGGATGTGTGGGGGTTCCCCCTTGCTGGCTGTCTCCACGACTGGGACTGCCTGGCTGGATTCAACGGACAGTCTGGCTTTTTGTGCCCTAGCTGTTTACACCCGAAACACCTGATGGGTTGTGAGTAGTCCTGGGAGTTGAACCTGGGCTGCTGAGGATAAGTGGCCGCTGGAGGTGGTGCTGTAGAGCGGTACGACTGTGGTTGGTAGGCAGGGGGGAGGTGCCACTGATCGATAATCCACCCGAGCTGTTGTCTTGACCACAGGGTTATCCAGTTTGCGGGCGTCTGTGTATTCGTCCACCAGGCGAGCTGCTTCAGGCAAGATGAAAGGTTTTCGGTCCCGGACCCACTCTCTGACTTCCAGGGACAGTTTGTCAAAGAAGTGCTCCAGCAGGAACACCTGCAGCACCTCTTCCCCGGATTCTGCTTGGCATCCAGCGACCCAGTGGGATGCCGTGCGGTGTAGGCGGCATGCCCACTCGGTATACGATTCTCCAGTCTGCTTGCTCGTCTCTCGGAACCGCCTCCGGTGTGACGGCATACCTGGCCAAAAGTGCTTCTTTTACCAGTCCATAGTTCATAATATCCTCGTCTGGGATGGCCCTGAACGCTTCACTGGCCCGGCTGGACAATTTCCCAGACAAAATGGTAAGCCATTCCTCTGTGGGCACCCGGTGTAGGGCACATTGCCGTTCAAAATCAGCAAGGTAGCCATCAATCTCCCCTTCTGTTTCAATGAAATTTTTAAAAGCAGCAAAATGTATCTTTCTCCTTTCAGTTGGTGCTGCTCTGACTTCTGCTGCTGCAGCACCTCTTTGCTGTAGCCAATTTGCGTCCACAGCCGCTATAACTCGGTCTATGATCTCCGCTGTAGGGTTAGGACCATAATGTGCCAGTCTTATGTTAACAGCCCGATCAAAACTTGCCTCTTCGGGTGTCCTGTCTGTTACGCTGGGCCTTTCGGTTATGTTGGGTCTTTCATTAACATTACAACAGGCATCCAGGTGGATTAATATTACAGACCCATTTTAAAGCAATCCAAGACATATTCTCAATGTCCATTATTTTCTGGCTCATACTTTCTAAGAACTTCTGGGTTCCACGAGCCCACCTGTTACAACAAGGTTCTAACTTCTGCTACAGACACTCATAGAGGTCAACAGGTATCTATGGGTGCATCTTCAATGTATCCCTCATCTCATCAAACATGAGCAGGCGGTGCGTTGTCTGAGCCCTTATCTGAAATCAGAGCAGCTCTAGGGGACCAGTTGTGAGGGGAGGTTCTAACCTGCTACAGATACTTATGGAACTCAATGGGTATCTATGGCTGCACAAGGAGGTTCGAACTTCTGCTACAGATACTCATAGAGATCAATAGGTAAGGTATCCATAGCTGCATGTCCATTGTATCCCCCATCATATCAAACATGAGTGGGCTGTGTGTTGTCTGAGCCATTATCTGAAATCAGAGCAGATTCAGGGGAATGGTTGGTAAGGAAGGTTCTGAAATCTGCTACAGATACTCATAGAGGTAAACAAGTATCTATGGGTGCATTTTTAAACGCATCCCTCATCTCATCAAACATGAGCAGGCTGTGTGTTTCCTGGGCCCTTTTCTGAAATCAGACCAGCTCTAGGGGACCGGTTGTGAGGGGAGGTTCTAACCCGCTACAGATACTCATGGAGCTCAATGGGTATCTATGACTGCACAAGGAGGTTTGACCTTCTGCTACAGAAACTCTGAGTTCAGTAGTTGCCTGTGGCTGTACCTCCATTGCATCTCATTAAACATGAGTGGGCTGTTTATTGTCTGAGCCCTTATCTGAAATCAGAGAGGCTATAGGGGACTGGAGATTAGGAGAGGTTCAAACTTCTGCTACAGATACTCATAGAGCTCCATAGGTATCTATGGCTCCACCTCCTTCAGCAACTGGCCTGCTCAACTGTTTCTGATAAACTCAGACCTCACACAGCCCTATGGGTCCTTTTGAAATTTAAAGTACTGTATATATGAAATGTACTTTTTTTTTGTGTGTGCAAATCAGAAGCATAATAGGACCCCGTTAGACCAAGGAGTGTACGTTTTCAGCAATATGTTGTATGCGGCCAGTTTATACACAGTGAGGGTGTAAGGGGGGCTGTACGTGTCTAGGAAAAGGAGATATGAGGATTTTCTGACCTTTCGTATATTTTATTTTCCCTCCACAAGAAAACTGTCAAGAAGAAGAAGAAATTGGCTCTGGCGTTCGACACAAGTTTCTTCAAAAGTCAGTATGAGGTAAGTGATACTAGGCTGACACTGCCGCTGGAGTTCTCCAGCTTAGAGTTCCTCTAGGGTGGAGCCTCGATTGAACCCTCCCCCAGGGGCTTGGCGGAACTACAACTCATTATACTATTGGAGATGAATATCTTGACAGGACCCTACAGCTTTTTTTATCCCCATACTGTATCACCTCTGCATAAAGGTCGAGTTCTTTTATACTGTGGGCCTTGATTGTGTTGTATTAAATTGTGTACAGACAAAATATGTGCCTACCAATACAGATCCCCTTCCCCCCAGTACAGATCTTCCCCTACAGTACAAATCTCCCTTCATCCCCCCTTTCCCCACAGTACAGATTTCTACCCCTAATACAGTCCCACCTATCCCCAGTACAGATATTACCTTCCCAGTGCAGATCTTCCCCCAGTACATATCCCCCCTCCCAACACACATCCCCTAGTACAGCTCTCCCACAATACACATCTCTCTCCTCTAGTATAGCTCCTACTCGGTACACATCTCACCCCCCTAATATAACCCCCCCCAATACAGATCCCCCCCCCCAGTATACATCTCTCCCACCCAATACAGATCTCTCCGAGTACACATTTCTCCCCCCAATATGGCTTCCCCCCAGTAATCCCTCCTCAAGTACAGCTCCTTCCCAGTACACATTTATCCCCCCCCAATATGGCTCCCCCCAGTAATCCCCCCTTAAGTACAGCACTTCTCCAGTACACATCTCTCCCCCAAATTTGGCCCCCCCTAATACTTATCTCCCTCACAGTGCACATCTCCCACCTCAAGTACAGCTCCTCCTAATACAGATCTCCCCCAGTACACATTTCTCCCCCCAGTACACATCTCCCACCTTCAGTACAGCTCTGCCTAATACAGATCTCCCCAGTATACCTTTCTTCCCCCAATATGTCTCCCCACCAGTACACATCTCTCTCCTCCAGTACAGCTCCTCCCCAGTACAGATCTCCCCTAGTACACATCTCTCCCCCCAATATGGCTCCCCCAATACTTATCTCCCACCTCCAGTACAGCTCCCCCGAATACAGATCTCCCCCAGTACACATTTCTCCCCCCAGTACACACCTTCCACCTTTCAGTACAGCTCCCACTAATACAGATCCCCCCCAGTACACATTCCCCCGCCCCCCTCAGTACTCATCTCCCACCTTCAGAACAGCTCCTCCTAATACAGATCACCCCCAGTACACATCCCCCCCAATATGTCTCCCCCAGTACACATCTCCCCCCTCCAATACAGCTCTCCCCCAGTACACATCTCTCCCCCCAATACTTATCTCCCCCTCCAGTACATCTCCCCCAATACAGATCTCCCCCAAGTACACCCCCCTTCCACAGTAAACATCTTTCCCCCCAGTATAGCTCTCCCAGTACACATTCTCCCCCAGTACACAACACCTTTCCCCAGTACAGTTCCCCCCAATACACATCTCTCCCCCCTAGTGCAGCTCCCCTCAATACAGATCTCCCACTAAGTACTTATCTTTCCCCTCCAGTACAGCTTCTCCTCAATACACATCCTTCCCCCCTAGTACAGCTCCCCCAATACAGATCTCCCCCCTCCCCACTACACATCTCCTCCCTCCAATATAGTTCCTCTCTAGTACAGAGCTCTCCCACTCAGTACACCCCCCCTTAATATGACTCCCTCTAATACAGATCTCCCCCCAGTACACATCCCCCCTTCTAATACAGCTCCCTCCAATACAGATCTCCCCCAGTACACATTCCCCCTCCCCACCCCTTCTAATACAGCTTGCTCCAATACAGATCTCCCCCCAGTACACACCCCCCCTTCTAATACAGCTCACTCCAATGCAGATCTCCCCCAGTACACCCCCCCTTCTAATACACCTCGCTCCAATACAGATCTCCCCCCAGTACACACCCCCCCTTCTAATACAGCTCACTCCAATGCAGATCTCCCCCCAGTACACATCCCCCCTTCTAATACAGCTCCCTCCAATATAGATCTCCCCCCAGTACACTTCCCCCCCCTTCTAATACAGCTCCCTCCAATACAGATCTCCCCCCAGTACACACTCCCCCTTCTAATACAGCTCGCTCCAATACAGATCTCCCCCAGTACACACTCCCCCTTCTAATACAGCTCGCTCCAATACAGATCTCCCCCAGTACACAGTGCACCCCCCTCCTTCTAATACAGCTCGCTCCAATACAGATCTCCCCCAGTACAGCTCCCTCCAATACAGATCTCCCCCCCAGTACACATCCCCCCTTCTAATACAGCTCCCTCCAATACAGATCTCCCCCCAGTACACACCCCCCTCCTTCTAATACAGCTCGCTCCAATACAGATCTCCCCCCAGTACACACCCCCCTCCTTCTAATACAGCTCGCTCCAATACAGATCTCCCCCAGTACACATCCCCCCTTCTAATACAGCTCCCTCCAATACAGATCTCCCCCCAGTACACATCCCCCCCTCATTCTAATACAGCTCCCTCCAATACAGATCTCCCCCAGTACACATCCCCCCCTTCTAATACAGCTCCCTTCAATCCAGATCTCACCCAGTAAACTTCCCCCTTTCTAATACAGCTCCCTCCAACACAGATCTCCCCCCAGTACACTTCCCCCTTTCTAATACAGCTCCCTCCAATACAGATCTCCCCCCCAGTACACATCCCCCCTTCTAATACAGCTCCCTCCAATACAGATCTCCCCCCAGTACACATCCCCTCCTTCTAATACAGCTCCCTCCAATACAGATCTCCCCCAGTACACATCCCCCCTTCTAATACATCTCCCTCCAATACAGATCTCCCCCCAGTACACACTCCCCCTTCTAATACAGCTCGCTCCAATACAGATCTCCCCCAGTACAGCTCCCTCTAATACAGATCCCCCCCCCCCCCAGTACACATCCCCCCTTCTAATACAGCTCCCTCCAATACAGATCACCTCCCAGTACACACTCCCCCTTCTAATACAGCTCCCTCCAATACAGATCTCCCCCAGTACACCCCCCCTTCTAATACAGCTCCCCCAATACAGATCTCCCCCCAGTACACCCCCCCTTCTAATACAGCTCCCTCCAATACAGATCTCCCCCCAGTACACATTCCCCCCTTATAATACAGCTCCCTCCAATACAGAGCCCCCCCTAGTACACATCTCCTCCCCTACTACATCTCCCCCTCAATACAGATTCCCCCCCCCCCAGTACACATTGCCCTTCTTCCAGTACAGCTGCTCCCCAGTAGACATTTCTCCCTCAAGTATAGATCCCCCCCAGTGGGGACCTCCTTCACAGGAAACAACGCCCCCCCCCCTTCCACTACAGTCCCTCCTCCATGAAACAGACTCACCAGTTCAACCAGGCATTTTAGAGTATAGGGAAGTTCTCCCTTTGGCTGTGTCATGTAAACTGAGTCAGGGAGGAGATAAGGAAAGCCTCCCTGGCTCTGAACTTCTGCTGCCTGTGACAGCAGGAGTGACAACCTCAGCACTGACAGTTTAGACCCCTTGTCCCCCACCTTATCTACGCCTCTGCATCCAAAATCACCATCTGAACTGAGATTCTGCCTCAGAGATGTCCCTTCCTGTAAATCCTGGTGCCTGTTCAGTTCTTAGCTGTGATCACAGAATGTCTGACACCAGTGGTGGCTGGTGCTCAAAATTTTTGGGGGGGCGCAAACAAACGAAAAAAAAAAAATCATCAATTGCAGCCTCACTGTGCCCATCAAACACAGCTATTGTGCCCATCAAACGCAGCTACTGTGCCCATCAATTGTTGCCACTGTGCCATCAATTGTCGCACACTGTGAAATCAATTGTCGTCACTGTGCCATCAAACGCAGCCACTGTGCCATCAATTGTCGCCACTGTGCCATCAATTGTTGCCACTGTGCCATCAAACGCAGCCACTGTGCCATCAAATGCAGCCACTGTGCCATCAAACGCAGCCACTGTGCCATCAATTGTTGCCACTGTGCCATGCCATCAATTGTCGCCACTGTGCCATGCCACCAATTGTCACCACTGTGCCATCAATTGTCTCCACTGTGCCATCAAACGCAGCCACTGTGCCCATTAATTGTCGCCACTGTGCCATCAATTGTCGCCACTGTGCCATCAATTGTCGCCAGTTTGCCCCCTCAAATACCGCCAGTTTGCCCCCTCAAATGCCGCCAGATTGCCCCCTCAAATGCCGCCAGATTGCCCCCTCAAATGCCGCCAGTTTGCCCCGTAAAATGCCGCCAGTTTGCCCCCTCAAATGCCACCAGATTGCCCCCTCAAATGCCGCCAGATTGCCCCCTCAAATGCCGCCAGATTGCCCCCTCAAATGCCGCCAGTTTGCCCCATAAAATGCCGCCAGTTTGCCCCCTCAAATGCCACCAGATTGCCCCCTCAAATACCGCTAGATTGCCCCCTCAAATTCCGCCAGTTTGCCCCCTAAAATACTGCCAGTTTGCCCCCCCCCGCCTGGAACTTACCTTTCTCGGGTCAGCCATCCTCCCTTCACGTTCCCTCAATGTCTTCTTCCGCCCTCGATGTCGCTTCAGCCAATCAGGTTACCGGAAACCAGACCCGGTGAACCTGATTGGCTGAGACACGTGTCAGTGTTAACCAAGGAACGCACACCGAGTGCGTCCCCTGGTTAACTATTTGGAAGCCGATTACAGCCCACAGGCTGTAATCGGGAAGCCTATCAGTGCCGCTGGCTCTGATAGACACTTCCAAAAACCAACCAGCCGCTGTTATTCAGATGGCCGTCGCTCGCCAGGGGGCCAGCCATCTGAATAGTGGGCGGCAGCGGCGCCGGAGACAATACATACATTCATGTAATGCATGAATGTATGTATTGTTCACTTGAGTGGTGGTGCAGGGGAGAGAGGGGGGGGCGCTCCTGCACCCACTATGGACGCACCGCCACTGTCTGACACAGATTGGCCTCCTGTTGTAGCCTCTCACCTTGTGACTTGTGTGAGGGGGTTAACTCGGTAGCGGGTGTGTGTGACCCCCTGGTTGGGCTCCCCACACAAAAACAGGGCCAGCAGACGGAGGTTGTGGTTTTCAAAATCAAAAGGTGCGGTTTATTTCTCTATGTACAGTGACAAAAACACAGCAAAGCCAAAAAGAAACATAAACAAAATAAATCCTGGTCAGTTTGACCTCTGACTAAACATGCAGGTTTCCTAAACTAACAACTGGGATCAGCCTGGTGCTGTCCTAGTCCCTAAGTCCCTGGTTTAGTAAAAGTCCAAACAAATAGCCACACAGGCTTTGCCTCACCGCACAGGGGTTCACTCTCCCTAGACAGTCCACACAGGTCTGGTTCCAGGCATGAGCTAACATCTAATGAAGCTGGGAGTTCTTATAGAGGCCTAAATGAGCTGACAAGCTTCAGCTGGTCTCATCAACTCCCTGTCTGCACGACGCCCCACACTCTCCCTAGAGGTATGAGTCATCCATGAGCCCACTAGCCTTATACAACTCTCCACCTAGTTGTATAAGTCGGCATAAAGCCTGAATCTGGGAGAGATATATCTACCCCCCTGGATGCAACCAGGTGACTTTACCTTCCTGCTGTCACATACCCCCCCCTCTTGTTTTAACCTTGGGGTTGGAACACCAGCAATCAGGCATTCATGTACTCGAGACAAAGCATCCACATTCCCCATTTGAACGCCAGGGCGATGCTTTACTGTGAAGTTGAATTCCTGTAGGGCCAGGAACCACCTATTCACTCTTCTATTTGTCTCCTTGTTTTGAGCCATCCACTTTAACGGAGCGTGATCCGTAACCATGTCAAAGTGCCTACCTAGCAGATAGTACCGAAGGGAATCTAGAGCCCACTTCACCGCTAAACACTCCTTTTCATCTCTATCCACCACTTTCTTCAACATTTGTTTTAGGGTTTTGTTGAATCTTTCAACCAGCCCATCGGTTTGGGGGTGATACACAGATGTACGCAATTGCGTCACTTTGAGCAATTTACACAGCTCTTTCATAACCCGGGACATAAAGGGTGTACCTTGGTCCGTAAGCAGTTCTTTACAAATACCCACCCGGCTAAAAACAAGAGATAGCTCTTTGGCTATGGTTTTGGCCGAGGTATTTCTGAGAGGGATCGCTTCTGGATAACGGGTGGCATAGTCCATTATAACCAATATGTACTGGTGCCCCCTAGCGGACTTGATTATAGGACCTACCAAATCCATTGCGATTCTCTCAAACGGGACCTCAATGATGGGTAGAGGGACCAGCGGGCTACGGAAATGTGGCATCGGGGCCGACCTCTGACACACAGGGCAGGAGGAACAATAATTTTCTATGTCCTTCATCACCCCAGGCCAATAGAATCTCTGTAATACCCTCTCTCGGGTTTTCTCTGTCCCCAGATGACCTCCAAGAATGTGCCCATGGGCCAACTCCAACACCAACTTCCTGTAAGGTTTGGGCACCACAAGCTGCTCAACGGTTTCTTCTGCCCTTTTTGCCACCCGATACAGTAGGTCCTTCTCTACGCTGAAGTATGGGTAAGTGCAGGTATTATCTGGGTTCACTAACTCGCCATCTATTTCCACTACGTTTTCCCGTGCCTTTATTAGGGCGGGGTCTTTTAACTGTTCTGTGGCAAAATTTTCCCTGTGAACCTCCAGATCAGAAAACTCCACAGACGGTAGGTTTTCGTCTGAGGAGGTGGGCTCCTCTCCAGTTTCTTGAGTCTCCCCTGCCAATACTGACAAGGGAAATTCTGGAGAGTCCTCACCACTCTCAGAGGAGTTCTGGCTATCACATTCCTGGTACATAGGGGCACCAGTGGGGGGCTCAGGATCATCCCACAGTTCCCAGAACTTCGGAAAATCCCTTCCCACAATGGCATCATGCGGTAATTGAGATACTAACCCCACTGGATGAGAGAGGGTACCTTTGGGGGTCTCGAAACACACTGTAGTCACTGGATACTCTCGGGTGTCCCCATGCACACAAATAACAGCTACCTTGCTATTCCCAGAGACCTCTGTTTTAACTAATTCAGCCTTTATCAGGGTCACAAGGCTACCTGAATCCAGTAATACCACAACATTTCTACCATTAATACACATTTTGCATAAATGTTTCTCAGTTCCCCGAATGGCAGTGCATGCGACTGTCGCACACAGCGACTGACGTCTGTCCATCAGAAAGTCACATTGCATGGGTTCCTCCACAACCGGGCAATTTGCTGCAATATGTCCCGCTTGCCGGCAGCGGTAGCAAACAATCCATTTGGCTGCCTCTTGAGCCCCTGACTTCCCAGGCTGTTCTCGCCAAACTTTGGGTAGAGCTCCCACCCTCTCACTCTCTCCACCCTCACCCCTTGGAATCCTCTTATCCGCCCCTGGGGATGGTCTGGTCTTAGGGTGGAAAGTCCGAGAGTCTCTGGAAGAGGCCGTCAGGTTCTCTGTAGCCAAGTATTTCTCTACACGATCCACAAGACCACCGGCCGTCTCTGGGTCTCCATGGCTTACCCACTTTTGGATGGCAGTAGGAAGAGCTCTCAAAAACCGATCCATTACAACACGTTCCACAATCTCTGGTGCGGACAAAGTCTCTGGCTGTAGCCACTTCCTGCTCAGGTGAATGAGATCATACATTTGAGACCTGGGGGGTTTTCCAAGCTGGAAAGTCCAGTTATGCACACGCTGAGCCCGGACAGCCAGGGTGACACCCAGCCTTGCCAATATTTCAGCTTTTAGCATCACATAGTCTTTTGCTTGGTCAGGCTCTAGGTCATAGTAAGCCTTCTGCGATTCACCAGTTAACAGAGGAGCCACCAGTCCAGCCCACTGCTCCTCAGGCCACTTTTCTCTTTCAGCAGTCCTTTCAAATGTGGTCAAAAATACCTCTGGATCATCCTCTCCAGTCATTTTTGTCAATAAACGACTCACCCCAAAGGACGCGGTATTAGTGGGACGGCTTTCCTCACTGGTCTGCGGACGTTGCTGCATTACTGCTTCCATTTGTTGTAGTCTCTGCTCTTGCTTCTGTAACAGGTCTATGAAGCGGGCCTCAGATTGCTGCTGGGCTTGTTGATGAGCTTGTTGCTGGGCTGCAAGGCTCCTTTGCAAACCTGCATTTGTCTGCTGTTGATTGGCATTTGCTAGAGCCAGCTGTTTCAGTATCTCCTCCATGCTGGCTTAAAAAAAACTGCCCGCATTCTCCACCAACTGTGAGGGGGTTAACTCGGTAGCGGGTGTGTGTGACCCCCTGGTTGGGCTCCCCACACAAAAACAGGGCCAGCAGACGGAGGTTGTGGTTTTCAAAATCAAAAGGTGCGGTTTATTTCTCTATGTACAGTGACAAAAACACAGCAAAGCCAAAAAGAAACATAAACAAAATAAATCCTGGTCAGTTTGACCTCTGACTAAACATGCAGGTTTCCTAAACTAACAACTGGGATCAGCCTGGTGCTGTCCTAGTCCCTAAGTCCCTGGTTTAGTAAAAGTCCAAACAAATAGCCACACAGGCTTTGCCTCACCGCACAGGGGTTCACTCTCCCTAGACAGTCCACACAGGTCTGGTTCCAGGCATGAGCTAACATCTAATGAAGCTGGGAGTTCTTATAGAGGCCTAAATGAGCTGACAAGCTTCAGCTGGTCTCATCAACTCCCTGTCTGCACGACGCCCCACACTCTCCCTAGAGGTATGAGTCATCCATGAGCCCACTAGCCTTATACAACTCTCCACCTAGTTGTATAAGTCGGCATAAAGCCTGAATCTGGGAGAGATATATCTACCCCCCTGGATGCAACCAGGTGACTTTACCTTCCTGCTGTCACACTTGCTACAAAGATACAGTGTTGCAGACTAATCACTGGGGAAGAGGAGACTGAGGATATGCTTTCTCCTGCCTGCAGCAAACTGATGAAACCATCAAGGACGGCTTTTTTAACTATTTGCCGTCCGTAGGACGTCCATAGATGTTCTCAGGTTGCAGTGGTCATACCAGGATGATGCCTGCACCTACAATCATCATCCCGGTATGAACATTTTCAGCTGGCGATTCCCTTTCTAGCACATGTGGTTTGAGTGGCTAAATAGCTACTCGATTACTTCTGTGGGTGGTGGAAGGGGGTCTCACCCCCCCTTCCTCCGCCTCCCCCAGGATCTACCGTCCAATCGCAGAGCCCGGGAGCGATGCGACCGGCGGTAATGGTTGCGGTGTACAGAGAGAGAGAGGAAAGGACGTTTATCCTCTCTCTCTCTGTGACCCCGGTAACCGGGAGCGACGACTATGTTAGCGGCCAGGAAAGCAGACGATCAGACTGATCTGTGTCGGATCGTCTGCATTGGAGGCCACAGGAGAGATCTGGGGTCTAATAGACTCCAGATCTCTCCATAAAGAGGACCTGTCACGGCCCATGCTGTCACAAGGGATGTTGTTCATCCCTTGTGATAGCAATAAAGGTAAGAAATAAAGTGTTGTATAAAAGAAATAATAAAAATAAAAATAAAAAAAAACACCCCCCGTCCCGTCCCCCCGTGCTTATGCGCAAATGTGTACGCATACTTTACTCCTGCACGCCTATGTAAACGGTGATCGCACCACACATGTGAGGTATCGCCGCGAACCTCAGAGTGAGAGAAATAATTTTAGTGCTAGACCTCCTCTGTAACTCTAAACTGGTATCAGGTAAAGGTGTTTAAAGGGTCGCCTATGTAGATTTTTAAGCACAGTAGTTTGCCGCGATTTCACGGGCAGATGCTATTTTAAAGCGTGACATGTTAGGTATCCACTTACTCGGCGTAACATCATCTTTCACATTATAAAAAAAAAAATTAGAGGTAAAGATTGTGTTTTGTTTTTTTTTAGCCACTTATTGACCGCTTTCCGCATATACTGTATATAGCGGCAAGGTGTTCTCGGCTGCGCAAACTAACATACCTGTAGGTCGGTCTGTGCATGAGGTACTGAGGGCATGCGCCCGTCACAGGAGCTCGCCCGCGGGTCTGGCAGACTCGATGTCCGCCGGCCACCCGCGATTGTGGTGAAGAGAGGCAGAATGGGGATCTGCCACTGCAAGGTGGATTCCAGTTCTGACAGGGGAGGAGAGAGAGATCAGCTGTTCCTAGTGATCAGGAACAGCAACCTCTCCCTTCCTCCAGTCAGTCCGTCCCCCCCCCAACAGTTAGAAACACCTCCCTAAGAAACACTCAACCCCTTGATCGCCCCCGAGTGTTAACCCCTTCCCTGCCAGTGCCATTTATACAGTTATCAGTGCATTTTTTATAGCACTGATCCCTGTATAGGTGTCACTGGTCACCAAAAAGTGTCACTTAGGGCCAGATTCGTCCGCCGTAATGTCGCAGGACTGACAAAAATCGCTGATCACCGCCATTACTAGTAAAAACAATTTTAAAAAAAAAAGTCCCTAAATCTTTCCCCTATTTTGTAGACGTGATAACTTTTGCGCAAACCAATCAGTATACGCTTATTGCGATTTTTTTTTTTTTTTTTTACCAAAAATATGTAGCAGAATACATATTGGCCTAAACTGTTGAATAAGATAGTTTTTTTAATTTTTAATTTTGGATATGTATTATAGCAAAAAGTAAAAAATCAAATGATATTCCTGCCACGATTTCTGTATGTATTGGGTAATTCACCAATATATGTCACTAAGCTTAAATTTCAAGAAATAGACTCCATCCTTACTTCCTTTTTATGGAGGGGGGGAGTAGTCAGGATTGCCAAGACCACCCTCCAGTTACCGGTACTGGAGGGGGGATTGGCCTTACCCTGCCTCCACACCTATTATATTGCCTCACAATTAGCTCATGCACATTGGTGTTTTTTTCCTGAAGCCAACAACGCAGCCACTGCCTTGGAGGCTGCTATCCTCACCTCCTATGAATGCCTGCAGAACCTGATTTATCATATGTCCCTTAGAGGGCGGGAGGGTACGAGTGTCCTGGCAATGACTATAAGGCTTATTAAGCTAACAAAACTACAGTCGTTCGCTGACAGTAATACTTACTCGCCGAACACTCCACTCTGGGGGAACCCGACTCTGCCAGAGTTCTTCCGCAGATCCGACGGGGGATTCTGGTCAAAAAGGGGGGTAAAAACTATTTTGCATTTATTCTCAGACAATGTGTTTCGTTCTTTTGATGAATTTCATAGAGATTACAATCTACCACGCACAGCTTACTTCCTTTACTTACAGATACGCCACACTGCAGCAGCGCAGTTTGGTCTTCGCAACATATCCATTCAACTCTCCTCACTGGAACGTATGTTGACTGACTCCTCTCACACCAAGCTAGTCTCTACATACTATAGGTCCCTTCTGCATTCCACGACTCAAAGGCTGAGCAAGACGGCTGCCAGCTGGAGAGCTGATATTCCTGAGCTGACGGAGGAAATCTGGTAGGAGCTTTTGCCCCTCCAGGTTCCCTCTGTCATCTCTTCTCGTGATAAAGTAATACAAACTAAATTGTTATACAGATCCTACTTTACTCCATGCTTACTATTTAAACTGAATAGATTGCCCTCTGCATTATGCTCTCGTTGCGGCATGGCTGATGGCACGTTCTTTCATTTAATGTGGGAGTGTCCTCCGATCAGGCAGTTCTGGTCGGAGGTCACGGCCTTCATTAGTTCTTTGACACAATTACCTAATGTCTGTAATCCTCTGAGGTGTTTACTGGGCTAGATTGATGATGATAGTATATCCGAGAATACACAAACATTTCTGAGAATAGTATTGTTTTATGCTAAGAAAGCAATAACCTTCCATTGGAAGTCTCCATCCTTACCCACTATTGCCTTCTGGCTCACAAATATTAACCAACCATGCTGTATCATTATACAAACTGACATATGAGGCTAGAGGGTGTCCAAAAAAATTCAGGAAGGTTTGGGGCTACTGGGTTGATTCTGAGAGCACCGCCTCTCCTGCTCCTTAAAAATGTGACTGAATATTGTCGTCCTGATATATGCCAATTGTTTACCAGCTTTCTAGAAAACATTTTTTGCACTGTAATGGATTGGGCGATGTTCGCTCCACATGTGTCTGTTTGTTGTCTATTGTATGTCTTGTTTTGAAAAAAAAAAACTTAATAAAAAATTTACCTTTAAAAAAAAAAAAAAGGAAAAAATCTATATATACTTTTTTAAATTTTCACCCACAGAAGTGATCAAATACCACCAAAAGAAAGCTCTATTTGTGGGGGGGGGGGAGGACATAAATGTTGTTTTGGTACAATGTCGCATAACTGCGCAATTTTCAGTTAAAGCGACGCAGTGCCGTATCGCAAGAAAATGGCCCGGTCATTAAGGGGGTTAATCCTTCCGGGGCTGAAGTGGTTAAATTCATTAACCACTTCAGCAGCGGAAGAATTTACCCCCCAAAAAGTGCCAGGAGACCAGAGCACTTTTTGCGATTCGGCACTGTGTCACTTGAACTGAAAATTGCGCGGTCGTGCGACGTTGCACCCAAACAAAATTGACCTCCTTTTTTTCCCACAAATAGAGATTTCTTTTGGTGGTATTTGATCACCTCTGCGGTTTTCATTTTTTGTGCTATAAACAAAAAGAGCGACAATTGTGAAAAAAAAACAATATTTTTTTACTTTTTGCTATAATAAATATCCCCAAAAAATATATAAAAACATTTTTTTTTTCCTCAGTTCAGGCCGATACGTATTCTTCTACATATTTTTGGTAAAAAAAAAAAAAATCGCAATAAGCGTTTATTGATTGGTTTGCGCAAAAGTTATAGCGTCTACAAAATAGGGGGTAAATTTATAGCATTTTTTTAATAATTTTTTTTTATTATTTTTAATTTTCGGCGATCTGCGATTTTTATCGTGACTCCGTCATTATGGCGGACACATCGGACACTTTTGACACCATTTTGGGACCATTGTCATTTATACAGCGATCCGTGCTATAAAAATGCACTGGTTACTGTGTAATTGACACTGGCAGGTAAGGGGTTAAACACTAGGGGGCGATAAAGGGGTTAAGTGTGTCCTAGGGAGTGATTCTAACTGTGGGGGGGGGGGTGGGCTACAAGTGACACGACATTGATCACCGCTCCCGATCACAGGGAGCAGTAGATCAGTGTCCTGTCACTAGGCAGAACAGGGAAATGCCTTGTTTACACAGGCATCTCCCCGTTCTGCCTCTCCGTGACAAGATCGCGGGACACCGGCGGACATCGAGTCCGCGGGTCCCGCGGTCACGGTCACGGAGCACGCAGCGCACTCATCCACAATGCCGCGATTTAAAGGGGACATACCTGTACCTCCATTTGCGCAGCCGTGCCATTGTGCCGACCATAGGCGTGCACACAGGGTGTGCCAGGTGTGCCCAGGCACACCCTAATCACCCTGTGCAGCACAGATTCCCCCTACTGCCCCAGCTCCCATCTTCCCCCCCCCCCCTGCAGCGCTGCCAGCTTCCCTCCTCTCCTATCGGCTGTTGCTGCTGGGATGTTTTAGGAGTGGGGAAGGGGCCAGTAAATATGTAATTTACCGGCCCCTTCCCTTTCTGAATGAACATCGTGAGTTATCGGTAGTGTGTATTTGGGCTTTGGGGTGCACACCCTAATGCAATAG
This sequence comes from Rana muscosa, assembly GCA_029206835.1. Taxonomy (NCBI): domain Eukaryota; kingdom Metazoa; phylum Chordata; class Amphibia; order Anura; family Ranidae; genus Rana; species Rana muscosa. The sequence continues at coordinate 211,190,188 of JARGYO010005626.1, forward strand.
GCTGCGCACACCTATTGTGCCGACGTATATCGGCGTGCGCTGGTCAGCTAACGGTTAAAGTGCGTTTTTTTTCCCAAAAAAAAATTGTGTTTGAAAAACGCTGTGTGAATACTGTGTGACATAGAATATTGCAACACCCACCCTTTTATTCTCTAGGGCCTCTGCTAAAATTAGGGCTGTGGAAATTAACTATTAATTCCTCGATTAATTGATTAATTGTTTTGATCAATCAAAATTCTTTTGATCGATCAAAATTCTTTTGATCGATCAAAATTCTTTGGGCTTGCGGTGTCCATCTGAAGGGCTCCTTTGCTGTGCCTTCATATCTGCATGCCGGCGGGACCTTACTATCTGCCACATGCAAGGGCTGTTATACTTCCCTCTATCAACCTGGGATTCTACAGCCATCCACTGGGAGTTGGGATCGTTCCCTTCGCAGGACATCTACATGCCGACGGACTGATGTTAGCCCCTCCTCATCTGGATTCAGCAGTGGTATCGTTGTACACATTTTTATACCAGTATCATACTCGGCTACATGTTTTTATGACTGCTTTTGCTACCGTTTGGTATTACTCGCACCATTTTTACAGTTTATGTAGTGTGAGGGGGTTAGCTCGGCAGCGGGTGTGTGTGACCCCCGGGATGGGCTCCCCACACAAAACAGGCCCAGCAAACGGAGGTTGTGGTTTTCAAAATCAAAAAGGTGCGGTTTATTTTCTATTTACAGTGACAAAACACAGCAAAGCAAAAGAAACATAAACAAAATAAATCCTGGTCAAGTTGACCTCTGACTAAACATACAGGTTTCCTAACTAACAACTGGGATCAGCCTAGTGCTGTCCTAGTCCCTAAGTCCCTGGTTTTAAATGTCCAAGCAAATAGCCACACAGGCTTTGTCTCACCGCACAGGGGTTCACTCTCCCTAGACAGTCCACACAGGTCTGGTTCCAGGCATGAGCTAACATCTAATGAAGCTGGGAGTTCTTATAGAGGCCTAAATGAGCTGACAAGCTTCAGCTGGTCTCATCAACTCCCTGTCTGCACGACGCCCCACACTCTCCCTAGACATATGAGTCATCCATGAGCCCACTAGCCTTAGCTGGGCTTATACAACTCTCCACCTAGTTGTATAAGTCAGCGTAAAGCCTGAATCTGGGCGAAATATATCTACCCCCCTGGATGCAACCAGGTGACTTTACCTTCCTGCTGTCACATACCCCCCCCTCTTGTTTTAACCTCGGGGTTGGAACACCAGCAATCAGGCATTCATGTACTCGAGACAAAGCATCCACATTCCCCATTTGAACGCCAGGGCGATGCTTTACTGTGAAGTTGAATTCCTGGAGGGCCAGGAACCACCTATTCACTCTTCTATTTGTTTCCTTGTTTTGAGCCATCCACTTTAACGGAGCGTGATCCGTAACCATGTCAAAGTGCCTACCTAGCAGGTAGTACCGAAGGGAATCTAGAGCCCACTTCACCGCTAAACACTCCTTTTCAACGGTGGCGTAATTTACCTCATGGGACTTCAACTTCCTGCTGAGGTAAATGACTGGGTGCTCTTCCCCGTTCCAGACCTGGGACAACACTGCTCCTAACCCCACATCTGACGCATCACTTTGTACGACAAAGTCTTTAGAGAAGTCGGGTGAGTACAACACTGGCTGGCTACATAAGGCTTGTTTCAAGAATTGGAATGCTGCCTCAGCCTCGGGGGTCCATTTAATCATGACCGACCCTTTCCCCTTCGTCAGGTTGGTTAGGGGCACAGCCTTAGAAGCAAAGTGGGGAATGAATCGCCGATAATACCCAGCGATTCCCAGAAAGGCTCGTACCTGCTTCTTGCTGTTGGGACGTGGCCAACTCTGGATGGCCTCGACTTTGTTGAGTTGGGGTTTTATTACTCCCCTCCCAATGGTGTACCCAAGATATTTGGCCTCCTCCTGCCCAATGGTACACTTCTTGGGGTTAGCCAGAAACCCCGCTTCCCGAACAGAGTCCAGGACTGCTTGCACTTTTGGCAGATGTGAGGCCCAATCTGTGCTATGGACAATTACGTCATCCAGGTAAGCCGCAGCATACTTCCGATGGGGCCTCAGCATCTGGTCCATTTTCCGCTGGAATGTGGCCGGCGCATTCTGTAACCCGAACGGCATTCTTTTATATTGGAACGCCCCGTCTGGGGTTACAAATGCGGTTTTCTCTTTGGCCGACTTGGCCAGGGGGATTTGCCAATACCCTTTTGTGAGGTCAAGAGTCGTCATGTATCGGGCTGTTCCCAGCCGGTCGATCAACTCATCTATACGTGGCATGGGGTAGGTGTCAAATTTTGTAACTTTGTTCAACTGACGAAAATCGTTACAAAATCGCCAGCTCCCATCCGGTTTAGGCACCAACACGATGGGACTAGACCAATCACTTTGGGACTCCTCTATCACCCCTAAGTTCAGCATTTTCTGTACTTCCTCCCGTATTGCCTCCCGTCGGGCCTCTGGGATCCGATAGGGTTTTAACTTCACCCTTTCACCGGGCGGGGTAATGATGTCATGCTCTACCCCAGATGTTTGTCCCGGCAGCTCAGAGAATACCTCCTTGTTGCGAAGCACAAACTCCTTAACCTCCTGTTGTTGGGGTTGTGACAAGGTGGCTGCTATTCCAACCTCAGGAATCACGCAACCAGTTTGAGCTGGTGACCAAGTGTCTGCGACTAGGGACTCTCTATCCCTCCAGGCTTTCAACAGATTAACGTGATAGATCTGTTCGGGCTTTCGCCTTCCTGGTTGTCTGACCTTGTAATTCACTTCACTCACTTTTTCCATTATCTCGTAGGGGCCTTGCCATTTGGCAAGGAATTTACTTTCAACCGTAGGGACAAGTACCAGTATCCTATCCCCCGGGGAAAAGGTACGGGTCTTGGCTCCACGGTTGTACACTCTCTGCTGTGCTAACTGCGCTTGGGCCAAATGTTCCTTCACGATGGGCATTACCTGTGCAATTCGGTCTTGCATCAGGGCGACATGCTCAATCACACTCCTGTGGGGAGAACTCTCACTTTCCCAAGTTTCCTTGGCAATATCCAACAGCCCTCTTGGGTGTCTCCCATACAGTAACTCAAAGGGGGAGAATCCCGTAGAGGATTGGGGCACCTCCCTAATAGCAAACATCAGATAAGGAAGTAGACAGTCCCAATCCTTTCCATCTCTATCCACCACTTTCTTCAACATTTGTTTTAGGGTTTTGTTGAATCTTTCAACCAGCCCATCGGTTTGGGGGTGATACACAGATGTACGTAATTGCGTCACTTTGAATAATTTACACAGCTCCTTCATAACCCGGGACATAAAGGGTGTACCTTGGTCCGTAAGCAGTTCTTTACAAATACCCACCCGGCTAAACACAAGAGATAGCTCTTTGGCTATGGTTTTGGCCGAGGTATTTCGGAGAGGGATCGCTTCTGGATAACGGGTGGCATAGTCCATTATAACTAATATGTACTGGTGCCCCCTAGCGGACTTGATTATAGGACCTACCAAATCCATGGCGATCCTCTCAAACGGGACCTCAATGATGGGTAGAGGGACCAGCGGGCTACGGAAATGTGGCATCGGGGCCGACCTCTGACACACAGGGCAGGAGGAACAATAATTTTCTACGTCCTTCATCACCCCCGGCCAATAGAATCTCTGTAATACCCTCTCTCGGGTTTTCTCTGTCCCCAGATGACCTCCAAGAATGTGCCCATGGGCCAACTCCAACACCAACTTCCTGTAAGGTTTGGGCACCACAAGCTGCTCAACGGTTTCTTCTGCCCTTTTTGCCACCCGATACAGTAGGTCCTTCTCTACGCTGAAGTATGGGTAAGTGCAGGTATTATCTGGGTTCACTAACTCGCCATCTATTTTCACTACGTTTTCCCGTGCCTTTATTAGGGCGGGGTCTTTCAACTGTTCTGTGGCAAAGTTTTCCCTGTGAACCTCAAGATCAGAAAACTCCACAGACGGTAGGTTTTCGTCTGAGGAGGTGGGCTCCTCTCCAGTTTCTTGAGTCTCCCCTGCCAATACTGATAAGGGAAATTCCGGAGAGTCCTCACCACTCTCAGGGGAGTTCTGGCTATCACATTCCTGGTACATAGGGGCACCAGTGAGGGGCTCAGGATCATCCCACAGTTCCCAGAACTTCGGAAAATCCCTTCCCACAATGGCGTCATGCGGTAACTGAGATACTAAGCCCACTGGATGAGAGAGGGTACCTTTGGGGGTCTCGAAACACACTGTAGTCACTGGATACTCTCGGGTGTCCCCATGCACACAAATAACAGCTACCTTGCTATTCCCAGAGACCTCTGTTTTAACTAACTCAGCCTTTATCAAGGTCACAAGGCTACCTGAATCCAGCAATACCACAACATTTCTACCATTAACACACATTTTGCATAAATGTTTCTCAGTTCCTCGAATGGCAGTGCATGCGACTGTCGCACACAGCGACTGACGTCTGCCCGTCAGAAAGTCACACTGCATGGGTTCCTCCACAACCGGGCAATTGGCTGCAATATGTCCCGCTTGCCGGCAGCGGTAGCAAACGATACTTCTTGCCGCCTCTTGAGCCGCTGATTTCCCAGGCTGTTCTCGCCAAACTTGGGGTAGAGCTCCCACCCTCTCACTCTCTCCACCCTCACCCCTTGGAATCCTCTTATCCGCCCCTGGGGATGGTCTGGTCTTAGGGTGGAAAGTCCGAGTGTCTCTGGAAGAGGCCGTCAGGTTCTCTGTAGCCAAGTATTTCTCCACACGATCCACAAGACCATCGGCCGTCTCTGGGTCTCCATGGCTTACCCACTTTTGGATGGCAGTAGGAAGAGCTCTCAAAAACCGATCCATTACAACACGTTCCACAATCTTTGGTGCGGACAAAGTCTCTGGCTGTAGCCACTTTCTGCTCAGGTGAATGAGATCATACATTTGAGACCTGGGGGGTTTTCCAAGCTGGAAAGTCCAGTTATGCACACGCTGAGCCCGGACAGCCTGGGTGACACCCAGCCTTGCCAATATTTCAGCTTTTAGCATCACATAGTCTTTTGCTTGGTTAGGCTCTAGGTCATAGTAAGCTTTCTGCGATTCACCAGTTAACAGAGGAGCCACCAGTCCAGCCCACTGCTCCTCAGGCCACTTTTCTCTTTCAGCGGTCCTTTCAAATGTGGTCAAAAATACCTCTGGATCATCCTCTCCAGTCATTTTTGTCAATAAACGACTCACCCCAAAGGACGCGGTATTAGTGGGACGGCTTTCCTCACTGGTCTGCGGACGTTGCTGCATTACTGCTTCCATCTGTTGTTGTAGTCTCTGCTCTTGCTTCTGCAACAGGTCTATGAAGCGGGCCTCAGATTGCTGCTGGGCTCGTTGCTGAGCCTCCAGACTCTGTTGCAAAGTTGCGTTTGTCTGCTGCTGGGCTGCAAGGCTCTGTTGATGAGCTTGCTGCTGGGCTGCGAAGTTCTGTTGTTGAGCTGCAAGGCTCTGTTGATGAGCTGCAAGGCTCTTTTGCAAACCTGCATTTGTCTGCTGTTGATTGGCATTTGCTAGAGCCAGCTGCTTCAGTATCTCCTCCATGCTGGCTTAAAAAAAACTGCCCGCATTCTCCACCAACTGTGAGGGGGTTAGCTCGGCAGCGGGTGTGTGTGACCCCCGGGATGGGCTCCCCACACAAAACAGGCCCAGCAAACGGAGGTTGTGGTTTTCAAAATCAAAAAGGTGCGGTTTATTTTCTATTTACAGTGACAAAACACAGCAAAGCAAAAGAAACATAAACAAAATAAATCCTGGTCAAGTTGACCTCTGACTAAACATACAGGTTTCCTAACTAACAACTGGGATCAGCCTAGTGCTGTCCTAGTCCCTAAGTCCCTGGTTTTAAATGTCCAAGCAAATAGCCACACAGGCTTTGTCTCACCGCACAGGGGTTCACTCTCCCTAGACAGTCCACACAGGTCTGGTTCCAGGCATGAGCTAACATCTAATGAAGCTGGGAGTTCTTATAGAGGCCTAAATGAGCTGACAAGCTTCAGCTGGTCTCATCAACTCCCTGTCTGCACGACGCCCCACACTCTCCCTAGACATATGAGTCATCCATGAGCCCACTAGCCTTAGCTGGGCTTATACAACTCTCCACCTAGTTGTATAAGTCGGCGTAAAGCCTGAATCTGGGCGAAATATATCTACCCCCCTGGATGCAACCAGGTGACTTTACCTTCCTGCTGTCACAGTAGCTACATTGATTTTATCTCCAGTGTAATATTTATTTTGTTACCTACTTGAAGACTATAAAAGTTTTAATGCTATTCCCATCGAGCGCTGCCTTTGTGTGTTTTTTGTATCCTGCTATCCATTTTTCCAGTGGTTGGTCGCTGCACTGGGAATCGGCCTGCAAGGAGATCAGCTAAAAGTAGTTGGATCTGTATGTGCGTTATAATTCATCTAAATTAGTCGATTAATCGTTTAAAAAAAAATCGATTAATCTAACACGAAAATTTTAATCAGTAACAGCCCTATCTAAAATATATATAATGTTTAGGGGTTCTAAGTAATTTTGTAGCAAAAAAAAACATTGCTTTTTACATGTAGGAGCGAAGTGTCAGAATTGGCCCGGATACATTGTGGTTAGGGATGAGCTCGGTGTTCGAGTCGAACATACGTTCGACTCGAACATCGGCTGTTCGATCGTTCGGCGATTTGGGCCGTTTGCGCCAAATTCGAGTGACGCGAACGGCCCACAATACACTGCGCCATCGCAGTGCAATCCCGGCGCTGTGATTGGCCAAGCATGCACTGTGACCCCGCATGCTTGGCCAATCACAGCGCCGGCAGCTAGGAGAGCCATAATTGGCCACAGGCAGGTTGCCTGTGGCCAATTATAGCTCAGGGGGTTTAGCACACACCCCCCACTATAAAAGGCCGCCAGAGCGGCGGCCTTGTGTAGTGTGTTCCGGCGCAGGGAAAGAGAAGGATAGGCAGGGACAGTGTTGATATTCTTTGTGCTATTCTTGTGTGCAGGGAGAGAGAAGGATAGGCAGGGGACAGTGTCAGTGTCATATTCTTTGCTAAACCTTGTGTACAGGGAGAGAGAAGGATAGGCAGGGGACAGTGTCAGTGTCATATTCTTTGCTAAACCTTGTGTGCAGGGAGAGAGAAGGATAGGCAGGGAGAGTGTCAGTGTCATATTCTTTGATAAACCTTGTGTGCAGGGAGAGAGAAGGATAGGCAGGGGACAGTGTCAGTGTCATTGTTGCTAAGCCTCCTGCACAGTATACACCTAGTGTGATTCCTGCAAAATATACTTCTGAAGCTAGCCCGTATTGCTGTGTTTTCCTGGTGTGTTACACTAACAGGCAGTTGCAGCACTTACAGCAGGCGTAGTGTGATTCCTGCAAAATATACTTGTAACGCCGAGTGCTCCGGGTGTCCCATCCAGCCCGGAGCACTCACGGCGTCGTCCCCTCTGCGGCGCTCCGGCCAGCCCCCCTGGTCGTGGGCGCTGCTCCGCTCTCCTCTCCACTTACCTTCCTCTTCCTGCTTCCTCCCGGCGCGTGGCCCCGCTGTGTTCTAGGGCGCGCGCGCGCCGGTCTTCTAAAATTTAAAGGGCCAATGCACCATTGATTGGTGCCCGGTCCAATTACGGTTCCACTACCCAAAACCTATTTAAACCCACTTCCCCTTCCTGTCCTTGCCGGATCTTGTTGTCCTAGTACCTTGTGGAAGTATTTTGAGTTTACCTTGCCTGTGTACCTGACCTTCTGCCTTTGTCTCTGACCACGAACCATTGCCGCCTGCCCTGACCTTTGCTACATCTGACCTTGCCTCTGCCTAGTCCTTTTGTACCGCACCAGCCTCAGCCGCCAGAGAGGTGGAGTCGCTACTGGGGGACACGACCTGGTTGCTACCGCCGCAGCAAGTCCATCCTGCCTTGCGGCGGGCTCTGGTGAAAACCGGTAGCTGCTTAGAACCAGTCCCTCGGTGCGATTCGTACCATCCCCTCTCTGGTACAGTGGATCCACCTCCTGCCTCCTCTATAGTCGCCTGCCCGGCCCGTGACAGTAGATCCGGCCATGGATGCCGCTGAGGTGCCGCTGCCCAATCTCGCTGATCTCACTACCGTGGTTGCCCAGCAGTCGCAATTGATTGCCCAACAAGGACAGCAGCTGGCGCAGTTGACCGCCATGGTCCAGCAGCGTCTGCCGCGACAAGCTCCAGCATCTCCTCCTCTCCGAGCAGCCGCGTCTAGTTCAAAGATCCGCTTGTCTCTTCCGGAGAAATTTGACGGGGATTCTAAGATGTGCCAGGGATTCTTGTCTCAATGTGCCCTGCATCTTGAAATGATGTCGGACCAGTTTTCCACAGAACGCTCTAAGGTGGCATTTGTGGTCTGTCTGTTGTCTGGGAAGGCCTTGGCCTGGGCCACGCCACTCTGGGACCGCAATGACCCTGCTACGGCCACCGTTCAGTCCTTCTTTGCTGAGGTTCGTAGCGTTTTTGAGGAACCAGCCCGAGCATCATCCGCTGAAACCGCCCTGCTTAACCTGGTCCAAGGAAACTCCTCTGTGGGCGAATATGCCATACAGTTCCGCACACTGGCCTCAGAGCTAGCCTGGAATAATGAGGCTCTCTGCGCAACCTTCAAGAAAGGCTTATCCAGCCACATCAAGGACTCTCTGGCCGCACGAGACATACCCTCCACCCTGACAGAGCTTATCCACTTAGCTACCCGCATTGACATCCGCTACGTTGAAAGACGCCAAGAGCTTCGCCTGGAGAAAGATCTTGTTCGTACCAGGCGTTATCCGCGCCTGGCTCCTCTCTTCCTGAATCCTACGCATCCTGATACCATGCCTCCTGTCGAGGAGGCCATGCAAGTCGACCGATCTCGTCTGACCCTGCAAGAAAGGTCTCGCCGTAGGAATGAGAACTTATGCCTCTATTGTGCGAGCTCTGGACATTTCCTAAAGGACTGCCCTATTTGTCCTCCGCGTCTGGGAAACGCTCGCACCTAGTGAGCGTGGGAGAGGCGTTACTAGGTGTGAATTCTTCCTTTCCACGTCTGACTATTCCTGTGCGGATCTCTCCTTCTGCCGGCTCCCCCTTCTCTGCGGTGGCCTTCCTGGACTCCGGTTCTGCAGGAAACTTTATTGAAGCCTCCTTCATCAACAGGTTCAACATTCCTGTTATCCGTCTCATCAGACCCTTCTTCATTTCCTCCGTAAATGGAGAGAATCTGGATTGTACCGTGCGTTACCGCACCGAACCCCTGCTCATGTCCGTTGGGGTCCTTCACCAAGAAAAGATTGAATTCTTTGTTTTGCCACACTGTACTTCTGACATCCTTCTTGGCCTACCCTGGCTCCAGCGTCATTCTCCTACCCTCGACTGGACAACGGGGGACATCAAATCCTGGGGCTATTCCTGCCACAAGCATTGTCTTAAGTCTATACCCACCAGTCGAATTCCCATTTCTACTCCTTTGCCTGGCCTTCCCAAGGCCTATCAGGACTTTTCCGATGTTTTTTGCAAAAAACAGGCGGAGGTCTTACCTCCACATAGACCCTACGACTGCCCCATTGACTTGCTCCCAGGTACTACACCACCCCGAGGCAGAATTTACCCTCTCTCCTCTCCCGAAACCAAGGCCATGTCCGATTACATACAGGAGAACCTCAAGAGAGGGTTTATTAGGAAATCATCCTCTCCAGCCGGAGCGGGGTTCTTCTTCGTTACCAAGAAGGATGGTTCACTACGCCCTTGCATAGACTATCGTGGTCTTAATAAGATCACTGTTAAAAATCGCTACCCTCTGCCTCTCATCTCGGAGCTCTTTGACCGTCTGCGCGGAGCAAAGGTTTTTTCAAAATTAGACCTCAGGGGCGCTTATAACCTCATCAGAATCCGTAAAGGAGATGAATGGAAAACCGCATTTAACACCAGAGACGGCCACTTCGAATATCTCGTCATGCCTTTTGGACTTTGCAACGCCCCTGCAGTCTTTCAGGATTTTGTCAATGAAATCTTTCGGGACATACTATATACCTGTGTGGTTGTCTATCTTGACGACATCCTAATTTTCTCTACCAACCTTGAGGAACATCGGCTCCATGTCCGTCAAGTACTCCAGCGCCTCCGTGTAAATCATCTTTACGCTAAATTTGAAAAATGCCTTTTTGAGTGTAGCAGCCTTCCTTTCCTAGGTAATCTGGTTTCAGGACAAGGCCTTCAAATGGATCCTGACAAGCTTTCCGCAGTCTTAGATTGGCCACGTCCCTCTGGACTCCGTGCTATCCAGCGCTTCCTTGGATTCGCCAACTACTATCGCCAGTTCATACCCCACTTCTCCACCATTGTTGCGCCGATAGTGGCGCTGACTAAGAAAAACACAAATCCAAGGTCCTGGCCACCTCAGGCGGAAGAAGCCTTTACTCACCTAAAAACCGCCTTCTCTTCGGCACCTGTTCTATCTCGACCAGACCCCACTAAGCCATTCTTCCTTGAAGTTGACGCCTCCTCGGTAGGAGCCGGAGCCGTTCTTCTTCAAAGAAATGCTAAAGGAGGAAACGTCACGTGTGGTTTTTTCTCTAAAACCTTCTCCCTTCCTGAAAAGAACTATTCCATAGGTGACCGTGAACTGTTGGCCATCAAGTTGGCATTAGAAGAGTGGAGACATCTCCTGGAAGGTTCTCTTCACCCCATCTCCATCTACACTGACCATAAGAATTTGTCCTACCTTCAGTCCGCTCAGCGCTTGAATCCTCGCCAGGCCAGGTGGTCATTGTTCTTTGCCCGGTTCAATTTTCAGATCCATTTTCGTCCCGCAGACAAGAATGTCAGGGCGGATGCTTTGTCCCGTTCCTCTGATGCCTCCGAAACCGGGAACCCCCCACAACACATCGTACCCCCTGAGTGCCTGATTTCCTCTGCTCCCGCTGCTCTGATGCCAGTCCCTCCAGGAAAAACTTTCGTTCCTCCAGGCCTTCGTCTCCAGATACTTAGGTGGGGCCATTCCTCCCATCTAGCCGGCCATGCTGGGATCAAAAAATCCTTACAATTGTTGGCCAGACACTATTGGTGGCCTACCCAGGAAAGAGATATGACTGACTTTGTACGGGCCTGCACTATCTGTGCACGTGACAAAACTCCACGCCTGAAGCCTGCAGGTCTTCTCCTTCCTCTACCGGTGCCTGAACTACCATGGTCCCACATTGCCATGGATTTCATCACGGACCTTCCGTTGTCTCATGGTAACACTGTCATCTGGGTGGTCGTTGACCGCTTTTCGAAAATGGCTCATTTTGTCCCTCTTCCTGGTCTGCCTACTGCACCTCAGTTGGCGAAGCACTTTTTTCTTCAAATTTTCCGTCTCCATGGCCTTCCCTCACATATCGTCTCGGATAGAGGCGTTCAATTTATCTCAAAATTTTGGAGAGCTCTCTGTACTCAACTTAAGATTAAATTGAATTTTTCTTCTGCTTATCACCCGCAATCCAATGGACAGGTGGAGAGAGTTTACCAGGTCCTTGGTGACTACTTACGACATTTTGTCTCCGCCCGTCAAGACGATTGGGTCGACCTATTGCCCTGGGCGGAATTCTCATACAATTTCAAGAACTCTGAATCGTCCTCCAAATCACCTTTCTTTGTGGTCTACGGCCGCCACCCTTTGCCCCCCCCTCCCCATTCCCACTTCTTCTGGAGTTCCTGCCGTGGATGAATTAACCCGGGACTTTTCCTCTATCTGGAAAGAGACTCAAAACTCGCTATCACTGGCCTCTGCCCGCATGAAGAGACATGCAGATAAAAAGAGAAGAATTCCCCCTGTCTATCTCCCTGGTGACAAAGTGTGGCTCTCCTCCAAATATGTTCGGTTTCGGGTACCTAGCTACAAGCTGGGCCCTCGTTACCTCGGACCTTATAAAATCAAAAACCAAATCAATTCTGTCTCTTACAAACTCCATCTTCCTCCTTCTCTTCGCATCCCCAACTCTTTTCACGTGTCTCTCCTTAAACCCCTCATTCTTAACCGATTTTCCCCCAAGGTCACCGCTCCTGCTCCGGTCTCTGGTTCCTCCGATGTCTTTTCAGTGAAAGATATCCTCGCCTCCAAGGTCGTCCGAGGTAAAAAATTATTTTTAATTGATTGGGAGAACTGTGGTCCTGAAGAGAGATCCTGGGAGCCTGAGACCAACATTTTAGACAAAGAGCTCATCCGTAGATTCTTGGGCTCCAAGAAAAGGGGGAGACCTAAGGGGGGGGTACTGTAACGCCGAGTGCTCCGGGTGTCCCATCCAGCCCGGAGCACTCACGGCGTCGTCCCCTCTGCGGCGCTCCGGCCAGCCCCCCTGGCCGTGGGCGCTGCTCCGCTCTCCTCTCCACTTACCTTCCTCTTCCTGCTTCCTCCCGGCGCGCGCGGCCCCGCTGTGTTCTAGGGCGCGCGCGCGCCGGTCTTCTAAAATTTAAAGGGCCAGTGCACCATTGATTGGTGCCCGGTCCAATTACGGTTCCACTACCCAAAACCTATTTAAACCCACTTCCCCTTCCTGTCCTTGCCGGATCTTGTTGTCCTAGTACCTTGTGGAAGTATTTTGAGTTTACCTTGCCTGTGTACCTGACCTTCTGCCTTTGTCTCTGACCATGAACCATTGCCGCCTGCCCTGACCTTTGCTACGTCTGACCTTGCCTCTGCCTAGTCCTTTTGTACCGCACCAGCCTCAGCCGCCAGAGAGGTGGAGTCGCTACTGGGGGACACGACCTGGTTGCTACCGCCGCAGCAAGTCCATCCTGCCTTGCGGCGGGCTCTGGTGAAAACCGGTAGCTGCTTAGAACCGGTCCCTCGGTGCGATTCGTACCATCCCCTCTCTGGTACAGTGGATCCACCTCCTGCCTCCTCTATAGTCACCTGCCCGGCCCGTGACAATACTTCTGAAGCTAGCCCGTATTGCTGTGTTTTCCTGGTGTGTTACACTAACAGGCATTTGCAGCACTTACAGCGGGCGGAGTGTGCCTCCTGCACATTATACACCTGAAGCTAGCCCGTATTGCTGTGTTTTTCTGGTGTGTTACACCAACAGGCATTTGCAGCCCTTACAGCAGGCGTAGTGTGATTCCTGCAAAATATACTCCTGAAGCTAGGCCTTATTGCTCTGTTTTCCTAGTGTGTTACACCAACAGGCATTTGCAGCACTTACAGCAGGCATAGTGTGATTCCTGCAAAATATACTTCTGAAGCTAGCCCGTATTGCTGTGTTTTCCTGGTGTGTTACACTAACAGGCATTTGCAGCACTTACAGCGGGCGGAGTGTGCATCCTGCACATTATACACCTGAAGCTAGCCCGTATTGCTGTGTTTTCCTGGTGTGTTACACTAACAGGCATTTGCAGCACTTACAGCGGGCGGAGTGTGCATCCTGCACATTATACACCTGAAGCTAGCCCGTATTGCTGTGTTTTCCTGGTGTGTTACACTAACAGGCATTTGCAGCACTTACAGCGGGCGGAGTGTGCCTCCTGCACATTATACACCTGAAGCTAGCCCGTATTGCTTTGTTTTCCTGGTGTGTTACACCAACAGGCATTTGCAGCACTTACAGCGGGCGTAGTGTGCTTCCTGCAAAATATACTCCTAAAGCTAGGCCTTATTGCTGGTTTTCCCATCTCCCTGCAGGATATTAGAATGTCTGGAAGGCAAACAAGAAGAGGCAGACAGTCAGGAGCCAATAAAAGAGGGCAAGCAGGCTCTGTGTCTGGAGACAACAGTGCTGGTCGTGGATGCGGTGCATCGCCATCAGCACGTGGCCATGGGACACGCTTGTCCTTCTTTTCGGCAGCTGGACGTGTTGAGCCGCATCATGCCGAAGACTTGGTAGAGTGGATGACCAAGCCCTCCTCATCCTCCTCATCCTCTCTCACCCAGGCTCAGGGTACTGGCAAAGCAGCTGCCAAAGCGTCCTCTTCCCTGGTATCAATGTCATCATCAGTCACTCCTTCCCTAGACCCACCATGTCCTCCTGAGGAGTCCCCCGAACTGTTTGAGCACAGTGTTGGGTACATGCTCCAGGAGGATGCCCAGCGTTTCGAAGGGTCTGATGATGATACCCAGCTAGAGGAAGGCAGTAGCGTGAGAGCAGAGAGAGGGGATGCTCAAGAAGGACACCAATCTGGCAGTCATGTTCCAGCAGCTGCAGCATACTGTCAGATTGGCTCCAGTGATGAGGAGGGAGGGGATGATGAGGTCACTGACTCCACGTGGGTGCCTAATAGGAGAGAGGAGGAGGAGGAGGAGGATGAGGAGGAGGCACATCTCCAACGAGGCAGGATGCCCTCGGGGGGCCAGCGTAAGGGCAGCACACCAACGGAATCACACCGCAGAGCTCCGCCTGTGCAGGGCGCTGCCTCTGCCCGTTATTCAAAAAGTTCTTTGGTGTGGGCCTTTTTTGAGTCGAGTGCATCAGATCGCACAGCTGCTGTTTGCAACATATGTCTCAAGCGTATATCGCGTGGCCAAAACATCAGCCGCTTGGGCACCACATGCTTGACCAGACATATGTTGACCTGCCATGCAGCTCGTTGGCAAGCCTACCTTAAAGACCCACACCAAAGAACAAAGCGGACCTCTCCTTGCACCGCATCAGCTGGGATCTCCAACCCCACTATACCTTCAGTCCTCTCTGAAACCTGCACTGCGAGGAATGAAGGTGTAGAATTAGGTGTGTCACAGCCAAGTACTTGCGGCCACTCTGCTAGCAGTACACCGACGTCCGATTCTAGCAGGCAAATTTCCCTGCCCCAGCTGCTGGACCCTCGAAAGAAGTTCACTCCCAGCCATCCACATGCCCAGCGGTTGAATGCTAGCTTGGCTAAATTGCTAGCGCTTCAACTGCTGCCTTTTCAGTTGGTAGACTCGGCCCCCTTCCGTGAGTTTGTGCAATGTGCAGTTCCTCAGTGGCAGGTTCCCAAACGCCACTTTTTCTCACGGAAGGCGATTCCGGCTCTCTACCGGCATGTTTAAGGCAATGTCTTGGCCTCACTGGACAGGGCGGTCAGCGGTAAGGTGCATATTACCGCTGACTCGTGGTCCAGCAGGCATGGACAGGGACGTTACCTTTCTTTCACGGCCCATTGGGTCACTCTTTTAGCAGCTGGGAAGGATGCAGGACAAGGTGCATGTAAGAGAACTGATAGGAACTCTCCTGCGCAGGCGCGCATTCGCCAGCAGTCTCGGAATACTGGCGCGCGCACCCCCGGGCTGCAGCAGCCCTTCCAGAGTGCTAGTACACATGCGCGTGCGCGGGGACGACGTGCACGCGCGGGTGCGCGCCCCTAATCTCCTTTGGCGCCAGTCTGCAAGGATCTCACCTGCTGGTGGTAATGCATGTTCCACGGACTGTAGTACCGGTGTCCACCAGCGGGTGTATTCCGGCAGTGTGGGACAGGCAGCACTTCCTGCCTTCAGCTGTGACCTGAAGCCTGATTACAAGACTTACTATCTATTTAAGGAAGTCCTGACTCTCAAGCAAGTGCTGACTGGTCTTCAGCTGTGTCCTGAAAACTTCCTGGTTCCTGTTATGCTGCTTGATAACCGTTGCTGACTGTGGCTTTCCCTGACTCTGTCTTTGGACTCTGAAACACTTCCTGATTACTGGCTTCTGATCCCGGCTTCCACTGACCCTGCTTCTGATTGATCCTTTGTACCGTGCCGCCTGTCTGTTGCTGAACCCTGGCTATCCTCCTGACCTCTGTTCCTGTGAGCTTCGTTCCCAGAACCTGCAAGTGGGTTGGAGTTCCCCTCAAACCTCTACCCATCCTCCAAGTGTTCCTGTGTCCAGTGTCTGTCCGGCTGTCTGGGTCTCCAAGCCACATCTGTTCCAGCAAGTCCTGCAAGCAACTTCCTCAGGCACTCGTGTTCCTCCTGGCCCTAGCCACCATCTGTTCCACCCTCAGTGGGGCTTGGACTGGAGATACAAGAAAGGCCGACCTCATCATATCAGACTCCTACCAGGTACGTGACAGTGCAGTAGTGTTGGAGGTTGTTCCGCCGCCACGCCTCCAAAATGCTACTACTGGTTGTGACACACCTCTCTCCTCCACCCCCTCCTCTTCTTCTTCCTCCATGGCTTCTTCCTGTGCTTTGTCCTCGGAACCAGCGGTGCTCCGTAGGCGTTCAAGGGGCTACGCAAGTACGCAGGCAAAAAGATGCCATGCCGTGCTTGCGCTGGTGTGTTTGGGGGACAGGAGCCACACTGGGGCAGAGGTTCTGTCTGCTCTGCAGGGGCAGGCCGAGAGGTGGTTGACGCCACGCCAGCTTAAGCCAGGAATGGTGGTTTGCGACAATGGCACCAACCTCCTCTCCGCCCTCCGACAGGGACAACTGACCCATGTGCCCTGCGTGGCTCACGTCCTTAACCTGGTGGTGCAGCGGTTCTTGGGCAGGTACCTGGGCTTACAGGATGTCCTGAGGCAGGCCAGGAAAGTCTGTGTGCATTTCCGCAGATCTTATAATGCCAGTGCTCGCCTGGCTGAGCTGCAAAAGGAGTTGAACCTGCCCAAGAACCGCCTTATATGTGACATGCCCACCAGGTGGAACTCAACGTTGGCCATGCTGCAGCGGCTGCACACGCAGCAGAGGGCCATCAATGAGTACCTGTGCGACTACGGCACCAGGACAGGGTCAGGGGAGCTCGGGTTTTTTTACCACGCCAGTGGGGCATTATCAGGGATGCATGCACTGTCCTGGCACCATTTGAGGAGGCCACAAGGATGGTGAGCAGTGACAGTGCATGCATCAGTGACACTGTACCTCTTGTCCACCTGTTGGAACATACGCTGCGTGGAATAATGGACAGGGCACTTGAGGCAGAACAGAGGCAGGAAGAGGAGAACTTCCTTGCCTCTCAAGGCCTCCTTTACCCAGACAGTGTTCCTTCTGTCCCACCCATCGCACAGGAAGAAGAGGAGGAGGAGGAGGAGGATTGTGTCAGCATGGAGGTGGAGCCTGGCACTCAGCATCATCAGCAGCAGTCTTTTAGGGATGATTTACAGTTCCAAGAAACCAGTGGACTTGTACGTGGCTGGGAGGAGGTGGCTGCGGATCATGTCGTCCTTAGTGACCCAGAGGACTCCGGACCGAATGCCTCAGCTAACCTACGCTGCATGGCCTCCCTGATCCTGCAAAGTCTGCGGAAGGATCCTCGTATTCTTCGGATCAAGGAGAGGGACCATTACTGGCTGGCCACTCTCCTTGATCCACGGTACAAGGGTAAGGTTGCGGACCTTATCTTACCGTCGCAGAGGGAGCAGAGGATGAGACAACTCCGGGAGGCCTTGCAGAAAGGTCTGTGCAACGCGTTCCCAGAGACTGGGAGGTTACAAACTCCTGGTCCTGGACAACGAGTTGCTGAGGCTTCGGTCAGTCAAAGAAGGAGCGGTGGGGAAGGTGGCCGTCTGACCGATGCGTTCAGACAATTCTTTAGTCCGCAGCCCCAAGGTATGATCGGTTCCAGCAACCATCGCCAGCGTCTGATATACATGGTGCAGGAATACCTAGGGGCAAGGTCAGACTTGGACACCTTCCCCACCGAAAATCCTCTGGCTTACTGGGTCTTGAGGATGGATCACTGGCCAGAGCTTGCACAGTATGCAATTGAGCTACTGGCCTGTCCTGCATCCAGCGTTCTTTCAGAATGCACATTCAGTGCTGCTGGAGAATTTGTCAGGGATCACAGGGTGCGCCTGTCCACCGACTCGGTTGATCGACTGACCTTCATAAAGATGAATCAGTCTTGGATCACCACCAGCTACCAAACACCTGAAGCTGATATAACAGACTAATTTATTTTAAAATGTCACATCCCTTCAAGACTGATGCTGATGCTGAGTGACTGTCCTGTTATGTTGACTGACTATCCTCCTCCTCCTCAATGATCCGATTGATGGCTTGGAAGAACATTTTTGTTTCTGGGTGCCGCCACCAGTGGCTAAGGCCCAATTTTTCAGCCCCTGTTTAACAGGGGCATGTAATTACAATTTTTTATGCAATGCTTTGCAGCAGGGCTCATTCCTGCACTCCAACTAGAGTATCTGGGAGAGGTTGCAGTGTCGTGGCACCAGCACCAGTGGCTAAGGCCCAATTTTTCAGCCCCTGTTTAACAGGGGCATGTAATTACAATTTTTTATGCAATGCTTTGCAGCAGGGCTCATTCCTGCACTCCAACTAGAGTATCTGGGAGAGGTTGCAGTGTCGTGGCACCAGCACCAGTGCCTAAGGCCCAATTTTTCAGCCCCTGTTTAACAGGGGCGTGTAATTACAATTTTTGATGCAATACTTTGCAACAGGGCTCATTGCTGTGCTCCAAGTACAGTATCTGTGAGGGGTTGCAGTGTTGTGGCACCAGTGCCTAAAGCCCAATTTTTCTGCCCCTGTTTAACAGGGGCATGCAATTACAATTCTTGATCTAATAATTCACAGCAGGGCCCATTCATGCGCCCACCAAGAGTAACTGTGAGGGCTCACAGTGTTGTGGCAACACCAACATGTAAGGGGCCTATTTCTGCAGAGCATATACGGCAGGCCCCTACTTTCAAACATCCAACTTACAAACGACTCCTCCTTGCAAACGGAAGAAGACAACAGGAAGTGAGAGGAAATCTGCCCCTAGGAAGGCAAATTCTCTCCTGTAAGAGTTAATATGGGAAAAAAGTGTCTCCTCTCCACTGATGCTTTATCACCAATCCTTGTTTCAATAAAAAACCCAAATTTTCAAAAAACATTTGTCATTAGGACGGAAAGTGAGGTGAACTGTTCTGAACAGGTGCACACTGCACAGACAGCAAAACAAATGTTACAGGGGTGATAACCCTTCCCTATGTTTTCCAAAAAGCTTAAAAATAGATTTTTGGGCTGGAGCTACACTTAAACAATGTACCTGTTCAAAATTACAAACAGATTCTACATAATGTGACAGCAGGAAGGTAAAGTCACCTGGTTGCATCCAGGGGGGTAGATATATTTCGCCCAGATTCAGGCTTTACGCCGACTTATACAACTAGGTGGAGAGTTGTATAAGCCCAGCTGAGGCTAGTGGGCTCATGGATGACTCATACCTCTAGGGAGAGTGTGGGGCGTCGTGCAGACAGGGAGTTGATGAGACCAGCTGAAGCTTGTCAGCTCATTTAGGCCTCTATAAGAACTCCCAGATTCATTAGGTGTTTGCTCATGCCTGGAACCAGACCTGTGTGGACTGTCTAGGGAGAGTGAACCCCTGTGCGGTGAGACAAAGCCTGTGTGGCTATTTGCTTGGACATTTAAAACCAGGGACTTAGGGACTAGGACAGCACTAGGCTGATCCCAGTTGTTAGTTAGGAAACCTGTATGTTTACTCAGAGGTCAAGTTGACCAGGATTTATTTTATTTATGTTTCTTTTGCTTTGCTGTGTTTTGTCCCTGTAAATAGAAAATAAACCGCACCTTTTTGATTTTGAAAACCACAACCTCCGTTTGCTGGGCCTGTTTTTGTGTGGGGAGCCCATCCCGGGGGTCACACACACCCGCTGCCGAGCTAACCCCCTCACAGTTGGTGGAGAACCAGTGGCAGTTTTTTTTAAGCCAGCATGGAGGAGATACTGAAACAGCTGGCTCTAGCAAATGCCAATCAACAGCAGACAAATGCAGGTTTGCAAAGGAGCCTTGCAGCCCAGCAGCAAGCTCATCAACAGAGCCTTGCAGCCCAGCAGCAAGCTCACCAACAGAGTCTGGAAGCTCAGCAACAAGCCCAGCAGCAATCTGAGGCCCGCTTCATAGACCTGTTACAGAAGCAAGAGCAGAGACTACAACAAATGGAAGCAGTAATGCAGCAACGTCCGCAGACCAGTGAGGAAAGCCGTCCCACTAATACCGCGTCCTTTGGGGTGAGTCGTTTATTGACAAAAATGACTAGAGAGGATGATCCAGAGGTATTTTTGACCACATTTGAAAGGACCGCTGAAAGAGAAAAGTGGCCTGAGGAGCAGTGGGCTGGACTGGTGGCTCCTCTGTTAACTGGTGAATCGCAGAAAGCTTACTATGACCTAGAGCCTAACCAAGCAAAAGACTATGTGATGCTAAAAGCTGAAATTTTGGCAAGGCTGGGTGTCACCCAGGCTGTCCGGGCTCAGCGTGTGCATAACTGGACTTTCCAGCTTGGAAAACCCCCCAGGTCTCAAATGTATGATCTCATTCACCTGAGCAGAAAGTGGCTACAGCCAGAGACTTTGTCCGCACCAAAGATTGTGGAACGTGTTGTAATGGATCGGTTTTTGAGAGCTCTTCCTACTGCCATCCAAAAGTGGGTAAGCCATGGAGACCCAGAGACGGCCGATGGTCTTGTGGATCGTGTGGAGAAATACTTGGCTACAGAGAACCTGACCATCCCCAGGGGCGGATAAGAGGATTCCAAGGGGTGAGGGTAGAGAGAGTGAGAGGGTGGGAGCTCTACCCCAAGTTTGGCGAGAACAGCCTGGGAAATCAGCGGCTCAAGAGGCGGCAAGAAGGATCGTTTGCTACCGCTGCCGGCAAGCGGGACATATTGCAGCCAATTGCCCGGTTATGGAGGAACCCATGCAGTGTGACTTTCTGACGGGCAGACGTCAGTCGCTGTGTGCGACAGTCGCATGCACTGCCATTCGAGGAACTGAGAAACATTTATGCAAAATGTGTGTTAATGGTAGAAATGTTGTGGTATTGCTGGATTCAGGTAGCCTTGTGACCCTGATAAAGGCTGAGTTAGTTAAAACAGAGGTCTTTGGGAATAGCAAGGTAGCTGTTATTTGTGTGCATGGGGACACCCGAGAGTATCCAGTGACTACAGTGTGTTTCGAGACCCCCAAAGGTACCCTCTCTCATCCAGTGGGCTTAGTATCTCAGTTACCGCATGACGCCATTGTGGGAAGGGATTTTCCGAAGTTCTGGGAACTGTGGGATGATCCTGAGCCCCCCACTGGTGCCCCTATGTACCAGGAATGTGATAGCCAGAACTCCCCTGAGAGTGGTGAGGACTCTCCGGAATTTCCCTTATCAGTATTGGCAGGGGAGACTCAAGAAACTGGAGAGGAGCCCACCTCCTCAGACGAAAACCTACCGTCTGTGGAGTTTTCTGATCTTGAGGTTCACAGGGAAAACTTTGCCACAGAACAGTTGAAAGACCCCGCCCTAATAAAGGCACGGGAAAACGTAGTGAAAATAGATGGCGAGTTAGTGAACCCAGATAATACCTGCACTTACCCATACTTCAGCGTAGAGAAGGACCTACTGTATCGGGTGGCAAAAAGGGCAGAAGAAACCGTTGAGCAGCTTGTGGTGCCCAAACCTTACAGGAAGTTGGTGTTGGAGTTGGCCCATGGGCACATTCTTGGAGGTCATCTGGGGACAGAGAAAACCCGAGAGAGGGTATTACAGAGATTCTATTGGCCGGGGGTGATGAAGGACATAGAAAATTATTGTTCCTCCTGCCCTGTGTGTCAGAGGTCGGCCCCGATGCCACATTTCCGTAGCCCGCTGGTCCCTCTACCCATCATTGAGGTCCCGTTTGAGAGGATCGCCATGGATTTGGTAGGGCCTATAATCAAGTCCGCTAGGGGGCACCAGTACATATTAGTTATAATGGACTATGCCACCCGTTATCCAGAAGCGATCCCTCTCCGAAATACCTCGGCCAAAACCATAGCCAAAGAGCTATCTCTTGTGTTTAGCCGGGTGGGTATTTGTAAAGAACTGCTTACGGACCAAGGTACACCCTTTATGTCCCGGGTTATGAAGGAGCTGTGTAAATTGTTCAAAGTGACGCAATTACGTACATCTGTGTATCACCCCCAAACCGATGGGCTGGTTGAAAGATTCAACAAAACCCTAAAACAAATGTTGAAGAAAGTGGTGGATAGAGATGGAAAGGATTGGGACTGTCTACTTCCTTATCTGATGTTTGCTATTAGGGAGGTGCCCCAATCCTCTACGGGATTCTCCCCCTTTGAGTTACTGTATGGGAGACACCCAAGAGGGCTGTTGGATATTGCCAAGGAAACTTGGGAAAGTGAGAGTTCTCCCCACAGGAGTGTGATTGAGCATGTCGCCCTGATGCAAGACCGAATTGCACAGGTAATGCCCATCGTGAAGGAACATTTGGCCCAAGCGCAGTTAGCACAGCAGAGAGTGTACAACCGTGGAGCCAAGACCCGTACCTTTTCCCCGGGGGATAGGATACTGGTACTTGTCCCTACGGTTGAAAGTAGATTCCTTGCCAAATGGCAAGGCCCCTATGAGATAATGGAAAGAGTGAGCGAAGTGAATTACAAGGTCAGACAACCAGGAAGGCGAAAGCCCGAACAGATCTATCACGTTAATCTGTTGAAAGCCTGGAGGGATAGAGAGTCCCTAGTCGCAGACACTTGGTCACCAGCTCAAACTGGTTGCGTGATTCCTGAGGTTGGAATAGCAGCCACCTTGTCACAACCCCAACAACAGGAGGTTAAGGAGTTTGTGCTTCGCAACAAGGAGGTATTCTCTGAGGTGCCGGGACAAACATCTGGGGTAGAGCATGACATCATTACCCCGCCCGGTGAAAGGGTGAAGTTAAAACCCTATCGGATCCCAGAGGCCCGACGGGAGGCAATACGGGAGGAAGTACAGAAAATGCTGAACTTAGGGGTGATAGAGGAGTCCCAAAGTGATTGGTCTAGTCCCATTGTGTTGGTGCCTAAACCGGATGGGAGCTGGCGATTTTGTAACGATTTTCGTCAGTTGAACAAAGTTACAAAATTTGACACCTACCCCATGCCACGTATAGATGAGTTGATCGACCGGCTGGGAACAGCCCGATACATGACGACTCTTGACCTCACAAAAGGGTATTGGCAAATCCCCCTGGCCAAGTCGGCCAAAGAGAAAACCGCATTTGTAACCCCAGACGGGGCGTTCCAATATAAAAGAATGCCGTTCGGGTTACAGAATGCGCCGGCCACATTCCAGCGGAAAATGGACCAGATGCTGAGGCCCCATCGGAAGTATGCTGCGGCTTACCTGGATGACGTAATTGTCCATAGCACAGATTGGGCCTCACATCTGCCAAAAGTGCAAGCAGTCCTGGACTCTGTTCGGGAAGCGGGGTTTACGGCTAACCCCAAGAAGTGTACCATTGGGCAGGAGGAGGCCAAATATCTTGGGTACACCATTGGGAGGGGAGTAATAAAACCCCAACTCAACAAAGTCGAGGCCATCCAGAGTTGGCCACGTCCCAACAGCAAGAAGCAGGTACGAGCCTTTCTGGGAATCGCTGGGTATTATCGGCGATTCATTCCCCACTTTGCTTCTAAGGCTGTGCCCCTAACCAACCTGACGAAGGGGAAAGGGTCGGTCATGATTAAATGGACCCCCGAGGCTGAGGCAGCAAACCAATTCTTGAAACAAGCCTTATGTAGCCAGCCAGTGTTGTACTCACCCGACTTCTCTAAAGACTTTGTCGTACAAAGTGATGCGTCAGATGTGGGGTTAGGAGCAGTATTGTCCCAGGTCTGGAACGGGGAAGAGCACCCAGTCATTTACCTCAGCAGGAAGTTGAAGTCCCATGAGGTAAATTACGCCACCGTTGAAAAGGAGTGTTTAGCGGTGAAGTGGGCTCTAGATTCCCTTCGGTACTACCTGCTAGGTAGGCACTTTGACATGGTTACGGATCACGCTCCGTTAAAGTGGATGGCTCAAAACAAGGAAACAAATAGAAGAGTGAATAGGTGGTTCCTGGCCCTCCAGGAATTCAACTTCACAGTAAAGCATCGCCCTGGCGTTCAAATGGGGAATGTGGATGCTTTGTCTCGAGTACATGAATGCCTGATTGCTGGTGTTCCAACCCCGAGGTTAAAACAAGAGGGGGGGGTATGTGACAGCAGGAAGGTAAAGTCACCTGGTTGCATCCAGGGGGGTAGATATATTTCGCCCAGATTCAGGCTTTACGCCGACTTATACAACTAGGTGGAGAGTTGTATAAGCCCAGCTGAGGCTAGTGGGCTCATGGATGACTCATACCTCTAGGGAGAGTGTGGGGCGTCGTGCAGACAGGGAGTTGATGAGACCAGCTGAAGCTTGTCAGCTCATTTAGGCCTCTATAAGAACTCCCAGATTCATTAGGTGTTTGCTCATGCCTGGAACCAGACCTGTGTGGACTGTCTAGGGAGAGTGAACCCCTGTGCGGTGAGACAAAGCCTGTGTGGCTATTTGCTTGGACATTTAAAACCAGGGACTTAGGGACTAGGACAGCACTAGGCTGATCCCAGTTGTTAGTTAGGAAACCTGTATGTTTACTCAGAGGTCAAGTTGACCAGGATTTATTTTATTTATGTTTCTTTTGCTTTGCTGTGTTTTGTCCCTGTAAATAGAAAATAAACCGCACCTTTTTGATTTTGAAAACCACAACCTCCGTTTGCTGGGCCTGTTTTTGTGTGGGGAGCCCATCCCGGGGGTCACACACACCCGCTGCCGAGCTAACCCCCTCACAGTTGGTGGAGAACCAGTGGCAGTTTTTTTTAAGCCAGCATGGAGGAGATACTGAAACAGCTGGCTCTAGCAAATGCCAATCAACAGCAGACAAATGCAGGTTTGCAAAGGAGCCTTGCAGCCCAGCAGCAAGCTCATCAACAGAGCCTTGCAGCCCAGCAGCAAGCTCACCAACAGAGTCTGGAAGCTCAGCAACAAGCCCAGCAGCAATCTGAGGCCCGCTTCATAGACCTGTTACAGAAGCAAGAGCAGAGACTACAACAAATGGAAGCAGTAATGCAGCAACGTCCGCAGACCAGTGAGGAAAGCCGTCCCACTAATACCGCGTCCTTTGGGGTGAGTCGTTTATTGACAAAAATGACTGGAGAGGATGATCCAGAGGTATTTTTGACCACATTTGAAAGGACCGCTGAAAGAGAAAAGTGGCCTGAGGAGCAGTGGGCTGGACTGGTGGCTCCTCTGTTAACTGGTGAATCGCAGAAAGCTTACTATGACCTAGAGCCTAACCAAGCAAAAGACTATGTGATGCTAAAAGCTGAAATTTTGGCAAGGCTGGGTGTCACCCAGGCTGTCCGGGCTCAGCGTGTGCATAACTGGACTTTCCAGCTTGGAAAACCCCCCAGGTCTCAAATGTATGATCTCATTCACCTAAGCAGAAAGTGGCTACAGCCAGAGACTTTGTCCGCACCAAAGATTGTGGAACGTGTTGTAATGGATCGGTTTTTGAGAGCTCTTCCTACTGCCATCCAAAAGTGGGTAAGCCATGGAGACCCAGAGACGGCCGATGGTCTTGTGGATCGTGTGGAGAAATACTTGGCTACAGAGAACCTGACGGCCTCTTCCAGAGACACTCGGACTTTCCACCCTAAGACCAGACCATCCCCAGGGGCGGATAAGAGGATTCTAAGGGGTGAGGGTAGAGAGAGTGAGAGGGTGGGAGCTCTACCCCAAGTTTGGCGAGAACAGCCTGGGAAATCAGCGGCTCAAGAGGCGGCAAGAAGGATCGTTTGCTACCGCTGCCGGCAAGCGGGACATATTGCAGCCAATTGCCCGGTTATGGAGGAACCCATGCAGTGTGACTTTCTGACGGGCAGACGTCAGTCGCTGTGTGCGACAGTCGCATGCACTGCCATTCGAGGAACTGAGAAACATTTATGCAAAATGTGTGTTAATGGTAGAAATGTTGTGGTATTGCTGGATTCAGGTAGCCTTGTGACCCTGATAAAGGCTGAGTTAGTTAAAACAGAGGTCTTTGGGAATAGCAAGGTAGCTGTTATTTGTGTGCATGGGGACACCCGAGAGTATCCAGTGACTACAGTGTGTTTCGAGACCCCCAAAGGTACCCTCTCTCATCCAGTGGGCTTAGTATCTCAGTTACCGCATGACGCCATTGTGGGAAGGGATTTTCCGAAGTTCTGGGAACTGTGGGATGATCCTGAGCCCCCCACTGGTGCCCCTATGTACCAGGAATGTGATAGCCAGAACTCCCCTGAGAGTGGTGAGGACTCTCCGGAATTTCCCTTATCAGTATTGGCAGGGGAGACTCAAGAAACTGGAGAGGAGCCCACCTCCTCAGACGAAAACCTACCGTCTGTGGAGTTTTCTGATCTTGAGGTTCACAGGGAAAACTTTGCCACAGAACAGTTGAAAGACCCCGCCCTAATAAAGGCACGGGAAAACGTAGTGAAAATAGATGGCGAGTTAGTGAACCCAGATAATACCTGCACTTACCCATACTTCAGCGTAGAGAAGGACCTACTGTATCGGGTGGCAAAAAGGGCAGAAGAAACCGTTGAGCAGCTTGTGGTGCCCAAACCTTACAGGAAGTTGGTGTTGGAGTTGGCCCATGGGCACATTCTTGGAGGTCATCTGGGGACAGAGAAAACCCGAGAGAGGGTATTACAGAGATTCTATTGGCCGGGGGTGATGAAGGACATAGAAAATTATTGTTCCTCCTGCCCTGTGTGTCAGAGGTCGGCCCCGATGCCACATTTCCGTAGCCCGCTGGTCCCTCTACCCATCATTGAGGTCCCGTTTGAGAGGATTGCCATGGATTTGGTAGGGCCTATAATCAAGTCCGCTAGGGGGCACCAGTACATATTAGTTATAATGGACTATGCCACCCGTTATCCAGAAGCGATCCCTCTCTGAAATACCTCGGCCAAAACCATAGCCAAAGAGCTATCTCTTGTGTTTAGCCGGGTGGGTATTTGTAAAGAACTGCTTACGGACCAAGGTACACCCTTTATGTCCCGGGTTATGAAGGAGCTGTGTAAATTGTTCAAAGTGACGCAATTACGTACATCTGTGTATCACCCCCAAACCGATGGGCTGGTTGAAAGATTCAACAAAACCCTAAAACAAATGTTGAAGAAAGTGGTGGATAGAGATGGAAAGGATTGGGACTGTCTACTTCCTTATCTGATGTTTGCTATTAGGGAGGTGCCCCAATCCTCTACGGGATTCTCCCCCTTTGAGTTACTGTATGGGAGACACCCAAGAGGGCTGTTGGATATTGCCAAGGAAACTTGGGAAAGTGAGAGTTCTCCCCACAGGAGTGTGATTGAGCATGTCGCCCTGATGCAAGACCGAATTGCACAGGTAATGCCCATCGTGAAGGAACATTTGGCCCAAGCGCAGTTAGCACAGCAGAGAGTGTACAACCGTGGAGCCAAGACCCGTACCTTTTCCCCGGGGGATAGGATACTGGTACTTGTCCCTACGGTTGAAAGTAGATTCCTTGCCAAATGGCAAGGCCCCTATGAGATAATGGAAAAAGTGAGCGAAGTGAATTACAAGGTCAGACAACCAGGAAGGCGAAAGCCCGAACAGATCTATCACGTTAATCTGTTGAAAGCCTGGAGGGATAGAGTCCCTAGTCGCAGACACTTGGTCACCAGCTCAAACTGGTTGCGTGATTCCTGAGGTTGGAATAGCAGCCACCTTGTCACAACCCCAACAACAGGAGGTTAAGGAGTTTGTGCTTCGCAACAAGGGGGTATTCTCTGAGGTGCCGGGACAAACATCTGGGGTAGAGCATGACATCATTACCCCGCCCGGTGAAAGGGTGAAGTTAAAACCCTATCGGATCCCAGAGGCCCGACGGGAGGCAATACGGGAGGAAGTACAGAAAATGCTGAACTTAGGGGTGATAGAGGAGTCCCAAAGTGATTGGTCTAGTCCCATTGTGTTGGTGCCTAAACCGGATGGGAGCTGGCGATTTTGTAACGATTTTCGTCAGTTGAACAAAGTTACAAAATTTGACACCTACCCCATGCCACGTATAGATGAGTTGATCGACCGGCTGGGAACAGCCCGATACATGACGACTCTTGACCTCACAAAAGGGTATTGGCAAATCCCCCTGGCCAAGTCGGCCAAAGAGAAAACCGCATTTGTAACCCCAGACGGGGCGTTCCAATATAAAAGAATGCCGTTCGGGTTACAGAATGCGCCGGCCACATTCCAGCGGAAAATGGACCAGATGCTGAGGCCCCATCGGAAGTATGCTGCGGCTTACCTGGATGACGTAATTGTCCATAGCACAGATTGGGCCTCACATCTGCCAAAAGTGCAAGCAGTCCTGGACTCTGTTCGGGAAGCGGGGTTTACGGCTAACCCCAAGAAGTGTACCATTGGGCAGGAGGAGGCCAAATATCTTGGGTACACCATTGGGAGGGGAGTAATAAAACCCCAACTCAACAAAGTCGAGGCCATCCAGAGTTGGCCACGTCCCAACAGCAAGAAGCAGGTACGAGCCTTTCTGGGAATCGCTAGGTATTATCGGCGATTCATTCCCCACTTTGCTTCTAAGGCTGTGCCCCTAACCAACCTGACGAAGGGGAAAGGGTCGGTCATGATTAAATGGACCCCCGAGGCTGAGGCAGCATTCCAATTCTTGAAACAAGCCTTATGTAGCCAGCCAGTGTTGTACTCACCCGACTTCTCTAAAGACTTTGTCGTACAAAGTGATGCGTCAGATGTGGGGTTAGGAGCAGTATTGTCCCAGGTCTGGAACGGGGAAGAGCACCCAGTCATTTACCTCAGCAGGAAGTTGAAGTCCCATGAGGTAAATTACGCCACCGTTGAAAAGGAGTGTTTAGCGGTGAAGTGGGCTCTAGATTCCCTTCGGTACTACCTGCTAGGTAGGCACTTTGACATGGTTACGGATCACGCTCCGTTAAAGTGGATGGCTCAAAACAAGGAAACAAATAGAAGAGTGAATAGGTGGTTCCTGGCCCTCCAGGAATTCAACTTCACAGTAAAGCATCGCCCTGGCGTTCAAATGGGGAATGTGGATGCTTTGTCTCGAGTACATGAATGCCTGATTGCTGGTGTTCCAACCCCGAGGTTAAAACAAGAGGGGGGGGGTATGTGACAGCAGGAAGGTAAAGTCACCTGGTTGCATCCAGGGGGGTAGATATATTTCGCCCAGATTCAGGCTTTACGCCGACTTATACAACTAGGTGGAGAGTTGTATAAGCCCAGCTGAGGCTAGTGGGCTCATGGATGACTCATACCTCTAGGGAGAGTGTGGGGCGTCGTGCAGGCAGGGAGTTGATGAGACCAGCTGAAGCTTGTCAGCTCATTTAGGCCTCTATAAGAACTCCCAGATTCATTAGGTGTTAGCTCATGCCTGGAACCAGACCTGTGTGGACTGTCTAGGGAGAGTGAACCCCTGTGCGGTGAGACAAAGCCTGTGTGGCTATTTGCTTGGACATTTAAAACCAGGGACTTAGGGACTAGGACAGCACTAGGCTGATCCCAGTTGTTAGTTAGGAACCCTGTATGTTTAGTCAGAGGTCAAGTTGACCAGGATTTATTTTATTTATGTTTCTTTTGCTTTGCTGTGTTTTGTCACTGTAAATAGAAAATAAACCGCACCTTTTTGATTTTGAAAACCACAACCTCCGTTTGCTGGGCCTGTTTTTGTGTGGGGAGCCCATCCCGGGGGTCACACACACCCGCTGCCGAGCTAACCCCCTCACAGTAAGAACAAACCTACAGTCCCTGTCTTGTATGCACCGCTTGTATACGGCTGTTCAGAGTATATAGGGCCTTTTTAGGACAATAACATGCATATTAGTCGTTATAATTAGCACTTTAGATTTTGAACGTTCGCATCCATTGTATTTAATAGGGTTCTAACGTTCGTGCGAACTTTCGGTCCGTTCGCGGGTTCTGGTGCGAACTGAACCCAGGGGTGTTAGGCTCATCACTAATTGTGGTTAATGATAACAGTTGTATCTTTTCTGATAAATGATACAGTTGCTGTTTCTTGAGGTTCATCCAGAAACATTCGCTGTTTATGTTTCTTTTGATTACAGTTCACCTTCCCTGAAAAAGCGATAGAGGTGGCGCTGCGGAAGCCAGAGGACCGATCTGAGCATGACATCCGTTTTATCCGCAGTATGATGATGGGGATCCTCAGTTTCCGCCGATACAGCACCCAGATGCAGCACATGCTGGCCCGAGTCGTGTATTACCGCAAGTCAGTACGGGGGGGGGGGGGGCGGGGGGGGGCGCTGCTCACTCACTAAGGAACCAATGGGGGCAACAACCAGTAGTAGGGTGGCGCACGATAGGGGGCAGCAGTCTGGGCGGGGTGGTAACACTGGACATGTGCGGTTCGTTTTGTTTCGAATCGAAATTTGGACAAATTTTCTGTAATTCGGGAATTCGGATGTTTCTGAATTACAATAGTAACAAATTTAAATGAATCCGAAATACCGAAACTAAAATTTCCGATAAAATGCGGATAGATTTCGAATGGTTTTCGAATCTAATTTGAATTTCAGAAGACAAAAAAATAGACAAGAAAATAAAGGAATTAAATTGAAAAGGATATAATAGAATATTAAATTAAATAATATAATAGAGTAAAATAGAACAGAATGCAAAATAAAAGAATGCGGAAAAAAAATAGAATAGAAAATAAAAGATAAGCTCAAACGAGCAGGGCCCTCTGATTCCTCCTGTATTAATTTGGATTGTAACTGCACTGTCTGCCCTCATGCTGTAAAGCGCTGAGCAAACTGTTGGCGCCATATAAATCCTGTATAATAATAATAAAAATAATAATATTATTAATAATAAAGGAATAGAATAGAAAAAAAATAATAGAATAGAATAAAACAGAACAAAATAGAATAGAAAATAAAAAGAACAGAATAAAATAGAATAGAAAAAAAAGAAAAAGAATAGAATAAAAAAAGAACAGAATAGAAAATAAAGGAATAAAATAGAAAAGAATAGAATAGAAAATAATAGAATAGAAAATAGAATAAAAAATAAAATAATATCATAGAGTAAAACAGAACAGAATACAAAGTAAAATAATGGAAAAAAAGTAGATAGGAAAATAAAGGGATAGAATAAAAAATAAAGGTAAGCTCTAATAGGCAGGTACCTCTGATTCCTCCTGTATTGATTTGGATTGTAACTGTACTGTCTGCCCTCATGCTGTAAAGCGCTGAGCAAACTGTTGGCGCCATATAAATCCTGTATAATAATAATTAAAATAATAATAAAGGAATAGAATAGAAAATAAAATAGAATAGAATAAAACAGAACAAAATAGAATAGAAAATAAAAAGAACAGAATAAAATAGAAAAAAAGAAAGAAAAAGAATAGAATAAAAAACAGAATAGAAAATAAAGGAATAAAATAGAAAAGAATAGAATAGAAAATAATAGAATAGAAAAAAATAGAATAAAAAATAAAATAATATAATAGAGTAAAACAGAACAGAATACAAAGTAAAATAATGGAAAAAAGTAGAATAGAAAATAAAGGGATAGAACAAAAAAAATAAAGGTAAGCTCTAATAGGCAGGTACCTCTGATTCCTCCTGTATTGATTTGGACTGTAACTGTACTGTCTGCCCTCATGCTGTAAAGCGCTGAGCAAACTGTTGGCGCCATATAAATCCTGTATAATAATAATTAAAATAATAATAAAGGAATAGAATAGAAAATAAAATAGAATAGAATAAAACAGAACAAAATAGAATAGAAAATAAAAAGAACAGAATAAAATAGAAAAAAAGAAAGAAAAAGAATAGAATAAAAAACAGAATAGAAAATAAAGGAATAAAATAGAAAAGAATAGAATAGAAAATAATAGAATAGAAAAAAATAGAATAAAAAATAAAATAATATAATAGAGTAAAACAGAACAGAATACAAAGTAAAATAATGGAAAAAAGTAGAATAGAAAATAAAGGGATAGAACAAAAAAATAAAGGTAAGCTCTAATAGGCAGGTACCTCTGATTCCTCCTGTATTGATTTGGACTGTAACTGTACTGTCTGCCCTCATGCTGTAAAGCGCTGAGCAAACTGTTGGCACCATATAAATCCTGTATAATATTAATAATATTATTATTTTAATTATTAATAAAGGAATAGAATAGAAAATAAAATAATATAATAGAATAAAAGAGAACAAAATAGAATAGAAAATAAAAGAACAGAATAAAATAGAATAGAAAAAAATAAAAAGAATAGACTAAAAAAGAACAGAATAGAAAATAAAGGAATAAATAGAAAATAATAGAATAGAATAGAAAATAACAGAATAGAAAATAATAGAATAAAAAATAAAATAATATAAATATATAAAATAATATAATAGAGTAAAACAGAACAGAATACTCTGATTCCTCCTGTATTGATTTGGATTGTAACTGCACTGTCTGCCCTCATACTGTAAAGCGCTGCAAACTGTTGGCACTATATAAAGCCTGTATAATAATAATAATAGTATTGTTAATAATAAAGGAATAGAATATAAAATAAAGGAATAGAATAAAAAAAAGAACAGAATAGAAAATAAAGGCATAACATAGAAAATAATATAACAGAATAGGAAAAAAATAGAATAGAAAATAAAAGAATATAAAAGAGTAAAAAGAACAGAATACAAAATAAAAGAATGAAAAAAAAATAGAATAGAAAATAAAGGGATAGAATAAAAAATAAAGGTAAGCTCTAATGAGCAGGGCCCTCTGATTCCTCCTGTATTTATTTGGATTAGTAACTGTACTGTCTGCCCTCATGTTGTAAAGCGCTGCGCAAACTGTTGGCGCTATATAAATCCTGTATAATAATAATATTATTACTAATAATAAAGGAATAAAATAGAAAATTAAATAATAGCATAGAGTAAAACAGAACAAGAAAAGAATAGAATAAAAAAAGAACAGAATAGAAAATAAAGGAATAAAATAGAAAAGAATATAATAGAATAGAAAATAATAGAATAGAAAATTGTAACTGTACTGTCTACCCTAACGTTGTAAAGCGATGCGCAAACTGTTGGCGCTATATAAATCCTGTAAAAAATAATAATATTAATAATAAAGGAATAGAATAGAAAAGAATAGAGTAAAACTGAACAAAATAGAATAGAAAATAAAAGAACAGAATAAAATAGAATAGAAAATAAAGGAATAGTATAGAATAAAAAAAAAGAACAGAATAGAATAAAGTAGAATATGTCCATCTTCTGAAATTCAAATCTCAAATAGAATAAATTTAAATACAAATAGAAAAAAAAAGAATAGAATAGAAAATAGAGTAGAAAAAAAAGAATAGAATAGAATAAAATAAAAAGAATATAAACATCTTCCAGAATTCGAATTTTCAATAGAATAAATTTGAATAGAATAGAAAAGAATTGAATTGGAAATGAAATAATAGAAACGAATAGAATAGAAAAAACAATAGAATAGAATAAAATAGAATATAACCTTCTTCTAAAAATTCAAATTTCGAATAGAATAAATTTGATTTTGAATGGAATTCGAATTGATTCAAATTTTTCCGAATTCGGTCGCAGTGAGTTAGAAAAGGTGAAATGATTTAAATAAATTTTATGAATTTATCTAAATGAATTTATGTAAATAACGAATCGTTTGGAACCCAAATAAACAAAATGAAATCTAAAAACAAATGAAATGAAGAAAACAAACTTAACTAAACAAATTTATGTAAATAACGAATCAAATGAAATACATTTTTCCGTCCTGCACATATCTCGGTGAAACTCTCTTGATTTTTGCAATTATCCAACAGATAGAACGGAACACATTCAATGTTATATATAAATCTGATCTCCGGCCTCCCCTCCAGGTCTTGCACAGGTGTAGCGGCTCCTCTCCTGGACTGAAACGGCTTCCTCTGATTTCACTGCACACTGTAAGCTTCTCACCATGTGCATTAGAAGCTGCAGCCAGTCAGACAGAGCCCCGCCCCATTTCCTGGCTGGAGGAGTGTCTGGACAGGTGTTGGTGCTGGGTGTCACTTCTATGGTTGTTGGAAAGACTTTGGTGTCGGGGGGATTCATCCAGAGATAGGGATCCAATGATCGGCTCAGCATTGGTCGGTTCTCTGTCCAGTAGACGATCCGGAATACCGGAAATTGTTTCTCTGCAGGTTCGGACGCGGGAGAGTCATTGTGCGGAAGGGACACCGAGGGGACAGCTTCTACTTTGTGTTCTCCGGGGTCATCGCCGTCACGCAGGATGAAGACGGCACCAGCGCCCTTCTGGACCCCGAACCCATTCTGCTCCACAAAGGGGCCAGCTTTGGGGTAAGCTCTGTCCCCGGTACTGAACTACAAGACCTTTTGGTCACATCAGAGTCCTCAGTTCCTCCCCACCTTCAAATCAGAGTTCACAGTTCCTCCCCACCTTCAAATCAGAGTTCACAGTTCCTCCCCACCTTCAAATCAGAGTTCACAGTTCCTCCCCACCTTCAAATCAGAGTTCACAGTTCCCCCCCACCTTCAAATCAGAGTTCACAGTTCCCCCCCACCTTCACATCAGAGTCCTCAGTCCCCCCCACCTTCACATCAGAGTCCTCAGTCCCCCCCACCTTCACATCAGAGTCCTCAGTCCCCCCCACCTTCACATCAGAGTCCTCAGTCCCCCCCACCTTCACATCAGAGTCCTCAGTCCCCCCCACCTTCACATCAGAGTCCTCAGTCCCCCCCCACCTTCACATCAGAGTCCTGAGTCTTTTCTCCCCATCTTCACAACAGAGTCCTCAGTCCCCTCCCCACCTTCACTTCTGAGTCCTCAGTACCCCCCCACCGTTCACATCAGAGTCCAAAGTCCCCCCACCTTCATGTCAGAGTCCTCAATACCCCCCCCCCGCCTTCACATCAGAGTCCTCAGTCTCCCCCCACCTTCACATCAGAGTCCTCAGTCCCCCCCCCACCTTCACATCAGAGTCCTGAGTCTTTTCTCCCCATCTTCACAACAGAGTCCTCAGTCCCCTCCCCACCTTCACTTCCGAGTCCTCAGTCCCCCCCACCTTCACATCAGAGTCCTCAATCCCTCCCCACCGTCACATCAGAGTCTCCAGTCCCCCCCACCACACCTTCATGTCAGAGTCCTCAATCCCTCCCTACCTTCACATCAGAGTCCTCAGTCGCCTGCCTGCCCCCCCCACCTTCACATCAGAGTCCCCAAATCCTCCCCACTTTCATGTCAGAGTCCTCAATAACTCCCTACCTTCACATCAGAGTCCTCAGTCTCCCCCCCACCTTCACATCAGAATCCTCAATCCCTCCCCACAGTCACATCAGAATCTTCAGTCCCCCCACCTCCACATCAGAGTCCTCAATCCCTCTTCACCGTCACATCAGAATCTTCAGTCCCCCCACCTCCACATCAGAGTCCTCAATCCCTCTCCACCTTCACATCAGAATCTCCAGTCCCCCCCACCTCACCTTCGTGTCAGAGTCCTCATTCCCTCTCAACCTTCATATCCGAGTCCTCAATCCCTCCCTACCTTCACATCAGAGTCCTCAGTCGCCTGCCCGCTCCCCCCCCCCCCACCTTCACATCAGAGTCCTCAAATCCTCCCCACCTTCATGTCAGAGTCCTCAATAACTCCCTACCTTCACATCAGAGTCCTCAGTCCACCCCCACCATCACATCAGAGTGCTCAAATCCTCCCCACCTTCATGTCAGAGTCCTCAATAACTCCCTACCTTCACATCAGAGACCTCAGTCCACCCCCACCATCACATCAGAGTCCTCAAATCCTCCCCACCTTTACATCAGTCTTAAGGCCTAATGCTGGACCTAAGCAATGCCACTTTTACAAGTGTGTGGCTTTTTTCCAGTCTGTAAACACTCCTCTATGTGGCCATGCATACATGGGCATTTACAGGCGTTTTAGAAGAGGAGCATTTAGGGGCTGCAAAAAAAACATCACTTGTGCGTTCAGGAGAGGAGTGTTTGAGTAGAAAAAAAGGCGACACACCTAAGTGCCTGTAAATGCATGTAAACACGCCTAAACGCTAAACTTCACCTGTTTGCTAAGTAAGGCGTACTTTTCTTCCTTTTATAGGAAGTGGCTCTCCTGAAAGGCCTGAGGAGAAATGCCACGGTGGTCTGCATGGAAGACACGGAGTTCCTGGTGGTGGACCGGAAAGAGTTCTTCCAGAACAAGCTGGACCAGGAGCTGCAGAAAGAGCTGCAATATCGTTTCAAGTTTTTCAGGTGCCTGTATGTGACTTTAGGTGACCCCCACCAGCAGTGGTGAAATACATCTTCTGAGGGTTGGGGGTCCCAGATACCATAGCAGATCAGACTCCTCCAGGTCAATGTTCAGCTTCACAGTGTCAGAACCTTTAAGCGGACCCAGCAATACTGTAAGCATGTTCCTGAATTTCAGTGCGTCCTCCAAGTGAGTCACCAGGCCCTTCTGAGAGACCA
The DNA here is from genome assembly GCA_029206835.1 of Rana muscosa. Classification (NCBI taxonomy): domain Eukaryota; kingdom Metazoa; phylum Chordata; class Amphibia; order Anura; family Ranidae; genus Rana; species Rana muscosa. The sequence goes on from JARGYO010005626.1 coordinate 211,226,462, forward strand.
GCCTTCTTCCTGGCTTTCTCCAGCAAGGGGCCTCCCCTGGGTCTCCTCCGTGGCACAGCTTCCTCCAAACCAGACAGGACACCTTCAGGACCACTTCAGCACACGTTAAGCCCCAAAATAGGCTATTGGGCCAAACAGCAGCGATTCATCCTGCAGCTCCTCCCTAGGCCTCAGCCCAGGGGAAGAGAGCGAGCGCATGGCCAGTCCCAGTTATTTATATCCTCCCCCAGCATGCACCAGTGCCATAATCCTCCTACTAGATAGGCTAAAGGAAATATAAATATTCATAACTTAGTTTTGGTTGTAAAATCTCATACTATGACCAGTGACACCAGTGACATCTACTAGCGACAGTGAGAAATCACAACCCAACTTAAGCTTAGGAAAAAAACAAGTGTAGCACTCACCACCCTACTGTTTCTTGGCTTCCACTTGCAGTAGGGCACACCCCTGCTACTTGCCCGGTATCCCTCCTTGTGAAGAAGGGCGAGCAGCAATTACCTCTCATGAGTGGATCCCCGAACTCCGTTGTCTAGGTAGAAGCTCCTCAGAATAAGGCCAATGTCCACACAGGAGTAAAACCTAAGCAGCAAGGTTTTATTCTTTTATGTTTGCAGTCAACTTAAATAGGAAGTAGGAAGATGAGAGAAGTAGGAGGATAAAGGTTCAGGCACGCAACATCTAGAGCACAGTGTTAATCTTTCATCGCCACTCAAGCCTGAGTGGGTATTGCTCACCCGGATAGTCCCTTTGAGAGTAGTCCTAGCAGCCGGGATGGAGCACGGATAATTAGTGAACCTTTCAAAAGGATGTGATCAGGAGAATCCTCTGCCACAGGATTAGTTACCGTCCTGAACCTCCCAGAATAAAGATGATGGATCCCTCTTTAGGCTAGTTTCCAGGCCTCTTCCCGAGACAGCAGTACCATCGCTAGTCTCCTCTGGGACTGATCCTCCCCTGGTCTCCTTTCCTAAAGGTGGGCTCCCTAGAAGCAGGCAGCCTGGGATCCTTCCTTAAGATGTAGGCCCTAGCCAGCAAAGCTGGGCCTACCATGCAGCGATGCAGCCTCGGGCTGAAGGTGTCCGAGACCCAAATCACACGCACGCACCCCATTCTCCGGTGGTGTTGATAGTAGCTCTGGTACCTGGAAAAAACAAAACAACATACATAGAAAAATAAACATCCTATCCTATAAAAGAAGCAGACTATTTCCCAGAGAGGAAACAGTTTCCTTCCATAAAGTTTTAATATGCTAAGCCTAGCATAAAAAAAAAAAAAAATTCTAATCCTACAAACTGTATTATTAGTACAGTCTCTTTTCTGGCATAACACTGCCACCTAATGTTGGCAGTGCTTAAACATTCTGTACAGGTTACGCGTGGGATTGCAACACCACACTCTGAACATCCCACTCTTGACCACGGCATCTTTTCACCATGACATACTAACTAACTACCCCAAGTCCAATTAGAGGAAAACTGTTCTTTTCCGGAGAGAGAGAAGAAAAAAAAAAAAAACACAAGCTCTCCGTCTTTTCCTCCTTAGAAGTAGGCATCCCCTCTCAGCAGGGGCAAAGTCACTTTGAGCTGGGGTATGGTTTACCCATAGAAGGACAGGATATAAAACAACACAGTCACGTTCCTGTCTAAAAGTTATTAGAGGTAAAACCTTGGATCCGGGAGAGTCATTGACTTCCATTGTTTGTCCAGAGTTTCTATAAAATAAGGGACATCCTCTCTCCCTGGACAACAAATCACAACTCTGTCAGCATGGATGTGCCGACCATAGTTCCAGTCCCGGCGGCAACATTTGAAGCAGTCGGTCATGGCAGCTGAGCGGGCAAAGTATCGGCATGACTTGGGCACTTTGAGGTAGCCCCAGATAGCTTCCCCATACCATCGTTTACAACAGGCCTCTATCTCAAACAACAATTCCTTGGGTACATAGGGGTACTCCAAGCCATACTCATTAGCCACTCTTTTATTTAGGATCCAACATAATAGAATCCGGTGACCTCTCGACCGAAGCCGTTTCATGCCCTGGTAGAAGTCTTTCACTTGGGGCAGATGCAACCTTCTCTGTTATGGCGGGGTACTTCCACACGGGGTGTAGTATTGCCCAAACTCATGGGCAATCTCTCTCTCAGACTACGGGTCGGGGCAACAGTCTTTACATTGTCCCATCCCTTTTTGAGAAAGATCTCGTCAATCTCGACATCATCCCCCACATCGGACGATGAGTCGAGACCTCTTCGGCAGGCAGGTAATTCTTGGCATTCACAGTCACTTTTTCCCCAGCCTCCTTACCGTCACCTGACGTGGACTTATCGGCATCCTCCCGCTCTTGAGGTCCGGTTCTGGTAGGCGCTGGGGCAAGCTTCGGTCGTGGCCGCGGGAGGCCTTGACATATCCAACCTTCCGTTTTGCTGGCGGGATATGAACTTCGGTAGTGGCGGAGGCAGCGTCCGCTGCGGTGTCCGCCGACAGCTCTGCAGTCTCAGGGACATCCCTCCTGGATACACTCCCAGCAGGAGAAGCAATGCGCGTGGGCTCGGCTGTAGGGGCGTAGGTGTCTTCCTCCAAAGTGACAACGCCTGTAACACAATTCACCCGGTAGGCCCGGGGTGATTCGGTGGGTTGGTCCACCTCAAAGAGGAACTCTCCGCAAGTCACACATCTTCCGAACAGTTGCACGGCCAGTCCATGGCATTTGGGACAGAGCATGCCCAGGGCCTTCGCATCTCGGCAGGTGTACAAAGCGAAGCGGCCCCCGGGGCTTGAGTCGGATCCCCATATCCGTGAGCGGGGCGGTGAGTGGAACAATGTCCATAGTAGAAGGCATTGGGCATACCACCAAAAGAAAGCTCTATTTGTGGGGAAAGAAAGGACGTAAATTTTGTTTGGGAGCCACGTTGCACGACCGCGCAATTGTCAGTTAAAGCGACGCAGTACCGAATCGCAAAAAGTGGCCTGGTCATTTGGCAGCCAAATGGTCCGGGCTGAAGTGGTTATACTGTGAATAGCTGGTTGTGAAGGAGCGGACGGGAATCTGGCCGCCGCATCCTTAACAACCGATGAATCATCAGCTGTCAGTGGGGTTCCCCCCCTGTGACATCATTGACTGGTGCATGCTGGGCCGCCGACATCACAGGGGGGGCGGTGCTACCCTTGGCTCGGTAATAACTGCCAGATGGCGGAGCAGAGAGATGGCGAAAGCCTTAGGCGCGAGCGGAGCTTTTTTTTAAAAAAAATTTGGGTCCGGCGGTGCGGCGGGGCATCATGATTGATGATGGATCTACATCGGAGCACGTTGTTTTTTTAATTTTTTTTATAAAGGAGTTGTCAAAAACTTGTGGGGTGTCTTTACTCACTTTTTACACATTTTTGGTGAATGGGCAGGGAAACAATGGGGGGCCCCTTGTTAAATTCCGATAAGTCCCCTGCCTGCAGACCCCCAGAACCCTTGTCGTTGGTTGTGGGTGTCTGCAGGCAGGGGGCTTATTAGAAGAGGCCCTTGTTCCCATCAACATTGGGACAACGTGCCCAAAAGCACCCCCTATGTTGAGGGCATGTGGCCTGGTATGGTTAAGGAGGGGGGGGGGATCACTCGCTAGTCCCTCCCATTCCTGACCTGACAGGCTGCATGCTCGGATAAGGATCTGGTATGGATTTTGGGGGGACCCCACGCTATTTTTTATTTATTTTTTACACTTTGGCATGGGGTTCCCCTCAAAATCCATACCAGACCCGAACAGCCTGGTATGGATTGGGGGCGAACCCAACGCCGTTTTTTTTCCCCATTTACTTTTGCCTGAAATTCTAATTTTTTTTACATTCAGCTGTCAGCGGGATGACTCATCGGTTGCTAAGGACGCGGTGGCCAGCTTTCTGGCCCACTTTTTGGCAACCAGCTATTCACAGTTTGTTAAAGAAAAGAAAAAAACGCAAAATGCACAAAAACTGCATGCAAAAACGCAATTTTATTTATTGTCTTTAAAATTGAGTGGTTTAACCACTTAAGGACCGGAAGGATTTATCCCCCTAATGACCAGCCCATTTTTTGCGATACGGCACTGCATCGCTTTAACTGACAATTGCGCGGTCGTGCGACGCTGTACTCAAACGAAATTTGCGTCCTTTTTTCCCCACAAATATAGCTTTCTTTTGGTGGTATTTGATCACCTCTGTGATTTTTCTTTTTTGCGCTATAAACAAAAAAAGACCGACAATTTTGAAAAAAAAGCAATATTTTTTACTTTTTGCTATAATAAAAATCCTCCCCAAAAATAAAAAATAAACACATTTTTTCCTCAGTTTAGGCCGATACGTATTCTTCTACATATTTTTGGTAAAAAAAATTGCAATAAGCGTATATTGATTGGTTTGCGCAAATGTTATAGCGTCTACAAAATAGGGGATAGATTTATGCCATTTATATATATATTGTGACAGCAGGAAGGTAAAGTCACCTGGTTGCATCCAGGGGGGTAGATATATTTCTCCCAGATTCAGGCTTTACGCCGACTTATACAACTAGGGAGTTGATGAGACCAGCTGAAGCCTGTCAGTTCGTTTAAGGCCTCTATAAAAACTCCCAGATTCATTAGGTGTTTGCTCATGCCTGGAACCAGACCTGTGTGGACTGTCTAGGGAGAGTGAACCCCTGTGCGGTGAGGCAAAGCCTGTGTGGCTATTTGTTTGGACTTTTACTAAACCAGGGACTTAGGGACTAGGACAGCACCAGGCTGATCCCAGTTGTTAGTTTAGGAAACCTGTATGTTTAGTCAGAGGTCAAACTGACCAGGATTTATTTTGTTTGTTTCTTTTTGGCTTTGCTGTGTTTTTGTCACTGTAAATAGAGAAATAAACCGCACCTTTTGATTTTGAAAACCACAACCTCCGTCTGCTGGCCCTGTTTTTGTGTGGGGAGCCCATCCAGGGGGTCACACACACCCGCTACCGAGTTAACCCCCTCACAGTTGGTGGAGAACCAGTGGCAGTTTTTTTTAAGCCAGCATGGAGGAGATACTGAAACAGCTGGCTCTAGCAAATGCCAATCAACAGCAGACAAATGCAGGTTTGCAAAGGAGCCTTGCAGCCCAGCAGCAAGCTCATCAACAAGCCCAGCAGCAATCTGAGGCCCGCTTCATAGACCTGTTACAGAAGCAAGAGCAGAGACTACAACAAATGGAAGCAGTAATGCAGCAACGTCCGCAGACCAGTGAGGAAAGCCGTCCCACTAATACCGCGTCCTTTGGGGTGAGTCGTTTATTGACAAAAATGACTGGAGAGGATGATCCAGAGGTATTTTTGACCACATTTGAAAGGACTGCTGAAAGAGAAAAGTGGCCTGAGGAGCAGTGGGCTGGACTGGTGGCTCCTCTGTTAACTGGTGAATCGCAGAAGGCTTACTATGACCTAGAGCCTGACCAAGCAAAAGACTATGTGATGCTAAAAGCTGAAATATTGGCAAGGCTGGGTGTCACCCTGGCTGTCCGGGCTCAGCGTGTGCATAACTGGACTTTTCAGCTTGGAAAACCCCCCAGGTCTCAAATGTATGATCTCATTCACCTGAGCAGGAAGTGGCTACAGCCAGAGACTTTGTCCGCACCGGAGATTGTGGAACGTGTTGTGATGGATCGTTTCTTGAGAGCTCTTCCTACCGCCATTCAAAAGTGGGTAAGCCATGGAGACCCAGAAACGGCCGGTAAACTTGTGGATCGTGTAGAGAGATACTTGGCTACAGAGAACCTGACGGCCTCTTCCAGAGACTCTCGGACTTTCCACCCTAAGACCAGACCATCCCCAGGGGCGGATAAGAGGATTCCAAGGGGTGAGGGTGGAGAGAGTGAGAGGGTGGGAGCTCTACCCCAAGTTTGGCGAGAACAGCCTGGGAAATCAGCGGCTCAAGAGGCCGCAAGAAGGATCGTTTGCTACCGCTGCCGGCAAGCGGGACATATTGCAGAAAATTGCCCGGTTGTGGAGGAACCCATGCAATGTGACTTTCTGACGGACAGACGTCAGTCGCTGTGTGCGACAGTCGCATGCACTGCCATTCGGGGAACTGAGAAACATTTATGCAAAATGTGTATTAATGGTAGAAATGTTGTGGTATTACTGGATTCAGGTAGCCTTGTGACCCTGATAAAGGCTGAATTAGTTAAAACAGAGGTCTCTGGGAATAGCAAGGTAGCTGTTATTTGTGTGCATGGGGACACCCGAGAGTATCCAGTGACTACAGTGTGTTTCGAGACCCCCAAAGGTACCCTCTCTCATCCAGTGGGGTTAGTATCTCAATTACCGCATGATGCCATTGTGGGAAGGGATTTTCCGAAGTTCTGGGAACTGTGGGATGATTCTGAGCCCCCCACTGGTGCCCCTATGTACCAGGAATGTGATAGCCAGAACTCCTCTGAGAGTGGTGACTCGAGGACTCTCCAGAATTTCCCTTGTCAGTATTGGCAGGGGAGACTCAAGAAACTGGAGAGGAGCCCACCTCCTCAGACGAAAACCTACCGTCTGTGGAGTTTTCTGATCTGGAGGTTCACAGGGAAAATTTTGCCACAGAACAGTTAAAAGACCCCGCCCTAATAAAGGCACGGGAAAACGTAGTGGAAATAGATGGCGAGTTAGTGAACCCAGATAATACCTGCACTTACCCATACTTCAGCGTAGAGAAGGACCTACTGTATCGGGTGGCAAAAAGGGCAGAAGAAACCGTTGAGCAGCTGGTGGTGCCCAAACCTTACAGGAAGTTGGTGTTGGAGTTGGCCCATGGGCACATTCTTGGAGGTCATCTGGGGACAGAGAAAACCCGAGAGAGGGTATTACAGAGATTCTATTGGCCTGGGGTGATGAAGGACATAGAAAATTATTGTTCCTCCTGCCCTGTGTGTCAGAGGTCGGCCCCGATGCCACATTTCCGTAGCCCGCTGGTCCCTCTACCCATCATTGAGGTCCCGTTTGAGAGAATCGCAATGGATTTGGTAGGTCCTATAATCAAGTCCGCTAGGGGGCACCAGTACATATTGGTTATAATGGACTATGCCACCCGTTATCCAGAAGCGATCCCTCTCAGAAATACCTCAGCCAAAACCATAGCCAAAGAGCTATCTCTTGTTTTTAGCCGGGTGGGTATTTGTAAAGAACTGCTTACGGACCAAGGTACACCCTTTATGTCCCGGGTTATGAAAGAGCTGTGTAAATTGTTCAAAGTGACGCAATTGCGTACATCTGTGTATCACCCCCAAACCGATGGGCTGGTTGAAAGATTCAACAAAACCCTAAAACAAATGTTGAAGAAAGTGGTGGATAGAGATGGAAAGGATTGGGACTGTCTACTTCCTTATTTGATGTTTGCTATTAGGGAGGTGCCCCAATCCTCTACGGGATTCTCCCCCTTTGAGTTACTGTATGGGAGACACCCAAGAGGGCTGTTGGATATTGCCAAGGAAACTTGGGAAAGTGAGAGTTCTCCCCACAGGAGTGTGATTGAGCATGTCGCCCTGATGCAAGATCGAATTGCACAGGTAATGCCCATCGTGAAGGAACATTTGGCCCAAGCGCAGTTGGCACAGCAGAGAGTGTACAACCGTGGAGCAAAGACCCGTACCTTTTCCCCGGGGGATAGGATATTGGTACTTGTCCCTACGGTTGAAAGTAAATTCCTTGCCAAATGGCAAGGCCCCTACGAGATAATGGAAAAAGTGAGCGAAGTGAATTACAAGGTCAGACAACCAGGAAGGCGAAAGCCCGAACAGATATATCACGTTAATCTGTTGAAAGCCTGGAGGGATAGAGAGTCCCTAGTCGCAGAAACTTGGTCACCAGCTCAAACTGGTTGCGTGATTCCGGAGGTTGGAATAGCAGCCACCTTGTCACAACCCCAACAACAGGAGGTTAAGGAGTTTGTGCTTCGCAACAAGGAGGTGTTCTCTGAGCTGCCGGGACAAACATCTGGGGTAGAGCATGATATTATTACCCCGCCCGGTGAAAGGGTGAAGTTAAAACCCTATCGGATCCCAGAGGCCCGACGGGAGGCAATACGGGAGGAAGTACAGAAAATGCTGAACTTAGGGGTGATAGAGGAGTCCCAAAGTGATTGGTCTAGTCCCATTGTGTTGGTGCCTAAACCGGATGGGAGCTGGCGATTTTGTAACGATTTTCGTCAGTTGAACAAAGTTACAAAATTTGACACCTACCCCATGCCACGTATAGATGAGTTGATCGACCGGCTGGGAACAGCCCGATACATGACGACTCTTGACCTCACAAAAGGGTATTGGCAAATTCCCCTGGCCAAGTCGGCCAAAGAGAAAACCGCATTTGTAACCCCAGACGGGGCGTTCCAATATAAGAGAATGCCGTTCGGGTTACAGAATGCGCCGGCCACATTCCAGCGGAAAATGGACCAGATGCTGAGGCCCCATCGGAAGTATGCTGCGGCTTACCTGGATGACGTAATTGTCCATAGCACAGATTGGGCCTCACATCTGCCAAAAGTGCAAGCAGTCCTGGACTCTGTTCGGGAAGCGGGGTTTACGGCTAACCCCAAGAAGTGTACCATTGGGCAGGAGGAGGCCAAATATCTTGGGTACACCATTGGCAGGGGAGTAATAAAACCCCAACTCAACAAAGTCGAGGCCATCCAGAGTTGGCCACGTCCCAACAGCAAGAAGCAGGTACGAGCCTTTCTGGGAATCGCGGGTTATTATCGGCGCTTCATTCCCCACTTTGCTTCTAAGGCTGTGCCCCTAACCAACCTGACGAAAGGGAAAGGGTCGGTCATGATTAAATGGACCCCCGAGGCTGAGGCAGCATTCCAATTCTTGAAACAAGCCTTATGTAGCTAGCCAGTGTTGTACTCACCCGACTTCTCTAAAGACTTTGTCGTACAAAGTGATGCGTCAGATGTGGGGTTAGGAGCAGTATTGTCCCAGGTCTGGAACGGGGAAGAGCACCCAGTCATTTACCTCAGCAGGAAGTTGAAGTCCCATGAGGTAAATTACGCCACGGTTGAAAAGGAGTGTTTAGCGGTGAAGTGGGCTCTAGATTCCCTTCGGTACTATCTGCTAGGTAGGCACTTTGACATGGTTACGGATCACGCTCCGTTAAAGTGGATGGCTCAAAACAAGGAGACAAATAGAAGAGTGAATAGGTGGTTCCTGGCCCTACAGGAATTCAACTTCACAGTAAAGCATCGCCCTGGCGTTCAAATGGGGAATGTGGATGCTTTGTCTCGAGTACATGAATGCCTGATTGCTGGTGTTCCAACCCCAAGGTTAAAACAAGAGGGGGGGGTATGTGACAGCAGGAAGGTAAAGTCACCTGGTTGCATCCAGGGGGGTAGATATATTTCTCCCAGATTCAGGCTTTATGCCGACTTATACAACTAGGGAGTTGATGAGACCAGCTGAAGCCTGTCAGTTCGTTTAAGGCCTCTATAAAAACTCCCAGATTCATTAGGTGTTTGCTCATGCCTGGAACCAGACCTGTGTGGACTGTCTAGGGAGAGTGAACCCCTGTGCGGTGAGGCAAAGCCTGTGTGGCTATTTGTTTGGACTTTTACTAAACCAGGGACTTAGGGACTAGGACAGCACCAGGCTGATCCCAGTTGTTAGTTTAGGAAACCTGCATGTTTAGTCAGAGGTCAAACTGACCAGGATTTATTTTGTTTGTTTCTTTTTGGCTTTGCTGTGTTTTTGTCACTGTACATAGAGAAATAAACCGCACCTTTTGATTTTGAAAACCACAACCTCCGTCTGCTGGCCCTGTTTTTGTGTGGGGAGCCCAACCAGGGGGTCACACACACCCGCTACCGAGTTAACCCCCTCACAATATATATATATATATATATATATATATATATATATATATTTTTTTTTTTTTTACTAGTAATGGCGGCGATCTGCGATTTTTAGCGGGACTGCAACATTTTGGACTTTTGACACTTTTTTGGGATCAGTGACATTTATACAGCGATCAGAGCTATAAAAATGCACTGATTGCTGTATAAATGACACTGGCAGTGAAGCGGTTAACACTAGGGGCGATCAAGGGGTTAAATGTTGCCCAAGGAGGTGTTCCTAACAGTGGGGGTGGAGGGGACTGACAGGAGGAGGAGAGATTGATCACCATTTCTGATCACCAGGAACAGACGATCTCTCTCCTCTCCTTTCAGAACGGGGATCTGTTTGTTTACATTGACAGATCTCCGTTCTGGATCACTGTGGAGCGATCGCAGGTGGCCGGCGGACATCCCGGCCGCCGGTCACACGCCTCCGGTGCCGTGCGCACGCCTACTGTATCTATTACACGATCGGACGTACAGCTATGGCGAGTCGCGTAATAAAAGCCAACCTGCCGCAGTATAATGACGGCAGCTGGTCGGCAAGTGGTTAACAAAACAGAGCCTCTGGGCATTCCCCGGCTCAAACATAACATTGAGATAAAACACATTTCATAGAACTACAAGAGTACAACAGAAAACAATTAATCTGCTCGGGTCCACCATGAGGGAGGGGTAATCAAAGACTATTACTGACTATACTTACTATACAGGCACTCTCAACCTACTATTTTCAGATGTAAGGTCTAACACATGACCATGGCCACGACAACCTCTAATCCAGGAAAGATACTGTATATATGAGAGGACTCTACTTGAAGGTGACCAGATTTTTTAAATTAAATCTGGGGACATATTTTTTTTACTAGTAATGGCGGCAATCAACGACTCTCTGCCCGTTGCCGCCGCTGCTGCCCGCCTCACAGCCTGTCAAGTCTCACTCTCCGGGCCCCCGGCTACTACTGTGTGGGGAGTGGAGGAAGATCACTCCACCAGGGAAGGCAAGGAGATAAGCAGGCAGGCGGCTGGCCGGGACTTGAGCCAAGGCAGAAGAACATGCGAGCGGAGCTGAATGGGCATACACCCGAAACTGAAGAAATATTCCCTCCGTTCCGACCAGCACATGATCATTAGAAAGGGGCACAGATAATGAATAATAATAGAGACAAAAAACACAAAATATCCAAGCTCAACTTACCAACCAATCAGCATTCGGGGACAAAACCGAGGACAGACTTGGTCCGGGGACAGTGTCCTCAATCTGGGGACTGTCCCTGGAAACCGGGGATGTCTGGTCACCCTACTCTACTTAAAGTGGAAGTAAACCCTCCTATAATTTTCAGGCAAGGGAGCTGCCATCTTGGCCTCTGTTTAATCTTCAACTGCCATGATGCTGCACATGTGATCAGTTATGACACCAGCCATTGGAAGGTTTGACAGTTTGGTTGAGAGCACAACCAATGTGACAGTTGGCATTCCCGGCATGCCGGGAATGTAACTGATTTTTTAAACTGTTAAATCGATGGGTTTACTTCCGCTTTAAGGGCACTTGGGGCTAGGGCTAGTAAGGAAAGAGAAACCACACAATGATGATATATCTAAAGCCCGTACACACGGTCGGACTTTGCACCATCGGACTTTTGTTGCCGAACAGATTGTCCGTTTGCAGAGTGAACTTTTGTCCGATGAAAACCGAAAAAGTTTGGCAGATGGAGCGTACACATGGTCGGATTGTTTGGAAAACCTGTTAATTTTGAAGTTTGTCGGCAAAAAGTCTGACCGTGTGTACGGGCCTTTAGGATTCATTAGTATGAAGAGATTCCGTCCAGATGTTCCACACTTTGTTGAACTTGGCTGGGCAACCCCCGTGAGGAGTAGGTGGCCTTATACAGTGGGATAGAAGCATTTATTAAGGACTTCCAAAAATTAAAGGAGGGTGCCTCGTTCAATTTCCATTTAACTACTATGACTTTCCTTGCGTAGAACAGCAGTAGACCTATCAGGGTCTTGGTTGCTCGGAGGGAAGCCAGGGAGCCCACAAGGCCGAGCAAGCATACTTCCATAGTGAGAGGGGTGGGAATAGTAGTTAAGGAAGAGATAAAATTAGTAACTTCTTCCCAGAATCCCCTCACTTGAGGACATGATCAAAGCCTATGTATGAAGCCAGCCTTTGGTTCCGTACATTTCCAACAATGGTGGTAGGCCCTTGCCCTCGGTCCACTTTGGTTTGGAGGGTCTACCCTCCAAATGGCGAGTGGATGTTCCTGATATGGAGGACTGGGAGGATAAATGGGAATACCCATTCCAACAGCTGGTGTCGGTCAGGGATCGCCTAATCTAATTTAAGGTTGTCCATAGAGCCTACTTAAAGGAACACTAAAGGAATTTTTTTTTTTTGTAAAATAACAAACATGTTATACTTACCTCCACTATGCAGCTTGTTTTGCACAGAGTGGCCCCCGATTCTGGTCTTCTCGGCGGCTGTCTCGGCTCCCCCCTTGCAAGAACTTTCCATGTTCATGCAAGCTCTCTCGCATGGTGGAAAGTTCCTGCGGGCGCGCTCCCGTGATACAGCCGGCGGCCATAGCCACTCACTGTATCACTCTGCCCCGCCAACCCGGTGCGCCGCGTCATTGGATGTGATTGACAGCAGCGCGAGCCAATGGCTGCGCTGCTTTCAATCAACCAATGAATGAGCCAGAAGCCAGCGTGTTCACGGCGCGGGACTTTCGAGGGGTCAGGTAAGTAAATGGGGGCTCGGGGGGGGGGGGGCGCTAATGCTTGGATGTTTTTTCACCTTAATGCATTAAGGTGAAAAAACATGTAACTTTACAACCCCTTTAATCACCACACCGATTAAACATAAAAATGCAGGTTTTTAAAAACGCGATTGAAAACTGCATCAACCTAATAGATGTGAACCTAGGGTGAGACTTTGAATCTGACTGGTAGATTTCAACAACACAGACAGTTCTTTCTTCAGACAATTTCGTTTTTTTTTTCCTCCTGGAAATCCCCCGCCCGGAGGGACTCCACCTATACTCATCAGGTGACTCTCTCTTCTTCCAGATCTATGGATCTCTTCTCCACCTGGTCCGATAAAAGCCTGGAGACGCTGGCCGACCACTGCAAGGCGGAGGAGTGCCACCACAGCCAGGTCATCGTCGAAGACACTCACGAGACCAAGAACATTATTTTTGTTACAAAGGTGATAAAGTCAAGCAGAACTTTCCTTTGAAAAACTCCATCAAGTTACATTGTCACAGGGGTGCTTTAAAAAAAATATATTTTCAATTATTTTATGTTTTTTTTTCTGTATTGCTATCGGGAGGGGCTAACCTACTGGGGACCCTTGTCTCAATGGACCATATTTAGCAATGGGTGAACCTAGCCTTTAAGCCCTGATGATGGGGGAGATGGTAGCCCCGAAACACGCTGGCTTCCTTCTTTTGATCTTCTACCTGTTTTTATCTTGGAATAAATTTATGATGCTTTTCTATAGGAATACCACTAGGACAATTTATGGTCCAGATGTGTAAGTGACAAGGCTGTTCACCGCCCCTGTCTGTCTGTCTCTCTTGCCGCAGGGCCGCTGTGAAGTTCTACGTCTGGTGGATCTCAGCCGCTGTCCGTCTTTCCACAAGTGGATCAAACAGCACGAGGCTCTGCTGGGGAGGAACTCTCTGCTCCATCACTCCGGTGTGTATGGGGGTGGGGGTGCCATCAAGGACAATAGAGGCCGGCCATTGTTTCACACAATGGCACCTATGCACTCTCTCCACTTCCCCACTTCCCTTTTCCCCACTTTTATGTTATTTGTTGTCACCTTATGTCTTTTTTTTGGTTGTTGGATTTGTACACTTCACGTTTGATTAGTAGGGTGTCCTCCGGCCTGCCCTGAACGTCTTGGGAGGGGGTAGACATGGCTTTCTGGCTTGGTTCACCCTCTCTCATGGGGTCACCCTTCGGGGGAGCCCCACCTAGTACTTGGGGTGGTCTGTTTCGGCAGACCTAACACGAGAACGGGGTCTGTCTGGTTTCGGCTAGATGGGCCATGTGAAAGTACCCTAGTTCCCGTCTGGAGCCTAACGCCCCAGGGGATCAGGGCAAAGGTCCATTCTCTTCGGAGGAGGACCATATGTACACCGTGTGCACTTTTTGTGTGTCGCTGTTTGGTGTGCACTTTTTTTTGCACTGGGTGGAGTTTTTGGCGTGTGTTCACACACCACGGGCTTTAAAAAAAAAAAAAAAAGTATAGTAACCCTTTCAGGACCAGGGTTATTTTATCTCAGGTACTTTTCCAACCTATGACAAAATGGCATTTAGGCTACATTGCTTTGTCAAGTGATCACTGACAAATGACAGTGATCCCCAGCTGGATGTGTATGTGCTTGGACAGGGGAATTAACTAAGCTTCCTGAGCCATTATAATGGTGGGGGGAAACTGTCAGAAGTGGCGTGTGTCACATTAACTAGGTGCAAGCCCCTTTGTTAGGAGCGATCAGTTCTCCGTTCTGCCATGTCTATGACAGGCAGCACAGAGAACAGGAGAGCTGGGGCTGCATGCGCCGATCTCATGGCCCGTTCCGGCTCAGAGCGGGAGGGAGATGAAGGGTTGTTATCACTGCAGGCTCTGCTCGTGTAGTGTAATCACTGCACAGACAGAGAGAAGGATGTGAACTGTATGCTGACAACAAGTCACATCCCGCACGACCTGGTGGGAATCTGCGGCAGTTTTCTCTATGGAAAGCTGATACATTCCCTCAAGTGCAGACCTGCACCGGTTTCTATTTCAATCTGAAATAGAAACTGGCGTGGGTGGCGAAGTAGAAACCAGCACAGGTCTGCACCTGATTAACAGAGAGAATGTGGCAGTTTCCATGTAGAAAACTGACGCAGATTCCTGCCAGGTCTGACATGTTTTTCGGGATGTGAGTGTCAGGAAAGGCTCATTCCTGTGCACAGGTACAGAATATTAAGGAGCTCTGTCCGTGGCCAACATGCTGGTGTGCATGTGTGTGGGTACGCACACGTGCACGAACAGGTGCGTGAGCGTACACAGACACCAGGCGGGCTATTTAAGCTGCACTATTGCCTTGAGTCATTGCCGTTTGGTCTATTACGTTCCCTATGAATCTGCTACCCATTCCTGTGTTGAATCTCTGCTGCTGACTTGGTCTGCTCCTGACCCTGCCTGAACGCCGTCTGCACCAACCCCTGGCTTGTCTTTGGATTACGTCTCTGCTTGCTCCTACTGCTTATCTGTCTACTGTTCCCATCCCTGGCCTGACTCCCAACTATTCTCCTGACGGCTGTCTGTACCTGACCTGCCCGCTTGTTGCTGACCCGGACTGCCTGACCCTGCTTATGTGGACTTCCAGCATCTGAGTCTGCTGAACTGAGTCAGTCTCCTGCTCCAGTCAATATGCCAGTGAGCATCCAGTCTGTCTTCCCTACTGTTCCCAGATGCACAGCCTACTCATCAGCATCTGTCAAGGGAAGACTCTCTGCTCTGGCACTCCCTGTTACCTTGCCAGGGCACCTGAGCCAGAGGTGTAAGAGAAGCCTACCTCTGCATGTCACGTTCCACCACCAGGTATGTTACAGTGAGCTATCAGCAGGCAGCCCACACCCCTCTCTCTGCCTGTGCAGTGATTACACTCAGTGCCGGGAGAAGGTCACCCAGCGCCCAGGGCAAAGATGTCAAATTGCACCTCTTTGCTTTATGATGTGTGTGCCCAATTGTCTCACCCACATACAAAGTGCAGGGCAGTCTTCCATATGAAATCACTGTGCCCAAGGCAGCTGCCCTTCCTGCCCCTCCCTTGACCCAGCCCTTATTACACTACACAAGCAGAGCCTGCAGGGTTAACAACCCTCCTCTTCCCTCCCGTTGTGAGCTGACTGGGGAGCGGGGGCGGGAATGGGCCGAGAGATCGGAGCATGCAGCTACAGCTTTCCTGTTCTCTGTGCTGCCTATCATAGACACAGCGAGACAGAGAACTGATCGCCCCTAATTCACAAAGGGACTTGCACCCCTTTTGTTAAATATTATCGGAGCAGCATCTGCTTAATTTTTTATGTTTAAAAGAGTGGTGCAAGCATGGTACCTGCACGTCTCCTTGTTAATTTCCCCCATAGCACTTGTAAAGGAGGACTCTAATATGAATATCGTTCATGCTCCTGTGCACCTATGATTGTGATGTGCTCAGCGGTTTTGTACATACAGTGCCTTGAAAAAGTATTCATACCCCCTGAAATTTTCCACATTTTGTCATGTTACAACCAAAAACGTTAATGTATTTTAATGTCATGACCAGATCTGTGACCATGACCAGACCTGTGATTCCATGACCAGACCCGTGACACCGTGACCAGACCAGTGACTCCATGACTCTGTGATGTCATGACCAGACCTGTGATGTCATGACCAGACCTGTGATGTCATGACCAGACCTGTGATTCCATGACCAGACCTGTGACACCATGACAAGAACTATCACTCCATGGCCAGACCTGTGATGTCATGACCAGACCTGTGACTCCATGACCAGGCCTGTGATTCCATGACCAGGCCTGTGACTCCATGACTAGACCTATCACTCCATGGCCAGACCTGTGATGTCATGACCAGACCTGTGGCACCATGACCGGGCCTGTGACATCATGACCAGACCTATGTCTCCATGACCAGACCTGTGACTCCATTACCAGACCTGTGACTCCATTACCAGACCTGTGTCTCCATGACCAGACCTGTGTCTCTGTGACCAGGCCTGTGACTTCATGACCAGATCTGTGACTCCATGACCAGACCTGTGTCTCCATGACCAGACCTGTGACTCCATGACCAGACATGTGACTCCATGACCAGACCTGTGATGTCATGACCAGACCTGTGACGCCATGACCATACCTGTGTCTCCATGACCAGACCTGTGTCTCCATGACCAGACCTGTGACTCCATGACCAGACCTGTGATCCCGTGACCAGACCTGTGTCTCCATGACCAGACCTGTGTCTCCATGACCAGACCTGTGTCTCCATGACCAGACCTGTGTCTCCATGACCAGACCTGTACCTCCATGACCAGACCTGTGTCTCCATGACCAGACCTGTGACTCCATGACCAGACATGTGACTCCATGACCAGACCTGTGATGTCATGACCAGACCTGTGTCTCCATGACCAGACCTGTGTCTCCATGACCAGACCTGTGTCTCCATGACCAGACCTGTGACTCTATGACCAGACCTCTGATCCCGTGACCAGACCTGTGACGCCATGACCAGACCTGTGTCTCCATGACCAGACCTGTGTCTCCATGACCAGACCTGTGTCTCCATGACCAGACTTGTGATGTCATGACCAGACCTGTGATGTCATGACCAGACCTGTGACGCCATGACCAGACCTGTGTCTCCATGACCAGACCTGTGTCTCCATGACCAGACCTGTGACTCCATGACCAGACCTGTGATCCCTCGACCAGACCTGTGACTCCATGACCAGACCTGTGTCTCCATGACCAGACCTGTATCTTCATGACCAGACCTGTGTCTCCATGACCAGACCTGTGACTTCATGACCAGACCTGTAACATCATGACAAGACCTGTGATGTCATGACCAGACATGTGACTCCATGACCAGACCTGTGATATCATGACCAGACCTGTGATGTCATGACCAGACCCGTGACTCCATGACCAGACCTTTGATGTCATGACCAGACCTGTGACTCCATGACCAGACCTGTGACTCCATGACCAGACCTGTGAGTTCATGACCAGACCTGTGAGTTCATGACCAGACCTGTGACATCATGACCAGACCTGTGACATCATGACCAGACCTGTGACTCCATGACCAGATCTGTGATGCTATGACTAGACATGACAAGACCTGTGACGTCATGACCAGACATGTTACTCCATAGCCAGACTAGTGACATCATGACCAGACCTGTGACTCCATGACCAGACCTGTGACTCCATGACCAGACCTGTGACTCCATGACCAGACCTGTGACTCCATGACCAGACCTGTGACTCCATGACCAGACCTATGACATCATGACCAGACCTGTGACTCCATGACCAGATCTGGGATGCTATGACTTGACATGACAAGACCTGTGACCTCATGGACCAGACCTGTGACTCTATGACCAGACCTGTGACTCCATGACCAGACCTGTGATGTCATGACCAGACCTGTGATGCCATGACCAGACCAGTGACATCATGACCAGACCTGTGACTCCATGACCAGACCTGTGACATCATGACCAGACCTGTGACTCCATGACCAGATCTGTGATTCTATGACTAGACATGACAAGACCTGTGACGTCATGACCAGACATGTGACTCTATGACCAGACCTGTGATGTCATGACCAGACCTGTGACTCCATGATCAGACCTTTGATGTCATGACCAGACTTGTGATGCCATGATCAGACCTATGATTCCATAGCCAGACCAGTGACATCATGACCAGACCCGTGATATGATGACCATTCCTATGACGCCATGACCAGACACCTAAAGATTGGGGGATTCTTCCATTGGGAGGGGAGAAGCAAATGGAAGGAAAACATTGATAAGCCTGGTGTTGAGTTTTTAATGCAGCTAGCATATGATATTTGCATTGAGCTGTGTGTTGCTGGAAAATGGAGTGGCCGTCCAAGAGCCCAGGCCCACACAAAGGCCAAAAACTATTTTTAAATGATGAATATCACCAATCAGATTATGTCTTCATATTGTTCTTTCTTGCTTATGACAGGAAAGGCCGAATCAAACTCCAGTGTTAATGGTGCCCTCTCCAGCACAATCAAGGAAGCCACAGACATCCTTCCAGAGAGGGGGTGAGTCCGGCGGGCCAGTGACTTCCAATGTGAATGAAAGATATGTTTTTAGTTATTGGAGGTGCCTCCAGGTTAGGGCAAGGCTTGATCTGTGCTATAGCGGTTCCCTTAGGACATGGTTGCTCAACCTGTGGCCCTCTAGCTGTTGCGAAACTACAAGTCCCATGAGACATTGCAAGCATGACTTCTAAAGGCAGAGGCATGATGGGACTTGCAGTTCCGCAACAGCTGGTGTGCCACAAGTTGAGAACCATTGCCTTAGGATATTGGCACAGTCTGTTAAGTCTGTCATCTATGGTAGGGATTTCCAAACTACAGCTCATTGGCCAAATCTGTCCCACTGCAAGATTTTATCTGGCCCTCTGCTGTAAGAGGGGGATTTGATGAGGACTCGCATGTTAGGGGGACTTTGATGGGGACTCTGATGTAAGGGGTCTCTGAATAGAACTATGATAAACTCAAGTTTATTTGGAACTTCTTTGCTTTATCCAGTAGTGTGTACTCGGTGGAAGACCTGGCCAGGAGATACGGTCTGCCCATGTCCTATGCTGAAGACCCCGGGAACCTAAACATACCAAGGGAGCTGATGGCGGCAGTCTACCTACGTATAGACTCTCTACAACCTGGACAATACTTTGTGAGTCCCCCTAATGATCCCCATTGGATTTTGAGGATACCTGAAGGTTGGGCTGTATTACATCATGCTGTGCTAGGGTCACCCGAATGACGTCCTGTTGTACAAGCTCTGCCCCTTGTATCATGTTATCACTAGGATTCGTTTCTGGGTTCGCAGCAATCATGGGTTTTTGGGGAGTCCCCAGAATTCATGAATCACAAAGTTTTGACCAAGAAAGTTTGCAGGTTCCCTGCTAGAAATAAGGAACAACATACAGCGCATCCGGAAAGTATTCACAGCGCTTCACTTTTTCGACATTTTGTTATATAGCGGGGTGCTAAATTTAGCGGAAGTGTTTGAGTGGTAGTTTGCTCAAACACCCTAATTTGTCAGGGTTCTTGCAACCATTTTATCCGCAGGTGGCGCTGCCATAGTATGCCAGGGTTGAACCGCTGATACAGTGCTGTGCCTTGTGTGTCCCCTCTCGGCAACCGTACAGTGGGGCGGGGTTTACCTGCTGTGCATGTCGGAAGAGGATATAAAAGGGGCAGACGCTGCCTGTTCGGGGTTCTTGTATCCCGGGGGTCCTACTCCCGGGGGTGCGTGTTCTTGGTCCTTGTTCCGGCCTGCCCCGGGCACCTTAAGCCTGAGGGCAGGGTTGTTCCTGTATCCCCGGGGGTCCTAGTCCTGGGGGTGTGTGGTTCTTGTTCCAGTCCACCCTGGGTACCTTAGACCCAGGGGCAGGTGTTCCTGTTCCATCCTGGGCACCTTCAGCTCAGGATGAGGTACTATCATGCCGTTCCTGTCCGTCCTGGGTATGTAGGCCCAGGGACTACCGCAGAGGCCTGGGGCCCAGCACCTTCGGCTGCGGTCCACTAAGGATCGAGGAATCTCAGGGTGCCGCCTTACGAGGGGACCCGTATCTAGGATGAGGAGGCCGGGGGAGGAACTCTTCCGAAGACCCAGTGCAGTGTCATGGTGACGGTAGGGTCCCGGTAACTCTCCGGAGGGATGTCTTCTCCTAAAAAGGGGCCATAGCTAAAAAAAAGGGGATCAAGTACACCAGGTTTGTGGCAGAGACCAACCTCACAGTCTGTGGCAGAGACTGTGCGCCTAGTTAAGCTTGCTTGAGAATCTGAGCAAAGATCTGTAACGTTTGTGCCTGGACCTCCCCACACCTTGTGCTGTCCTGTTTCTTGCTCCAACCTTTTCCTATCAGAGACTGTGTTATGTGCTAAGAGAAAATAAACTCTGAGTTGGAGTTTCAGTTGGTGTGGACATTCACTTTACTGAGAAGTCAAGGACTTGTCTCTGTTTGACATAGAGGTGAGAATCATTCTCTGGAGGTTTTCCTGCTTTGACCGTAGAAGACCCAAAAACAACATCGCTCAACCTCCTCACACAGGAGGGTACGGGCTGTTAGCGCGGTGTGCCTCTCTCTTCCTGCGAGGAGCCAAAGTTAATGCAGGTAGGAGTGGGGTCTGTGCGCTACAGTTATGTTACAGCCTTATTCCAAAATGGATTCAATTCATTATGTTCCTCAAAATTTTACAAACAATCCCCCCATAATGACAACGTGAAAGAAGTTTGTTTGAAATCTTTGCAAATTTATTAAAAATAAAAAAGGAAAAAATCCTGTAACGGCACCCCAAATACGAAAGGGGGTAACGCTGTTTAGATCCCTTCCCTCTCCTGGACACAGATTCACTGTCGATCCTCCACAGTCAGACGACCAGTTCCCATAGGAATTAATCCTTCTGAAAGAACGAGACGCACTCTGTATCTTTCCAGGATAGACTGACTTTATTGAAAAAAGCATTGTAACTTTTATACACATCCAATACTGCATTAACCTGAATGAACAATGGTCCAGCTCCACCCACAACATAACAAGACCCAATACACATTATTTTGACGTCTGTTAGGAGACAACAGGTTCTAATCCCCTTTCAGTTCAAAAGACTTTACACAATAGAAACATGACGACCTTCAATACACATCTCACAATGAAAGGATTTGTAGCCTGTCTGTCTGAGTACAATACACACCAGTATAGAGTTAATTCCCTATTCACACTAAGAGGGTCTTCAGACGCCCTTCTAGATTCATTTACATCACAACTGGCAGGTAACACATCTCTCAATTAACCTGTTGAGTTCAGAATAAAATAATCAGTACATATTGTGGACTAATATTACTATTTCAATTTCAAGCAATCCAAGCTATATTCTTAATGTCCATTGTTTCCTGGCTCGCCCTGTGTCCAAAGTGACCTCTCTGTCACACATCTCCCCTTTCAGCAGGAGACTAACACAGGAGGTGACCCCAGACGGGTTGACTCTGAAGTTAGTCCATAGGTCAATTCTTCTAATGCCGGTATCCACACAGTACCCCAAATAAATTGCTCCAAACAGAGCATTACTTACCCAGCCAACCTCTGCCCTTTCAGAGAACATACCTGCCGCTGGGGAGAAGACAGGGTGACTAGGCTCAGTCCGTCATGCTGTTGGGGATCTGGGCCGACTGCCCAGCATCCCTGGGGTATACAAGTGGAGACTGAAGTCCCATCCACTTGTGGTAGGTGAAAATCCCCCAGTGCTTGCAAAGCAAGGCTGACATCCTTCTGTCTCAGTGTCACACCATTTTCTGGGGTTGGGTCAGTGAAGACCGAAGTCCCATCCAGTACCACAGGAACTCCCTCTTCTGTTAGTTGAGAGCCCGCGGCACTCTGCACTCTGATCCGTGTACCGACTCGGCTATCCTGACCTGATCCTTCTGACCCCCTGGCTTGATCCTTGGCTTTGCATCTGACTTCTCTCTGCCTGCTTCCTGCATCTGATCCTGGCTTGGCTACTGGACTTGTTTATCTTACTCCCTGAACTTGACTCTGATCCTGGACTTACTTCCTGTGTTGATCCCTGGCCTGGCTCCTGGCTCTGCTATCAAGTCTGTCCGCCGGTCCCTGCTTCCTGGACCATCCAAGCACGCCTGTCTCCAGTTCCAGCTACCGGGCACCCGTGCTTCTTTGGGCACCACACCTGCTGTGTCACCCTCAGTGGTGTGCTGCGCTCGGCCGCAAGGGAAGCCCTCCTAGCATCTCGGCCTTCTACCAAGTTCCTGACAGTATACACCAGCCATGTCAGAGGCCGACGGAGGTGTCTCCTCCCTGGAAGCCATCAACCAGCACGTCACAGCTCTCTCTCAGGCCATCCAGAGACTGTGGGAGGAACACTCCCAATTAGAGGGCCGCCTGCTGCATCCACCAACCACACCGGTCCTCAACGTTCCAGATTCTTCCTCAGACAGCTCACCTGTGACTCCTCCTGCTGCGGTGATGCCTTCTCCGGAGCCACGAGTACCCACACCTGAACGCTTTTCTGGAGATCGGAAGAAGTTCAGGGCCTTTAGAAACGCCTGTTATCTGTACCTGGACTTGCAGCCACTGACTTTTTCCATTGAATCAATAAAAGTGGGGTTCATCATTTCACTACTGAGTGGTGACCCTCAAGTATGGGCCCATGGCCTATTGGAACAGAAAGACCCTGCTATAGACTCTGTGGAACAGTTCTTTCAAACCATGGCTTGGTTATATGACGACCCTTTGCGGGTAGCCACTGCTGAGGCTACTCTGCATGCCTTACGGCAAGGCCATCGCCCTGCAGAGGATTACACGGTGGAATTCCGCACATGGGCCACAGATTCAGGTTGGAATGAGGCAGCCTTAAGATTTCAGTATCAGTTGGGGCTGTCCGATTCCCTCAAAGATGAACTAGCCAGAGTAGAGACCCCTTCAACTCTAGAAGGTCTCATTCAACTCACAATTAAGCTTGATAGACGCCTATGGGAACGACAGTTGGAACGCATGCAAACCTCCCGACCTGCTCGGATACGATCTGAAGCACTCCCCATGTCTAATTCTATGCATTTTAGCCTTGTCCGTCCAGCATTATCTTTAGAGGAGAAACTTTGCCGCCGACGGGCGAATCTTTGCTTCTACTGTGGGGACTTGGGACACTACATAGACAATTGCCCCATAAGACCTGAGAAACGATTTCCCCGTACGCCAGTCTATTGTCAAGTATCCAAGTCTTCCTCTGCTCATGTTGCTCTTCAGATCACATTACAGCTGGCAGGAGAAGAAATCCATCTCCAGGCAATACTCGACTCTGGGGCGTGTAGTTGCTTTCTGGATCTAGCCCTGGCAAAAAGACTTACTATTCCTCTTTATCAGAAGTATCACAGAATCCTCCCATGTATCACAAGTATCACAGGCCCCTCCCATGTACATAAGTATCACAGACTCCTCCCATGTATCACAAGTATCACAGACTCCTCCCATGTATCACAAGTATCACAGACTCCTCCCATGTACATAAGTATCACAGACTCCTCCCATGTATCACAAGTATCACAGACTCCTCCCATGTACATAAGTATCACAGACTCCTCCCATGTACATAAGTATCACAGACTCCTCCCATGTATATAAGTATCACAGACTCCTCCCATGACACTCATGTTCTATATAAAGGTCCCACAGGTAACAGCGCATGTCAGAGCACAAACCAAGCCACGAAGTCCAAGGAATTGTCTGTAGACCTCGGAGACGGGATTGTATGGAGGCACAGACCGGGGGAAGGGTACAGAAACATTTCTGCAGCATTGAAGGTCCCAATGTGCACAATGACCTCCATCATCTGTACATTGAAGAAGTTTGGAACCACCAGGACTCTTCCTAGAGCGGGCCGCCCGGCCAAACTGAGTGGTCGGGGGAAAAGGGCCTTAGTCAGGGAGGTGACCAAGAACCCGATGGTCACTCTGACAGAGCTCCAGTGTTTTTCTATGGAGAGAGGAGAACCTTCCAGAAGAACAACCATCTCTACAGCACTCCACCAATCAGGCCTGTATAGGGGAGTGGCCAGACGGAAGCCACTCCTCAGTAAAAGGCACATGACAGCCTGCCTGGAGTTTGCTAAAAGGCACCTGAAGGACTCTCAGACCATGAGAAACAAAATTCTCTGATCTGATGGAAAAGAGATTGAACTCTATGGCCTGAATGGCAAGCGTCATGTCATGTCTGGAGAAAACCAGGCACCGCTCATCACCTGACCAATACAATCCCTACTGTGAAGCATGGTGGTGGCAGCATCATGCTGTGGGGATGTTTTTCAGCGGCAGGAACTGGGAGACTAGTCAGGATCGAGGGAAAGATAAATTCAGCAATGTACAGAGGCATTCTTGATGAAAACCTTCTCTAGAGCGCTCTGGACCTCAGACTGGGGCGAAGGTTCATCTTCCAACAGGACAACGTCCCTAAGCACACAGCCAAGATAACAAAGGAGCGGCTACGGGACAACTCTGTGAATGTCCTTGAGTGGCCCAGCCAGAGCCCAGACTTGAACCCGATTGAACATCTCTGGAGAGATCTGAAAATGGCTGTGCACCGACACTCCCCATCCAACCTGATGGAGCTTGAGAGGTCCTGCAAAGAAGAATGGGAGAAACTGCCCAGAAATAGGAGTGCCGAGCTTGTAGCATCATACTCAGAAAGACTGGAGGGTGTGATTGGTGCCAAAGGAGCTTCACCAAAGTATTGAGCAAAGGCTGTGATTCTTATGTATATGGGAGGAGTCTGTGATCCTTATGTACATGGGAGGAGCCTGTGATCCTTATGTGCATGGGAGGAGCCTTTGATACTTATGTACATGGGAGGAGCCTGTGATACTTATGTGCATGGGAGGAGCCTGTGATTCTTATGTACATGGGAGGAGCCTGTGATAATTATGTGCATGGGAGGAGCCTGTGATACTTATGTACATGGGAGGAGCCTGTGATACTTATGTGCATGGGAGGAGTCTGTGATACTTATGTACATGAAAGGAGTCTGTGATACTTATGTACATGGGAGGAGCCTGTGATACTTATGTGCTTATGTGCATGGGATGAGCCTGTGATACTTATCTACATGGGAGGAGCCTGTGATACTTATGTGCATGGGAGGAGCCTGTGATACTTATGTGCATGGGAGGAGCCTGTGATACTTATGTGCATGGGAGGAGTCTGTGATAATTATGTACATGGGAGGAGCCTGTGATACTTATGTACATGGGAGGAGCCTGTGATACTTATGTACATTGGAGGAGTCTGTGATACTTATATACATGGGAGGAGTCTGTGATACTTATGTACATGGGAGGAGTTTGTGATACTTATGTACATGGGAGGAGTCTGTGATACGTATGTACATGGGAGGAGCCTGTGATACTTATGTGCATGGGAGGAGCCTGTGATACTTATGTGCATGGGAGGAGCCTGTGATACTTATGTGCATGGGAGGAGTCTGTGATAATTATGTACATGGGAGGAACCTGTGATACTTATGTACATGGGAGGAGCCTGTGATACTTATGTGCATGGGAGGAGTCTGTGATAATTATGTACATGGGAGGAGTCTGTGATACTTATGTACATGGGAGGAGTCTGTGATACTTATGTACATGGGGTTTTTTTTTTTATTATTATTTATAATAAATTTGCAAAGATTTCAAACAAACTTTTTTCACATTGTCATTATGGGGGATTGTTTGTAGAGTTTTGAGGAATAAAAATAATTGATTGCATTTTGGAATAAGGCTGTAGCATAACAAAATGTGGAAAAAGTGAAGCGCTGTGAATACTTTCTGGTTGCACTGTACAGCTGAGTCACAAGAGCCAATAATTTGAAGAAATGGATAACCCAGCCCCCTTCCTATAAAAGGGTGGCCATTGACTTCAAATGGGTTTACCACAATGTTGGGAACTTTGAGAAAGATTCATGAAGTTGTTTTCAAACCCAACCCAAGTAGACATCGTTTACTTTTTCCTGATTCCTCTCAATGTCACTTGAAGCCTCCTCCTACCCTTATGCCGCGTACACACGACCGCTTTTAATGGAAAAATTCAATTTTTTTAAATGGTTATTAAAAACTATCGTGTGTGGGCTCCAGAGCATTTTTCACGACGTGAAAAATGGCCATGAAAAAATTGGAACATGCTCTAATTTTTCTCGTCGTTTTTCACGTCGTCGTTTTTCTCGTCATGAAAAACGGTCGTGTGTAGGCTTTAACGACGTGAAAAAAAATGCGCATGCTCAGAATCAAGTGATGAGACGGGAGCGCTCGTTCTGGTAAAACTAGCGTTCGTAATGGAGATAGCACATTCATCACGCTGTAACGGACTGGAGAGCACGAGGCTCAAAAGCGCGAATCGTCTCTCAACAAACTTTACTAACATGAAGGGTGGCGCCATCCGAATGGAACTTCCCCTTTATAGTGCCGTCGTCCTGTTGTACGTCACCGCGCTTTACTCCAACATTTTTTTCCAGGATAGTGTGTAGGCAAGGCAGGCTTAAGAAGAATCACGTCGAGAAAAATGGCGTTTTTTTCAATGACATTAAAAACGGTCGTGTGTACGCGGCATTACAGTTCTCTTGCTGATTTTATCCACAAATGTCCAAAGATGGCCGAATGGCAGAAACAAAATGACGAAAATTTTATCCGTTTTTAAATATTGAGGCTGGCCCATTAATCTTGCTGCCCTAGGCGGTCCTGCCTGAAGTTTACCCATGATGAGGGGAGACCCACTTTTTTTCTATGGGGGTCCCCTGCAGTCCTTTGGACCACATTTCACTGATGGAGCGGATTGCCCATAGATCAGTCCTTACTGTCTATAAATGTCTGTCATCAACCATGTGATGATTGTTATTTGTTCCCTTCCCCCACAGAGAGGAGTGGATGTAGATTATATCACGTCTTGCTTCGAGAAGGAGGGACTCAAATCACCTGATCAGGTATTTCCTTTATAATATTATAATGAAAATAATTGTTTTACCAAGGTAAAGAGTTTCTAAAGGCATTTTTTTTTTTTAATAAAACAATAAACACACTTACCTGTTCTGTGCAATGGTAATGCACAGAGCAGCCTCGAACCTCCTCCTCTGGGGTCCCCTGCAGCCCGAACCTCCTCCTCTCAGCTCCTTCTCTTCCAACCGATTGCTATGGGTGCAGACAGGGCCGCTAATAGAAATCATGGGGCCCCGTACAGCCTAACTGACGGGGCCCCCTTCAGCTCCACCCTTGGTCCCGACCCTGGTCCCTCCTTCAGCCCCACCCCTGGCTCTGCCCCTGGCCCCTCCCCAGATGCCATATTGTGCTGCAGACAGTGCCACCCATGCCGCCAATGGCATAGTGCCATTGGCAGCATGGCTGGCACTGTCTGCAGCACACTATGGCATTGGCAGCATGGGTGGCACTGTCTGCAGCACATTACTGCATTGACGGCATGGGTGGTACGGTCTCTGCAGGCAGCACATACATTACATACATGTGCCATAATGCATGTCCTACCTGCAGACAGTGCCACTCATGCCACCAATTCCGTAATGTGCTGCAGACAGTGCCACCCATGACGCTAATGCCATAACGCATGTGCTGCCTGCAGAGACAGTGCCACCCATGCCGCCAATGCCGTAATGTGCTGCAGACAGTGCCACCCATGACGCTAATGCCATAACGCATGTGCTGCCTGCAGAGACAGTGCCACCCATGCCGCCAATGCCGTAATGTGCTGCAGACAGTGCCACCCATGACGCTAATGCCATAACGCATGTGCTGCTTGCAGAGACAGTGCCATCCATTCCGCCAATGCCGTAATGTGCTGCAGACAGTGCCACCCATGACGCTAATGCCATAACGCATGTGCTGCCTGCAGAGACAGTGCCACCCATGCCGTAATGTGCTGCAGACAGTGCCACCCATGACGCTAATGCCATAACGCATGTCCTGCCTGCAGAGATAGTGCCACCCATGCCGCCAATGTCGTAATGTGCTGCAGAGATAGCGCCACCCATGTCGCCAATGCCATAATGTAGAGATGCTGCTGCAGTAGTAGTAGATCTTCAATCAAACCCCCCCTCCCCAAACAAGCACACACCTGTGTTCTGTGTTAGCCAGGCCCCAGGAGTCACTTCCTCCCTGATCCTGCTGCTGCCTGGAGTGCGAGTGTCCACAAACTATTCCAGTCAGATGCCAGCTCCAGCTGCTTTGTTTTTTTTCTTCTGCCGCCGCTCGCCTCTCTGCTTTTTCTATGGCCGAGTGAAGAACAGAGCAGAGGGGGAGGAATCACTCCGTGCCAGGGGAAGACAATATAGATGACGCGCTGGCCGGGACTTGAGCCAGCATGAGGAGCGGGCGCGGAGGAGACATTCTTCCGCGCCCGAAATAGAAAAAAATAGTCCCTCCCCTGCCTATTGAGCTATCAGCATTAAACGAAAAAAAAAAAAACGTAAAAAGAAAAGCGTTTAGTTGATTTGGTGTACTCGGACAGACGGTGTTCGGTCAAGGTGGCTGGAGGATTTTTTATTTATTTTTTTAACATTAAGTAGG
The DNA here is from genome assembly GCA_029206835.1 of Rana muscosa. Classification (NCBI taxonomy): domain Eukaryota; kingdom Metazoa; phylum Chordata; class Amphibia; order Anura; family Ranidae; genus Rana; species Rana muscosa. Next base: position 211,255,218 of record JARGYO010005626.1, read on the forward strand.
TCTCTGTTCAGGTTGCCCGGGCCCCCCTGCTGGCCGGGCCCGGTACAACAGGGCCAGTTGTACTGGCCTATCAGCGGCCCTGGGTGCAGACATACGATCTTGTTTCCAAGCTGGGCTGGACACACACAACCCGGTCTGGTCCCCACATCCCTGCTCCCGCCTCACAGGCTCCCGCTGCTGCCCCAGTCCCTGTAAGCAGAAGGTGAGGAGAGAGAAGAGATGCAGCCAGGATTGATTGAGAACTCAGGTAAGTATTTAGGGAGGTGGGGGAGCATGGTGCCCAAATAGTTCTTGCACCAACATCACACTACAGGACCATCAGAATGGGACCAGTGGAGCTTCTCCTCTTGTTTCTCAGGTAAGTATCCACTGATAAAATACAAAAAAATATTCGTGCTACTAACACATATGAGCAGCTACAATGCCTGTGAAAAGAGCAAAAACAAACAGTGTACAAAAAATGTAGCGCTATACATAAAAAATAAACACCCAAGTGTAGTGCTCAAAGTGAATGAGTCTTGAAAAGTCTATACAAATAAATCCAAAAAAGTGCTGAAAAAGTCTCTGATAACCATTCGAAAAGTGGATAATGTTGAAGCTTCCAAAGTATAATGGTGACTTTCAAAAAAACAACAAGTGACTGTAACGTGACCACCACCACTCGAAAGGAGGCTTACCAGATGAAGTGAACCTATGGACATACGTCTATAGGGTCAACTAGGCTTGATATATGTATATCTATGGATGTGGGGTCCCAGCTGGCATTGCACACATCTATATCCAAGATCCAGGATCAAATGATGTCACCAAATCTCCAAGCCCGATGGAATGGTAAAATGACTCACAGGGGGACCTGCTTGTCACTTCATAGGCCTCCAGAGAGTACAAGGTTCAGGAGTGTGTTGTACAGAGTGCAGGTTCAGGAATTAGTTAAACAGCACACTTATCTTCTAAAATCTTGATTGCCGGCATGCAGAAGCCGAAGCAAGAAAGGCAGCATCAGATGGATCCACCCCACAGAAAATATTGAAGCAATATTTTGCGGTAAACTCTGTTTCTTGGAACACAGTATGGGACACAGGTCCCTCCTCTCTGTTCTTGTGATCTCCCTATTACTTGCTACAAAACTGAGGTAAGTATCCACTGATACCAGAGATCATGTTCACTGTCTGAAAAGGGAAGATTCTTCCCATTGGCCACCAATATACAGTTAGGAGCACTCTTCCTACTAATCACCAATGTAAGGACACTGACCATCAATGTAAGGGGTATTCTTTCACTTTGACCACTACTGTAAGGAACACTCTTCCCACTGACCATAAATATAGAGGACATTCTTCACACCAGAGGCGTTGCTAGGGGGGTGCGGGGGGTGCGGTCCGCCCCCGGGTGACACCCGCTAGAGGGGTGACACCCTCCCTTTTTTTTTTTTTTTTTTTTTTTTTTTTTTAATTTTTTTTTTTTTTTTTTTTAATTTTTTTTTTTTTTTTTTTTTTTACAGCTGACCCATTCATTGATTAATTTCACCCCGCTGGGCTGGAAGCCTGGAACAACACCTCCAGCGCCGCGGCCGCGCCTGGTGTGTGTCCTCCGGCTCCTTATTCTTCCTATTCCTAAATTCCAATCCTCCTCCCTACCCTACAGAGCCAGCGAGCGACTCAGCCTGTCACATCATCACACTGCACTGTGATGATGTGACGACACGCACTAGCGTTGCTAGCCAGGTGCGGGGGGGGCGGGCCGCACCCGGGTGACACCCACCAGAGGGGTGACACCCGTGGGTAGCGCAGCGGCACCACACTGACATTGCCCGCTGCCCTGTGCCTTAGGCTCACGCTGCGGCTGTGTCCCTCAGCGGAGCGGAAGGAAGCCGCCGCCCCCTCTGCCTCCTCTCTGTTTACATCCACAGAGGAGGAGGAGGAGCCCGCGCTCGAGAGACACACCGCTGTGTGTATCTGCCGCTCTGTTCTGAGGTCTGTAAGGTAAGGGGGGCATCTTTACTGATGGGGGGAGGGGGTGTCTGTACTGCTGGGGTCTGCACTAGGGGGAGTTTGCACCAGGGGGGCTGTAACTGAGGGGGTGTCTGTACTGAGGGGGGTCTGGTACCAAGGGGGTGTCTGTACTGAGGGGGGTGTCTGTAACTGAGGGGGTGTCTGTACGAGGGGTGTCTGGTACTGTGGGGGGTGTCTGTAACTGAGCAGGGTGTCTGTAACTGAGGAGGTCTGCACTGAGGTGGGGGTGTCTGTACTGATGGAGCGGTCTGTACTGAGGTGGGGGTGTCTGTACTGAGGGGGTGTCTGTACTGAGGGGGGTGTATGTACTGAGGGGGGTGTCTGTAACTGAGGGGGGTGTCTGTAACTGAGGGGGGGTCTTTAACTGAGGGGGGGTCTTTAACTGAGGGGGTGTCTGTAACTGAGGGGGTGTCTGTAACTGAGGGGTGGTCTTACTGAGGGGGGTGTCTGTACGAGGGGTGTCTGTAACTGAGGGGGTGTCTGTAACTGAGGGGTGGTCTGTACGAGGGGGAGTCTGTACGAGGGGGAGTCTGTACGAGGGGGTGTCTGTACTGAGGGGGGTGTCTGTACTGAGGGGGGTGTCTGTACGAGGGGTGTCTGTAACTGAGGGGGGGTGTCTGTAACTGAGGGGGTCTGCACTGAGGTGGGGGTGTCTGTACTGATGGAGCGGTCTGCACTGAGGTGGGGGTTCATACTGAGGGAGGCGGGTCTATATTGATGGCGGAGAGTCTGTACTTAGTGGAGCGGGTTTGTACTGAGGGAAGGGATCTATACTGTGGGAGTGGGGTCTGTAGTTAGTGGAGGGGGGTCTGTACTGAGGGGGGACTATAGTTGTTGGGGGGTGACACCATTTTTTTTCGCACCGGGTGACACCAACCCTAGTGACGCCACTGCTTCACACCGACCACCATTGTAATGGGCATTTTTCCTACTGACCACCAGCGCAAGGATTCAGACGCTGCAAGCAGAGTGTGATACTCAATAGGAAATCTGCATTTTCTTCACTGGAGCCAGAATAGTAAAAGATGGATTTTATTTGGCTGCTATGGGTCCTGCACTCATGTTTTTGCTTCTTGCTCTGCAATATACATATAAAAGCATTTTTTTTTCCCCAAGGATCTGAGCTTCCTCCCTATTTCTGAGCAGAAGGACCCGCGCTCCATGGTAGTCATTAGCCAGGGGTCAGAGGTTATCCGGATCAAGCTGGACAAGTTCTCAGAGCTAGCCGATCATGCCACCCTGAAAAAGCTGAAGGAGAGAAATATAGCATATCCCAGGTACTGTATATCCACAGCCAAGGTGCCATATCCTGGTTATAATAATGGCCAAGGTGCTGTATCCCAGCTATATCAAAAAGCAAGGTGCCATATCCTGGTTATAATAATGGCCAAGGTGCTGTATCCCAGCTATATCAAAAGCCAAGGTGCCATATCCTGGTTACAACAACGTCCAAGGTGTTGTATCCCAGGCATATTAGTCAAGGTGCCATATCCCATGTCTAACAATGTCCTAGGTGCCATATTTCAGATATAAATGGCTGAGCTGCTGTATCCCAGCAATAACAATGACTGGGCTGGTGTATCCCAGGGATAACAATGACCTAGGTGCCTTTTACAGATATAACAATGACCTAGGTGCTATATATTGGTTATAACAATGGCCTAAATGCTTTACCCTGGGTATAACAATGACCTAGGTCAGTGGTCTCCAAACCACAGCCCGGGGGCCGGATGCAGCCCTTTGCTTGCCATTATCTGGCCCTTGGGGCACTATTCTCCCACTAATACAAGACACTATTCTGCCAAGTGACATCAACAATTTAGCACCATTTCTCTCTTTGAACAATGGGCCTCTCAATGATACCAAAGATGGGGCACTATTCCTTCACCTTATACCAAATGTGGTGATGTTTACTCCCACTGATGCCAGGAAAATTTCCACTCCTACTGGCCACTGTCCGGCCAGCCCTAAAGTCTAAAGGACAATAAACTGGCCCTTTCTTTAGAAAGTCTGGAGACCCCTGCCCTAGGTGCTATATCTTGGGTATAACAATAGCCTAAATACTGTACCCTGGGTATAACAATGATCCAAGTGCCATATTCTGGGTATAACAATGACCTAAGTGCCATATTCCTTGTATAACAATAACCTAGGTGCAATATTCTGGGTATAATAAGGACCTAAAGCCAGCCATAAACGGTTCGAATCTTGGCCGGTTCAGCAGGGACCGGACGAAATTTGAACCATGTTGGGAAGGCTGAATGCACCAAAGTTGATTGATCGATCAACTTGGGTACAACCAGCCTGCCAAAACATGTAAATTTTGCTAACGGCTATTATAGCCACTAGCAGTAACCACTGTGTTCTCACGAATATCCCCCCCTACCATCAGGAGAACACCATGGATCTGTAGGAGGGATACCCCCGTCAACACTGGCTGTGGATGCAGGAAAGAAAAACACTCCATCTATGGCCAGTTTAAGTGAGGGTGCCTGTAGACTTTAGGCTGGTCAGATGAGAGGCAGTAACTGATAAAAGACTAGGTGCTGTATCCCAGTTTTAACAATAGCCAGGTGTCGTATCCTGAGTATAACAATTGCCAAGGTGCTATATCCTGGGTATAGCAATGACCTAGGTGCCCTATCCTGGGTATAGCAATGACCTAGGTGCCCTATCCTGGGTATAGCAATGACCTAGGTGCCCTATTCTGGGTTAACAATGACCTAGGTGCCTTTTACCGGGTATAATAATGACAACTGTGCTGTATCCTGGGTATAACAATGACCTAGGTGCCATATATTGGGTATAACAAAGGCCTTGGTGCCATACCCATGTATAACAATGACATGTGTCATAAGCTGGGTATAACAATGGCCTTGGTGCCATATCCTGGGTAGAGCAATAACCTAGATGCCCTTTCCTGAGTATAACAATGGCACAGGTGCCATACCCTGGCTATAGCAATGGCCTAGGTAAACCTAATCAGGGCCTTTTTCCAAAGTGGAATATGAACATCTCTAGATGCCATATTGCAGGAATAACAATAGCTTAGGTGCCATAATCTGGGTTTTACAATGGCCTTTACAATGGCCTTGGTGCCATATCCTGGGTAGAACAATAACCAAGTTGCTGTATCCTGGCTATAACAATGGCCCTGTTGCCATATTTGGGTACTACAATGACCAAGGTTACATAGTTACATAGTACCAAGGTGCCATATCCTGGGTATAACAATGACCTAGGTGTCATACCCTGGGTATAACAATTCCTAAAAGCCATATCACTGTAAAACAATGGCTTGTTGTCATATCTCGAATAAACCATTGGCCTAGTTGTCATATCCCAGGTAAAACAATGGCCTAGTTGTCATCCTCTGTACAATAATGACCAAAGTGCCATATCCCGAGTATAACAATGGCTTTGGGGCTGTATCCTGGGTATAACAATCACATAGGTGCAATATCCTGGGTATAACAATGACCATAGTGCCATATCCTGAGTATAACGATGGCTTTGGGGCTGTATCCTGGGTATAACAATCACATAGGTGCAATATCCTGCGTATAACAATGACCAATATGTCTTATTCCAGGTATAACAATGGCCTTGGTGCCATATACTGGGTATAACAATCACATAGGTGCAATATCCTGGGTATGACAATGACCAAGGTGCCATATCCCTGCTATACCAATAACCAATGACCTAGGTGCCAAATCCCAGGTATAACAAAGGCCTTGGTGCCATATCTCGGATATAACAAAGTCCTAGGTGCCATACCCTGGGTATAGTAATGACATAGGTGCTATATCCTGGATATAACAATGACCTAGGTGCCATTTCTTGGGTATAATAATGACCTAAAGGCCATATCCTGGGTATAACCATGACCTAGGTGCCATATCTTGGGTATAACAATGGCTTAGGTGCAATATCCTGGGTATAATAATGTCCTAGATACCATATCCGGGTAAGCAATGACCTTGGTGCCATATCCTGGGTGTAACACTTGACTAGGTGCTGTATCTTGGATATAACAATGACCTAAGTATTGTGCTTTTGGTATAACAATAGCCTAGGTGCCATAACCACTTTTTCTTTTTCTACTCTGTTCTGTACCACGAACAGAACATGAAGGGCAGAGAAGAGACTGAACCTAAATACAGCCATCCTCTTGATCTCCAAACTGCCATATCATGGGTAAACAAATAGCCTAGTTGTCATATCCCAGATAAAACAATGGCCTAGCTGTCATATCCCAGAAAAAAAATGGCCTAGTTGTCATATGCCAGGTAAAACAATGGCCTAGTTGTCAAATCCCAGGTAAAACAATGGTCTAGTTGTCATACACTGGATATAACCATGGCCTTGGTGCCATATCCTGGGTACAATATTGACCAAGTTGCCATATCCCTGGTATAAAAATGGCTTTGGGGCTGTATCCTGGGTATAACAATGACCAAGGTGTCTTATCCCAGGTATAACAATGGCCTTGGTGTCATATCCTGGTTATAACAATCACATAGGTGCCATATCCTGGGTATAACAATGACCAAGATGCCATATCCTGGCTATAACATTAACCAATGACCTAGGTGCCATATCCTGGGTATAGCAATGGCCTTAGTGCCATATCCCAGGTATAAGAATGACCTAGAGGCCATATCCTGGGTATAACAATGACCTAGAGGCCATATCCTGGGTATAACAATGACCTAGGTGCCATAGCTTGGGTATAATAATGACCAAGGTGCCATATCTTGGGTATAACAATGACCTAGGTGCTATATCTTGGGTATAGCAATGGCCTTGGTGCCATATCCTGGGTATAGCAATGGCCTTAGTGCCATATCCCGGGTATAAGAATGACCTAGAGGCCATATCCTGGGTATAACAATGACCTAGAGGCCATATACTGGGTATAACAATCACATAGGTGCAATATCCTGGGTATGACAATGACCAAGGTGCCATATCCCTGCTATAACAATAACAAATGACCTAGGTGCCAAATCCCAGGTATAACAAAGGCCTTGGTGCCATATCTCGGATATAACAAAGTCCTAGGTGCCATACCCTGGGTATAGTAATGACATAGGTGCTATATCCTGGATATAACAATGACCTAGGTGCCATTTCTTGGGTATAATGATGACCTAGAGGCCATATCCTGGGTATAAAAATGACCTAGGTGCCATATCTTGGGTATAACAATGGCTTAGGTGCAATATCCTGGGTATAATAATGTCCTAGATACCATATCCGGGTAAGCAATGACCTTGGTGCCATATCCTGGGTGTCACACTGGACTAGGTGCTGTATCTTGGATATAACAATGACCTAAGTATCGTGCTTTTGGTATAACAATGGCCTATGTGCCATAACCACTTTTTCTTTTTCTACTCTGTTCTGTACCACGAACAGAACATGAAGAGCAGAGAAGAGACTGAACCTAAATACAGCCATCCTCTTGATCTCCAAACTGCCATATCATGGGTAAAAAAATAGCCTAGTTGTCATATCCCAGATAAAACAATGGCCTAACTGTCATATCCCATAAAAAAATGGCCTAGTTGTCAATTGCCAGGTAAAACAATGCCCTAGTTATCAAATCCCAGGTAAAACAATGGTCTAGTTGTCATACACTGGATATAACCATGGCCTTGGTGTCATATCTTGGGTACAATATTGACCAAGTTGCCATATCCCGGGTATAAAAATGGCTTTGGGGCTGTATCCTGGGTATAACAATGACCAAGGTGTCTTATCCCAGGTATAACAATGGCCTTGGTGTCATATCCTGGGTATAACAATCACATAGGTGCCATATCCTGGGTATAACAATGACCAAGATGCCATATCCTGGCTATAACATTAACCAATGACCTAGGTGCCATATCCTGGGTATAGCAATGGCCTTGGTGCCATATCCCGGGTATAACAATGACCTAGAGGCCATATCCTGGGTATAACAATGACCTAGGTGCCATAGCTTGGGTATAACAATGACCAAGGTGCCATATCTTGGGTATAACAATGACCTATGTGCTATATCTTGGGTATAACAATGACCAAGGTGCCATATCTTGGGTATAACAATGACCTAGGTGCTATATCTTGGGTATAACAATGGCCTAGGTGTCATATCCTGGGTGTAATCATGTCCTAGGTACCAAATCCAGGTAAGCAATGACCTTTATGCCATATCCTGGGTATAACACTGGACTAGGTGCCATATCTGAGGAATAACAATGGCCTACACACTGTATCCCGGGTTTAACAATGGCCTAGGTGCCTTATCCTGGGTATAACAATGGTCTAAGGGCTGTATCTTTGATATAACAATGACCTACTGTAGGTGTCGTGCCTTGGGTATAAAAATAGTCTATGTGCCATAACTATCTGTCTCTGTCTTTTTCTACTCTGTACTGTACCATGAACAGAACATTAAGTACAGTCATCATCTTGATTCTCAATTAAGTAGGAGCTCTAGGCTTGGCTGGGCAGGCATGTGTATGCTATAGAGGTGAGAGGTGGGGCTGCTTCGAGACACTTTAGTCACAAGCTTATCTATGGGGGCAGTAGACTTGTTCCAGTAGTCTCTATCCCCCCCAGAGATCTGTTGCCTGGTCAAACGATTGCCATCTCGATTCTACTGACACCTTACAATGAATGTATGTGGGCTCTGACATGATCATAGTCTAACAGTTTGCCTTCCTAACTTTGTCCATTGTAGCGACAATGACCTCTGTAGGATCTTCTTGGAGCAGAACCGATGGAAAGTCTTTAAGTCGGACCTGGTCCATCAACTGAGCTCCTCGCCAACAATCCTCCGGAAACATCATCATCATCACCAAAAGCAGGGTGGAGTGGGGATCAAGGGGCAGAGTGCTGACAAGAGGGGGATCCTCCAACTGGGAACCCATAAAGCAAAGGCAGAGCAGGTCTGTATGGGACCACCAGACACCAGAAGGTCAAAATAGCTACACTAATGTTTATGGATTCTATAGATGTTATTGAACATTCGCCCAATCCATCCAGTCATTTATTGTAAGTTTCTTACCTGCTTCTGTCTTCAGATCTCGAAATAGCCCCCTACAGTGCACTTGCTGATATCTTTCAAAATTAGGAAAAGTAAGATCCATCTAATTGTACACAACCGATAATAAAGCTCCTTTAAGGACATTTATGGGAAATCCGGCAATTTGTCTGTCAATCATAAGAAGGAGGTTGTCCTGGAGACAAACTACAGAGTCCTGTTGTTATGGATGCCTAGAGAAGAAATAGCTTTTAGAAGTTACATAAATTCATATCTGGCTGCATATTGGAAGGGCAATATTTCCATAGCTCAAATCTGAATCCCACAATGAATCCCATGTAATGGTAAGAGATGTAACTCACCAGTTTAACACAGCCAACATCTGTGTACACTGGTGGAGACGAAATCTGTGTACTCTGGTGGAGCCAACATCTGTGTACACTGGTGGAGACAAAATCTGTGTACTTTGGTGGAGCCAACATCTGTGTACTCTGGTGGAGCCAACATTTGTGTACTCTGGTGGAGCCAACATCTGTGTACACTGGTGGAGACGAAATCTGTGTACTTTGGTGGAGCCAACATCTGTGTACTCTGGTGGAGCCAACATCTGTGTACACTGGTGGAGACGAAATCTGTGTACTTTGGTGGAGCCAACATCTGTGTACTCTGGTGGAGCCAACATCTGTGTACTCTGGTGGAGCCAACGTCTGTGTACACTGGTGGAGACGAAATCTGTGTACTTTGGTGGAGTCAACATCTGTGTACTCTGGTGGAGCTAACATCTGTGTACACTGGTGGAGCCAACATGTGTGTACTCTGGTGGAGACGAAATCTGTGTACTTTGGTGGAGACGAAATCTGTGTACTTTGGTGGAGCCATCATCTGTGTACACTGGTGGAGACAAAATCTGTGTACTTTGGTGGAGTCAACATCTGTGTACTCTGGTGGAGACGAAATCTGTGTACTTTGGTGGAGCCAACATCTGTGTATTCTGGTGGAGACGAAATCTGTGTACTTTGGTGGAGCCAACATCTGTGTACTCTGGTGGAGCCAACATCTGTGTACTCTGGTGGAGACGAAATCTGTGTACTTTGGTGGAGTCAACATCTGTGTACTCTGGTGGAGCCAACATCTGTGTACTCTGGTGGAGACGAAATCTGTGTACTTTGGTGGAGTCAACATCTGTGTACTCTGGTGGAGCCAACATCTGTGTACTCTGGTGTAGCCAACGTCTGTGTACACTGGTGGAGACTAAATCTGTGTACTTTGGTGGAGCCAACATCTGTGTACTCTGGTGGAGCCAACATCTGTGTACACTGGTGGAGCCAACATGTGTGTACTCTGGTGGAGACGAAATCTGTGTACTTTGGTGGAGACGAAATCTGTGTACTTTGGTGGAGCCAACATCTGTGTACTCTGTTGGAGCCATCATCTGTGTACACTGGTGGAGACAAAATCTGTATACTCTGGTGGAGTCAACATCTGTGTACTCTGGTGGAGCCAACATCTGTGTACTCTGGTGGAGACGAAATCTGTGTACTTTGGTGGAGCCAACATCTGTGTACTCTGGTGGAGCCAACATCTGTGTACACTGGTGGAGACGAAATCTGTGTACTTTGGTGGAGCCAACATCTGTATACTCTGGTGGAGACAAAATCTGTGTACTTTGGTGGAGTCAACATCTGTGTACTCTGGTGGAGCCAACATCTGTGTACTCTGGTGGAGCCATCATCTGTGTGCTCTGGTGGATCCAACACCTATGTACACTGTTGACGCCATCATCAGTGTGCTGTGGTGGTGCCAATACCTGTGTACACTGTTGGGGCCAACATCTGTGTGCTTTGGTGGAGCCAACATCTGTGTACACTGGTGGAGCTGACATCCGTGTGCTTTGGTGGAGCCAACATGTGTGTACTCTGGTGGAGCCAACATCTGTGTTCCCTGGTAAAGCTGACATCTGTGTACACTGGTAGAGCTGGCATCTGTGTGCTCAGTGGAGCCAAGATCTATGTACTCTGGTGGAGCCAACACCTGTGTATTCAAATTATTAAATAGAACAAACAGAGAGCTCATTAGATTAGCATAAAACCTTTAACGTGACTTTATTACATATAAAGTAATGTACTCACAAAAAACTAGATGGGTTTGCACATCCTGAAACCAATATGTCCCCAACCACCAGTCTTGGCTGTCTGACCCTTTGAACCTGAATTGCCAACATGGACTCAACCTCAGAGTAGCATCATAACTTATGCATTTCAAGGGCACAGCCTCTTCCTCAAAGCCTCATCATGGCTTATGTATTTTGAGGGTGCACCCCCTTCATCAACTCCCCATCATAGCTTAGGCGATTCGAGCGAACACCCTCTTCATAACAGCCCTAGCATGGCGTATGCATTTTGAGGGTGCAGCCTCTTCCTTATAGCCCCATCGTAGCTTATGTGTTTTGAGGGTGCACTGTTCATCAGAGTCCCATCATAACTTACATAATTCAAGGGCACACCATTTTCATCACAGCCCCAGCATAGCTTAAGTGTTTCAAGGAGGCCCCCTCTTCATCGAAGCCTTATCATATGTAATGCGTTTCGAGGGCTTACTCTCTTCATCAAAGCCCTGTCATAACTTGTGTGTCTTGAGGGCTCACCCTCTTTATCAGAGCCTCATTATACTTACCTGTTTTAAGAGCACAGAACTTTTTCATCAGAGCCTTAGTATACTTAGTGTATGTGTTTCAAGTGCACCCCCTCTTCATTAGAGTCCCATCATACTGGCATGGCGTGCTTCAAGAGCACATCCTCTTCCTCAGAGCCTTATTATACGTACCTGTTTCAAGAGCACACCCTCTTCATCAGAGCCTTATCATACTTATGCGTTTTAAGGGTGTTTCCTCTTCATCAGAACCTCATCATAGTTACGTGTAGCACATCCCCTTCATCAGAGCCTCATCACACTTACCTGTTTCAAGAGCACACCCTCTTCATCAGAGTGTTATCATACTTACACTTTTTAAGGGTGTTTTCTCTTCATCAGAGCCCTCAGCTCATCCAGTTTTTTCTTTTTTTTGAGTATATTACTTTTACGCAATAAAGTCACATTGAGGGTTTTACACCATATCGATGCGCTATGTGTTTGTTCTATTTTCAGTATTTACATAGGATTTCCCAACACTGGGGAGAGATGCAAGGCGGTGGACCCTATGCCATATTCGGTTGCTTTGTGAGAGACACTCTCTTGATGGACATTTCATTTTCACTAGGGATGAGCCGAACACCCCCGGGTTCGGTTCGCACCAGAACCTTCGAACGGACCGAAAGTTCGCGCGAATTTTCGAACCCTATTCGTTATAATGGACGCGAACGTTCGAAATCAAAATTGCTAATTACAACGGCCAATATGCATGTTAATGTTATAAAACAGGTTTGGGGACCCGGGTCCTGCCCCAGGGGACATATATCAATGCAAAAAGAAATTTTAAAAACTAAAGTTTTTTCGGGAGCAGTCATTTTAATGATGCATAAAGTGAAAAAAAAAAAGTGAAATTTTCCTTTAAATATGGTACCTGGGGGGTGTCTAAAGTATGCCTGTGAAGTGGCATGTGTTTCCCGTGTTTAGAACTGTCCTTGCACAAAATGACATTTGTAAAGGAAAAAAAGAAGCCATTTAAAACCACTTGCGGCTTTAATGTCATGTCTTGTCCTGGCCGCCATATGGCTGAAAATCCTTGAGAAAAATGGCATGGCTACCCCATCACCCCCCCCCCCCCCACCCCAGCCCCTTTGGGTCTTGTATGGATACTAAGGGGGACCCCGCACCCAAAATAAAACCCTATACCTACAACCCTATATACTCTGAACAGCAGTATATAGGTGGTGCAAACAAGACATGGACTGTAGGTTTGTTCTTAAGTAGAATCTGAACAGGTACATTATGAAGTGTAGCTACATCCCAAAAAAATCAATTTTTAAGCTTTTTGGAGAACATAGGGAGGGGTTATCACCCCTGTAACATTTGCTGTCTTTGCACATCTGTTCAGAACATGTCACCTCACTTTCCGTCCCAATGACAAATGTTTTTGGAAAAGTGGGGTTTTAATTGAAACAAGGATTGGTGATAAAGCATCAGTAGAGAGGAGATACCTTTTTCCCAAATTAAATCTAACAGGATAGAATTTTCCTTCCTAGGGGTAGATTTCCTCTCACTTCCTGTTTTCTCTTGCCGTTTGCAAGTAGGAGTCGTTTGTAAGTTGGATGTTTGAAAGTAGGGGCCTGCCGTATATACTCTGCAGAAATTTGCCCTATTAGATGTTGGTGTAGCCACAAGACTGGTGGGCACAGGAATGGGCCCTGCTGTGAGTTAATAGATCAAGATTTGTACTTGCATGCACCTGTTGAACCGGGCAGAAAAATTGGGCCTTTGGTGGTGGTGGTGGTGGTGGTGGACGGTGTTGCCACAAGACTGTAAGCCCTCACAGTTACTCTTGGTGGGTGCAGGAATGGGCCCTGCTGTGAGTTATTAGATCAAGATTTGTAATTGCATGCACCTGTTGAACAGGGCAGAAAAATTGGGCCTTTGGTGGTGGTGGTGGTGGTGGACGGTGTTGCCACAAGACTGTAGGCCCTCATAGTTACTCTTGGTGGGCGCAGGAATGGGCCCTGCTGTGAACTATTAGATCAAGATTTGTAATTACACGCCCCTGTTAAACAGGGGCTGAAAAATTGTGCCTTAGGCATTGGTGCTGGTGCCACAACACTGCAACCCCTCACAGATACTGTACTTGGAGCACAGCAGTCACACCTGTTGCGAAGCATCTTTTTAAAAAATTGTAATTACACGCCCCTGTTATACAGGGGCTGAAAAATTGTGCCTTAGGCACTGGTGCTGGTGCCACAACACTGCAACCCCTCACAGATACTGTACTCTGAGCACAGCAATGAGACCTGTTGCAAAGCATTGCCTAAAAATTGTAATTACACGCCCCAACAGGGGCTGAAAAATTGTGCCTTAGGCACTGGTGCTGGTGCCACAACACTGCAACCCCTCACAGATACTGTACTCTGAGCACAGCAGTCACACCTGTTGCGAAGCATCTTTTTAAAAAATTGTAATTACACGCCCCTGTTATACAGGGGCTGAAAAATTGTGCCTTAGGCACTGGTGCTGGTGCCACAACACTGCAACCCCTCACAGATACTGTACTCTGAGCACAGCAATGAGACCTGTTGCAAAGCATTGCCTAAAAATTGTAATTACACGCCCCAACAGGGGCTGAAAAATTGTGCCTTAGGCACTGGTGCTGGTGCCACAACACTGCAACCCCTCACAGATACTGTACTCTGAGCACAGCAGTCACACCTGTTGCGAAGCATCTTTTTAAAAAATTGTAATTACACGCCCCTGTTATACAGGGGCTGAAAAATTGTGCCTTAGGCACTGGTGCTGGTGCCACAACACTGCAACCCCTCACAGATACTGTACTCTGAGCACAGCAATGAGACCTGTTGCAAAGCATTGCCTAAAAATTGTAATTACACGCCCCAACAGGGGCTGAAAAATTGTGCCTTAGGCACTGGTGCTGGTGCCACAACACTGCAACCCCTCACAGATACTGTACTCTGAGCACAGCAGTCACACCTGTTGCGAAGCATCTTTTTAAAAAATTGTAATTACACGCCCCTGTTATACAGGGGCTGAAAAATTGTGCCTTAGGCACTGGTGTGGTGGCATGGATCATTGAGGAGGAGGAAGAGGATAGTCAGTGAACATAACAGGACAGTCACTCAGCATCAGCATAGGCAGTCTTGAAGGGATGTGACATTATAAATTATTCCGTTATATCCGCTTCAGGTGTCTGGTAGCTGGTGGTGATCCAAGACTGATTCATTTTTATGAAGGTCAGTCGATCAACCGAGTCGGTGGACAGGCGCACCCTATGATCGGTGACAAATCCTCCAGCAGCACTGAATGTGCGTTCGGAAAGAACGCTGGATGCAGGACAGGCCAGTAGCTCAATTGCATACTGTGCAAGCTCTGGCCAGTGATCCATCCTCAGGACCCAGTAAGCCAGAGGATTTTCGGTGGGAAAGGTGTCCAAGTCTGACCTTGCCCCTAGGTATTCCTGCACCATGTATATCAGACGCTGGCGATGGTTGCTGGAACCGATCATACCTTGGGGCTGCGGACTAAAAAATTGTCTGAACGCATCGGTCAGACGTCCACCTTCCCCACCGCTCCTTCTGCTACTGACCGAAGCCTCAGCAACTTGTCGTCCAGGACCAGGAGTTTGTAACCTCCCAGTTTCTGGGAACGCGTTGCACAGACCTTTCTGCAAGGCCTCCCTGAGATGTCTCATCCTCTGCTCCCTCTGCGACGGCAAGATAAGGTCCGCAACCTTACCCTTGTACCGTGGATCAAGGAGAGTGGCCAGCCAGTAATGGTCACTCTCCTTGATCCGAAGAACACGAGGATCCTTCCGCAGGCTTTGCAGGATCAGGGAGGCCATGCAGCGTAGGTTAGCTGAGGCATTCGGTCCGGAGTCTTCTGGGTCACTGAGGATGACATGATCGCCAGCCACCTCCTCCCAGCCACGTACAAGTCCACTGGTTTGTTGGGACTGTACATCATCCCTAAAAGACTGCTGCTGCTGATGCTGAGTGCCAGGCTCCACCTCCATGCTCACACAATCCTCCTCCTCCTCCTCCTCCTCCTCCTCTTCCTGTGTGATGGGTGGGACAGAAGGAACATTGTCTGGATAAAGGGGGCCTTGAGAGACAAGGAAGTCCTCCTCTTCCTGCCTCTGTTCTGCCTCAAGTGCCCTGTCCATTATCCCACGCAGCGTATGCTCCAACAGGTGGACAAGAGGTACAGTGTCACTGATGCATGCACTGTCACTGCTCACCATCCTCGTGGCCTCCTCAAATGGTGAGAGGACAGTGCATGCATCCCTGATCATGCTCCACTGGCGTGGGGAAAAAAAGCCAAGCTCCCCTGACCCTGTCCTGGTGCCGTAGTCGCAAAGGTACTCATTGATGGCCCTCTGCTGCGTGTGCAGTCGCTGCAGCATGGCCAACGTTGAGTTCCACCTGGTGGGCATGTCACATATTAGGCGGTTCTTGGGCAGGTTCAGCTCCTTTTGCAGCTCAGTCAGCCGAGCACTGGCATTATAAGATCGGCGGAAATGCACACAGACTTTCCTGGCCTGCCTCAGGACATCCTGTAAGCCTGGGAACCTGCCCAAGAACCGCTGCACCACCAGGTTGAGGACGTGAGCCATACAGGGCACATGGGTGAGCTGCCCCTGTCGCAGGGCGGAGAGGAGGTTGGTGCCATTATCAGAAACGACCATTCCTGGCTTAAGCTGGCGTGGCGTCAACCACCTCTCGGCCTGCCCCTGCAGAGCTGCCAGAACCTCTGGCCCAGTGTGGCTCCTGTCCCCCAAACACACCAGCGCAAGCACGGCATGGCATCTTTTTGCCTGCGTACTCGCGTAGCCCCTTGTACGCCTACGGAGCACCGCTGGTTCCGAGGACAGAGCACTCGAAGAGGACATGGAGGAAGAAGAAGAGGAGGGGGTGGAGGAGAGAGGTGTGTCACAACCAGTAGTAGCATTTTGGAGGCGTGGTGGCGGAACAACCTCCAACACTACTGCACCTTGTCCTGCATCCCTCCCAGCTACCAATAGAGTGACCCAATGGGCCATGAAAGAAAGATAACGTCCCTGTCCATGCCTGCTGGACCATGAGTCAGCGGTAATATGCACCTTACCGCTGACCGCCCTGTCCAGCGAGGCATGGACATTGCCTTCCACATGCCAGTAGAGAGACGGAATCGCCTTCCGTGAGAAAAAGTGGCGTTTGGGAACCTGCCACTGAGGAACCGCACATTGAACAAACTCACGGAAGGGGGCCGAGTCTATCAACTGAAAAGGCAGCAGTTGAAGTGCTAGCAATTTAGCCAAGCTAGCATTCAACCGCTGGGCATGTGGATGGCTGGGAGTATACTTCTTTCGACGGTCCAGCAGCTGGGGCAGGGAAATTTGCCTGCTACAATCGGACGTCGGTGTACTGCAAGTACTTGGTTGTGACACACCTAATTCTACACCTTCAGTCCTCTCAGAGCAGCTTTCAGAGAGGACTGAAGATATAGTGGGGATGGAGATCCCAGCTGATGAGGAGCAAGGAGAGGTCCGCTTTGTTCTTTGGTGTGGGTCTTTTATGTGTGCTTGCCAACGAGCTGCATGGCAGGTCGACATATGTCTGCTCATGCTTGTGGTGCCCAAGCGGCTGATGTTTTGGCCACGCGAGATACGCTTGAGACAAATATTGCAAATAGCAGTGGTGCGATCTGATGCACTCGTCTCAAAAAAGGCCCACACCAAAGAACTTTTGTGATAACGTGCAGAGGCAGCGCCCTGCACAGGCGGAGCTCTGCGGTGTGGTACAGTTGCTGTGCTGGCCTCTAGCTGGCCTCCAGGGGGCATCCTGCCTCGTTGGACATGTGACGCTGCATCCTCCTCCTCCTCCTCCTCTCTCCCTTCAGGCACCCACGTGGAGTCAGTGACCTCATCATCCCCTCCCTCTTCACCACTAGAGCAAACCTGGCAGTAAGCTGCAGCTGGTGGAACACTACTGCCAGATTGCTGTCCTTCAGCATCCCCTCTCTCTGCGCGCACACTACTGACTTCCTCAAGCTGGGTATCATCATCCGAGCCTTCGAATCGTTGGGCATCCTCCTGGAGCATGTACCCAACACTGTGCTCAAACAGTTCGGGGGACTCCTCAGGAGGACATGGTGGGTCTAGGGAAGGGGTGGCTGATGATGCCATTGAGTACGCGTTGGCAGCTGCTCTGCCAGTACCCTGAGCCTGGGTGAGAGAGGATGAGGAGGATGAGGAGGGCTTGGTCATCCATTCTACCAAGCCTTCGGCATGATGCGGCTCCACATGTCCAGCTGCCGAAAACAAAGACAAGCGTGTCCCATGGCCACGTGCTGATGACGATGCACGACCACGTCCACGGCCAGCACTGTTGTCTCTAGAAACAGAGCC
Organism: Rana muscosa; assembly: GCA_029206835.1. Taxonomy (NCBI): domain Eukaryota; kingdom Metazoa; phylum Chordata; class Amphibia; order Anura; family Ranidae; genus Rana; species Rana muscosa. Next base: position 211,273,312 of record JARGYO010005626.1, read on the forward strand.
TGCCTGCCCTGTGTTCTTGCCTCGGCACGCTCTGCCTCTCCTTGGCGGTCTTCCAGCCATTGTAGTCGGTAGTGTATATAGTATAAAAAATAGAACTCCTATGTGTGCTCACAACACACTGTAGGTCCTATGGGTGCTGACACTAACACACTATAGGTACTATGTGTGCTGCTGACAAGAAAATATAGGAGCTCTGTGTGATGCCACTAACACACTAGAAGTCCTATGGGTGCTGCTGAGAAGAAAATATAGGAGCTCTGTTTGCTGCCACTAACACACTAGAAGTCCTATGGGTGCTGCTGAGAAGAAAATATAGGAGCTCTGTTTGCTGCCACTAACACACTAGAAGTCCTATGGGTGCTGCTGAGAAGAAAATATAGGAGCTCTGTTTGCTGCCACTAACACACTAGAAGTCCTATGGGTGCTGCTGAGAAGAAAATATAGGAGCTCTGTGTGATGCCACTAACACACTAGAAGTCCTATGGGTGCTGCTGAGAAGAAAATATAGGAGCTCTGTTTGCTGCCACTAACACACTAGAAGTCCTATGGGTGCTGCTGAGAAGAAAATATAGGAGCTCTGTTTGCTGCCACTAACACACTAGAAGTCCTATGGGTGCTGCTGAGAAGAAAATATAGGAGCTCTGTGTGATGCCACTAACACACTAGAAGTCCTATGGGTGCTGCTGAGAAGAAAATATAGGAGCTCTGTTTGCTGCCACTAACACACTAGAAGTCCTATGGGTGCTGCTGAGAAGAAAATATAGGAGCTCTGTTTGCTGCCACTAACACACTAGAAGTCCTATGGGTGCTGCTGAGAAGAAAATATAGGAGCTCTGTGTGATGCCACTAACACACTAGAAGTCCTATGGGTGCTGCTGAGATGAAAATATAGGAACTCTGTGTGATGCCACTAACACATTAGAAGTCCTATGGGTGCTGCTGAGAAGAAAATATAGGAGCTCTGTGTGATGCCACTAACACACTAGAAGTCCTATGGGTGCTGCTGAGAAGAAAATATAGGAGCTCTGTGTGATGCCACTAACACACTAGAAGTCCTATGGGTGCTGCTGAGATGAAAATATAGGAACTCTGTGTGATGCCACTAACACACTAGAAGTCCTATGGGTGCTGCTGAGAAGAAAATATAGGAGCTCTGTTTGCTGCCACTAACACACTAGAAGTCCTATGGGTGCTGCTGAGAAGAAAATATAGGAGCTCTGTTTGCTGCCACTAACACACTAGAAGTCCTATGGGTGCTGCTGAGAAGAAAATATAGGAGCTCTGTTTGCTGCCACTAACACACTAGAAGTCCTATGGGTGCTGCTGAGAAGAAAATATAGGAGCTCTGTTTGCTGCCACTAACACACTAGAAGTCCTATGGGTGCTGCTGAGAAGAAAATATAGGAGCTCTGTTTGCTGCCACTAACACACTAGAAGTCCTATGGGTGCTGCTGAGAAGAAAATATAGGAGCTCTGTGTGATGCCACTAACACACTAGAAGTCCTATGGGTGCTGCTGAGAAGAAAATATAGGAGCTCTGTGTGATGCCACTAACACACTAGAAGTCCTATGGGTGCTGCTGAGAAGAAAATATAGGAGCTCTGTTTGCTGCCACTAACACACTAGAAGTCCTATGGGTGCTGCTGAGAAGAAAATATAGGAGCTCTGTGTGATGCCACTAACACACTAGAAGTCCTATGGGTGCTGCTGAGAAGAAAATATAGGAGCTCTGTTTGCTGCCACTAACACACTAGAAGTCCTATGGGTGCTGCTGAGAAGAAAATATAGGAGCTCTGTTTGCTGCCACTAACACACTAGAAGTCCTATGGGTGCTGTTGGGGTGCAATGCTGTGCTAACAGCACTGCGGTTGGTACTACTGCAATACTGTACTAACAGTAAGCACGCACCAGACTAATCCCCAGCAGCAGCTAATAACACACTAACTGTGCAATCAGCAGCAATGAACGATCAATGACTTAGGTAGCAATGGTTTAGCAAAGAAATAGCCAATGGTTTAGCAAAGAAGAGCAAATCTTTCAGTATCAAGCAAAGACAGAATCAGCAGACTAATCTCTCCTAAAGCCGGAACTCATGTGACCGGGGCCGATGGCGTGGCGGCCTTTTAAATGGTGGGGCGTGTACTAAAGCCCCTGAGCTGTAATTGGCTACAGCCGTCCTGCCTGTAGCCAATTATTGCTCTCCGAGTTTCGGGCGCTGTGATTGGCCAAGCATGCGGGGTCACAGTGCATGCTTGGCCAATCATCAGCCAGCAATGCACTGCGCCGGCCGCGCCGGCCGCAATGCATTGCGGGGCCGCTCGCATCACATGAATGTGATGCGAACGGCCCAAATAGTTCTGGGCTCGACGAGCGAGCGAACGCCCGATGCTCGATTCGAACATGGGTTCGAATCGAGCACCGGGCCCATCCCTAATTTTCACTTATCTTTTTTATGCCATTTTTTCACTTTGTTCGCAGACTATATTAGGATGTTTTTACTTTCAAAGATTTTTATAATTTTTTCGTAACCATAACATTTAACAAATATACAAGGACGGGAAAAACATCATGTCAACATCCATTGAGACTAAAGCCTCGTACACACGGCCGAGAATCTCGTCGCAAAAAAAACGTTGTTTTTCTCGACGGTTTTCTTGTCAAGCTTGATGAGATTCTTGTCAAGCTTTCCTTGCATACACACTGTCAATCCAAAATCTCGTCGTTGTAAAGCGCGGTGACGTACAACACGTACGACGGCAGTATAAAGGGGAAGTTCTATTCCAATGGCGCCACCCCTTGGGGCTGCTTATGCTGATCTCGTGTTACCGTGTGTTAGTAAAAGTTTTGAGGGAGACGATTCGCGCTTTTCAGTCTTCGTGCTTTCAGTCCGTTACAGCGTGAGGAATGTGCTATCTCCATTACGAGCGCTAGTTTTACAAGAAGGTGTGCTCCCGTCTCATACTTGAGTCTGACCATGCGCGGTTTTTGAAGACTCGGAAAAGCATACACACGAACGTTTTTCTCGTCCAAAAACAGTCTGACGAGAATCACGCCGAGAAAAAATGAGACTCAGACGAGAAAAAAGACCGCAGGTCTTCTTTTTTCTCGTCGAGATTTTAGCCAGTTTTCTCGACGAGAAAGCATACACACGAACGGTTTTCTCGGCAAGAAAGCTCTCCCAACAGTTTTCTTGTAGTTTCTTGCCGAGAAAACCGGTCGTGTGTACGAGGCTTAAGGTCTCGTACACACGACCGGTTTTCTCGGCAAGAAAACTGCTGGGAGAGCCTTTTGCCGAGAAAACCGTTGGTGTGTATGGTTTCTCGTCGGGAAAACTGCCGGGAATCTCGACGAGAAAAATAGAGAACCTGCTCTCTATTTTTCTCGTCGGGATTCTCGGCAGAGTGTTCCCTGCCGAGAAAACCGGTCGTCTGTATGCTTACCTGTCCCAGGTAAGCCTGCGCATGCTCGATAAGACTTTGACGCATGCGCGGTAACTCTTTCTCTATAAGTGTGCAAAGTTTGTTGTCCGGAGGACCTACGGCTGGGTGCACCGATTTTTCAAAGCCGGGCACCCCTTCCATAGACTCCCATGTTAAACGGTAATTTCTCTGGTAACTTTGGGGACCCGGTACCAGCCGGTAGTAGGACCCCTGGACCCAAAACTTGGCACACATGTAGCCCTATTTTTCCTCTATAAGTGTGCAAAGCCTTTTGTCTGGGGGACCTACGGCCGGAGAGCACCGATTTTTCAAACCCGGGCACCCCTTCCATAGACTCTTATGTTAAACTTCAGTCTAGTCATAGACACAGTGAGGCAAGGGCACAGTGAGGCATGCGCATGGACACAGTGAGGCAAAGTGAGGCACAGTGAGGCACAGTGAGGCATGCAGATGGACACCCTAGGCTTATACTCGAGTCAATAAGTTTTCCCATTTTTTTGTGGTAAAATTAGGTGCCTCGGCTTATATTCGGGTCGGCTTATACTCGAGTATATACGGTAATTATTATTAGTCATAAAACATTAGAATTCTACTATAGCTTGTAGGCGGAACATTCGACCGGAAATGTACGATTGCGGCATTGTGCAGTTTAGCTGCTCCGTCGAATCTTCTTCGAACATTCGACAGACACCATAAGCCTTCAATGACAGATTTGACCTTATATAATTCGGATTTTCGGACGAATGCAATTTCTAACGAAAAACGAAATAAATAAAAACGAATTTCTGGAGTAACTAAATACATTTATTTTTCGGACGAAAACGAAATTCCGAAACGAAATATTTCAGTGTGCACATGTCTAGAATATAGAGGATGTTTTTATTTAAATACACCGATCAGCCATAGCATTATGACCAGGTAAAGCGAATAACATTGCTTATCTTACAATGGCACCTGAAACTAGGTTGGATATTAGGTGGAGGTGGGGGGGGAAGGCTCATTGATGGAGGTGGTGGAGGGAAGGCTCACTGATGGAGGTGGGGAGGGAAGACTCATTGATGGAGGTGGAGGAGGGAAGGCTCATTGATGGAGGTGGGGAGGGAAGGCTCATTGATGGAGGTGGGGAGGGAAGGCTCATTGATGGAGGTGGGGGGGAATGCTCATTGATGGAGGTGGGGAGGGAAGGCTCATTGATGGAGGTGGGTAGAGAAGGCTCATTGATGGAGGTAGGAAGGAAAGGCTCATTGATGGAGGTGGGGGAGGGAAGGCTCATTGATGGAGGTGGGGAGGGAAGGCTCATTGATGGAGGTGGAGGAGGGAAGGCTCATTGATGGAGGTGGGGAGGGAAGGCTCATGGATGGAGGTGGGGAGGGAAGGCTCATGGATGGAGGTGGGGAGGGAAGGCTCATTGATGTAGGTGGGGAGGGAATGCTCATTGATGGAGGTGGGGAGGGAAGGCTCACTGATGGAGGTGGGGAGGGAAGGCTCATTGATGGAGGTGGGTAGAGAAGGCTCATTGATGGAGGTGGGTAGAGAAGGCTCATTGATGGAGGTGGGGAGGGAAGGCTCATTGATGGAGGTGGGGAGGGAAGGCTCATTGATGGAGGTGGGGAGGGAAGGCTCATTGATGGAGGTGGGGAGGGAAGGCTCATTGATGGAGGTGGGGAGGGAAGGCTCATTGATGGAGGTGGGGAGGGAAGGCTCATTGATGGAGGAGGGAAGGCTCATTGATGGAGGTGGAGAGGGAAGGCTCACTGATGGAGGTGGGGAGGGAAGGCTCATTGATGGAGGTGGGTAGAGAAGGCTCATTGATGGGGGTGGGGAGGGAAGGCTCATTGATGGAGGTGGGGAGGGAAGGCTCATTGATGGAGGTGGAGGAGGGAAGGCTCATTGATGGAGGTGGGGAGGGAAGGCTCATTGATGGAGGTGGGGGGGAAGGCTCATTGATGGAGGTGGCGAGGGAAGGCTCATTGATGGAGGTGGGGAGGGAATGCTCATTGATGGAGGTGGGGAGGGAAGGCTCACTGATGGAGGTGGTGGAGGGAAGGCTCATTGATGGAGGTGGGGAGGGAAGGCTCACTGATGGAGGTGGGGAGGGAAGGCTCATTGATGGAGGTGGAGGAGGGAAGGCTCACTGATGGAGGTGGGGAGGGAAGGCTCGTTGATTGAGGTGGGGAGGGAAGGCTCACTGATGGAGGTGGGGAGGGAAGGCTCACTGATGGAGGTGGGGGGGATGCTCATTGATGGAGGTGGGGAGGGAAGGCTCATTGAGGAGGTGGGGAGGGAAGGCTTATTGAGGAGGTGGGGAGGGAAGGCTCACTGATGGAGATGGGGAGGGAAGGCTCATTGATGGAGGTGGGGAGGGAAGGCTCATTGATGGAAGTGGGGAGGGAAGGCTCGTTGTTGGAGGTGGGGAGGGAATGCTCATTGATGGAGGTGGGGAGGGAAGGCTCATTGAGGAGGTGGGGAGGGAAGGCTCACTGATGGAGGTGGGGAGGGAAGGCTCATTGATGGTGGTGGGGAGGGATATATATATATCCTGGGGCCCTTTACTACAATCCCACAAGGGGCCCTTTCACATGTTCTGCAGCGAGCTCCCTTCCTACTATACTGGGGCCCCACCAGGGTGGCAGAAAACAAGAGATATATGTCACCAGCACACCAAGAAAATATAAGGGTCCAAAGCAGTGGGAGAACTATCAGGGTTGCAAAGGTTTTCTTGCCACCGGCACCGGGCCCTGGTGTTCTGCCACTGTGGGGTTCCCCAGCTGTCCTGTCCCTGTTATTGACAGCGCTGGTCTGGCATCTGTCTCCTTGGTACCGGCGGCAGTCTATTAGGACTTTGTGCTGGTGACATTATGCGTGCATGTAGGGGAAGGCTGGCACTATTGGTTATAGAGAGCCGAGCCCCCAGCTTGTCACCTAGCAGCAGTAATGCTGTATAACCTTCTCTGTTGACATGCTGATCGGGATGTGATCCTAGTGATGCTCCCAGTCAGATCTAATAAACACAGTATTTATTAGGATCAAGAGTACAACCACATATATATAATCAACCATATGTTCAGCAGCCATGTGGGCTCTATACCTGTGAAGTGTGGGCTTTGATCAATAAAATCACTGATATTTAACACTAGGATTTGACTAGGAGCATCATCTGGATTGCATCACGATCAGCATGGAAGAGAAGCTCCACTGCTGCTAAGCAACCTGCAGGGAGCTCAACTGTCTACAACCAATAGAGATGGGCTCGGGTGTGTTTTAAAACCCACATGCCCGATCCCGCCAGGAAGCCGACACTCCACAGTGCTAATCACAGCCAGTGAGACATTTCCTGATCTGTGGAGCTGCGGACCGGGAAATGTCTCATTGCCTGTGATTAGCGCTGTGCAGTGTGGGCTTCCTGGCAGGCTCTGGTATGTGGAATTTTGAACATGCCCAGCCCATCTCTAACAACAAATTGTGCTGGCCCTCCTGTACATCAGCCCCATAAAGTAACCAGCACTGGGTTCCAATGTGCTGCCGCCGCTACCATGGAGACAGGGACCAGCGCTGTAAATAGCCGGGACAGGACAGCAACTCTGGTTGTTCCAGCACTGGTCCACACTGGGAACATTCCCCCATCCACCTATAATGTGTAGATGGTGTAGTGGGTACTTGAATTTAGGGGAAGCATCTGGGTGGTAGTGTAACCCAGATGCCTTGATTGTTAGGAAATTCAAGGTTCCCTTTGTGAATCTTGGAGGACACTGGTGGTGTGAAGTTCCCGCCGGCCTATAGGTGGCGTTGTTGCCTTGGACCGGGGTTGGGCTCGCACCGCAAGACTGTACCTTTTTGTCCTCCCCTGGAGCTGGTACAGCGGGGCGGGGAACCCGCTGTGGCGCGAAGGGAGAGGTCATAAAAGGGGCGGACGCCCTGATCACGGGGTTAGAGTCCGGAGCCAGAAGATGCGGCCGCACCCAGGCACCTTCAGCTTGGGTGCTGGCATTCCGGTGTTCCAGGCCTAGATGCCCTTGACCTGGCCGGAGTGGAGATGGAGTCCATCTCAGGCACCTTAAGCCTAGGGTGAGGTACTATGGTGGATCCCTGGGGTTCAGTACCTTCGACTGAGTTCCGCGAGGGTGGAGGAATCCGAGGGGGCCCTAACTTCTTGGGTGCCCGTGTCTGAGTTTGTGAGGACTGGTGTGCAGTAACTTCTCTGAAGAGTCCGGCGCAGCATCGCTGGTGACGGAGAGGCCTCCATTTCTCCCTTGGACTGATTTCTTCCTCTGACAGGGGCAGAGTGAGCGAAGGTAATTCATGTTCTACATCACCTAGTCAGTGGCAGTGACTATTCACCACTGGTGACAGCACAGTGGTCAGCAGCAGAAGGGAAAGGATTGTGCCTCGATCTGTCCCCATTTTCAAAGTAAAGAAACTGTTTTATTGCTTGGCAAGAAGAATAAAACTGAGTTGGACCTATTCACTGTGTGGAACTCTGGTTACTAGGAGCAAAGGAGTCAGGAACGAAGTACTGGACTTGACTCTAGGGCACCTACACAAAAGCCCAATCTTCTGGCCTTCACCTCTTAGCTATGGAGGACATGGGCCATGGTGTGTCTTATCTCTCTCTCCCAGATACCGCTAGACAACAGCCAAATAACCGATAAAGATAGAGAGAGAGAGGGGAGACCCCGCTACAGGGGAATTGGATCATTTCCTTTTTTTTTTCATTCAACCTAATAGTTGAATGAAAAAAAGTGATCATGTATGGGCTGCTTAAGAGGTAAGACCAGCCATAGACAGTTTAAATCTCAGCTGGTTCAGCAGGAACTGGCTGAGATTCGAACCATTAATGAGCAGATTCTCTTATGATTATCACTAGTGATTGCTATAGCCACTAGTGATAATCACTGTTTGTCGGGAGAATACAATTGCTGGGCAGGAGGGATATTCCCCTGTCGGCACTGTCTGTGTTGATGGGGGAATTATGCAAGTTTCTTTCCTGCAATCTGTGGATGCAGGAAAGAAATGTGCACCATCTATTACCTGCCTAACTGAAAGTGAAAGTAAATTGTGAATGTCTTGAAAGAACAGGAGAGGGGGAGGGAGACAGATGGGGGAGAGAAGGGATGGAGATAATGCAGTTCAGTGATTACAGTGTACTGCAGTCTGCAGTGCACACACTTACCCACGGTCCAGGCTAGAATCTCAGGCATCATTCACACACAGCCAGGAATGCTGCTGATTTTCATATTTCCCGCCCACACATCCCCTCTCTTCAGATACAGCACGCCGGGATAGTGTGGGCAGGACTGGAAGGAGGAGGAGGAGCTGTATTCCTCCCTGCTCGTATGTGAGGAGAGTGAGGGGGGTGGCTGGACTCGCTGGGCTGTGAAAGAGTGTCATAGACTGACACTCGGCTCAGCTTGCAGTCACCATTCTCAGAATTTACAGGCTGGTTCTACTGTCCTAAGGACGGGAGAAATCAGTCTGTTTTTTCAGTAACTGAGATGAAGGCTCATGGAGTCCTTCCTGCAACTCGCTCTTCTCTGTGCCAATGAGGATGCAGGGAAAGGAGCAGATCGGGCGGCTGTGGTTGTGTGAGCGCTTGCATTATGCAGTGTCAGCGAGCAGAGGGAGGGGGAGGAATCCCCTGCAGGAGCTGACTGGGGACGCTCTCCCTCCCAGGAGAGACTATGTTACCCCAGCAGCAGCCCGAGCGAAAAAAAAAATGCAAAAAAAAAAATATTTTTTTTTGGGGGGGGGGGGGGGCACATGGTGGGGCACAGCATAATGTTGGGGGGGCCCAGGGCCCCCTCTGGTCCCCCCTAGGGACGCCATTGGAGGGAAGACTCATTTATGGAGGTGGGGAGGGAAGGCTCATTGATGGAGGTGGGGGGGAAGGCTCATTGATGGAGGTGGGGAGGGAAGGCTCACTGATGGAGGTGGTGGAGGGAAGGCTCATTGATGGAGGTGGGGGAGGGAAGGCTGGTCCATGTACTCCGATCCAATAGAAGAGCTACTGGAGCTCGAATTGCTAAAAAAGTGAATTCAGGTTCTGATAGGAAGGTGTCAGAACACACAGAGCATCACAGTTTGTTGTGTATGGGGCTGTGTAGCTGCAGACCGGTCAGGGTACCCATGCTGACTCGTGTCCACAGCCAAAAGCGCATATAATGGGCACTAGACATGTGCAGAACGAAACAATTTGTTTTGTTTAGTTTCGTTTTGATTTGTTATTTACATAAATTAGTTTAGTTAAATTAGTTTCATTCGTTTAATTTGTTTTTGGGATTCGTTTAGTTTATTCGTTTTCGAATCAATTTCGAATAGTTTTCCCCTACTTCAAGGTCCAAGCAGTACTGATTCACAATTTTTTTAGCAGAATGTTAAAACAAAACAAGAAAAAAATCTCAGAGGGATTTTTTTCTTGTTTTGTTTTAACATTCTGCAAAAAATTTGTGAATCAGTACTGCTTGGACCTTGAAGAAGGGGACATACCCCGAAAGCTTGTCCTGAAAAATTGTATGTTAGTGCAAATAAAAAAAGTATCAAGGACAGTACTCAATTTTCTCTGTCACAATTGCACTAATATGGCTACAATTACATCAAGAACAAAACATGGAAATTTTGGGTCCCTGGCCAGGAAACTCCCCAGACCTTAACCACTTCCCGCCGGACGGACGTCCATGGACGTCCTTGACTTTGAGCGAGAATATCTGAATGATGGGTGCAGCTACAGGCATCATTCAGATATCGTCTTTTAGAGACGGCGATTCTGTGCATCGTAAGAACGATCATAGTGGCTGTTCCACCGCTTGATCGTTGTTACGGGCGGCGAGAGGGGACTCCCCCCCTCCCTTCGGTGCTTCTACCGACTCATCGCTGCGATCAGTGAGTCAGAGAACAGATTCGCCGGCCCTGGATGCCTACCATAGAGATTTCCGGCGGACCAGATGGTCGCCGGAGTCTCTATGATCATTCGGAGGCCGGGCGCGATGTTATGACGTCACTGGGAAGCCAGGATCGTTTTTTTTTATTTTTTATTTCAGGCTTCCCAGCCTAGAGGTGAGATGTGGAGTCTTATTGACCCCCCCATATCTCACTGTAAAGAGGACCCGTCATGCTTATTCCTATTACAAGGGATGTTTACATTCCTTGTATTAAAGTGATAATTTTTTTTTTTTTTAAGTATCAAAGTAAAATTTTTAAAGTAGAATTAACAATAAAAAACAATTGTTTTTTAAAGTGCCCCTGTCCCCGGTAGCCCCTTAGGTCTTTTGGACCCCCAGATCTCATATTTAAGAGGACCTGTCATGCTTTTTTCTATTACAAGGGATGTAATAGGAATAAAAGTGACACCATTTTTATTTTTATTTTTTTCAAGAACAGTGAAAAAATTGAAATTAAAAGGTAAAATAAATAAGGAAAAAAAAAATTTTAACGTGCCCCGTCCCGCCAAGCTCGCATGCAGAAGCGAACGCTTACGTGAGTAGCGCCCACATATGAAAACGGTGTTCAGACCACACATGTGAGGTATCGCCGCGAACGTTAGAGCAAGAGCAATAATTCTAGCCCTAGTCCTCCTCTGTAACTCAAAACATGTAACCAGTAAAAAAAATTCAAAGCATCACCCATGAGGATTTTTAAGTACCAAAGTTTGGCGCCATCCCACGAGCGTGTGAAGTGTGACATGTTAGGTATCTATTTACTCAGCGTAACTTCATCTTTCACATTATGCAAAAAAATTGGGCTAACTTTAATATTTTGTTATTTTTTAATTCATGAAACGTTTTTTTTTTTTTTTTAAAAAAAGGTGTTTGAAAAATTATTGCGCAAATACCGTGCGAGAAAAAAAGTTGCAATGACCGCCATTTTATTCCCTAGGGTGTCTGCTAAAAAAAACGTATATAGTGTTTGGGGGTTCTGAGTAATTTTCTAGCAAAAAAAAAATAGGATTTTTTACTCACCGTAAAATCCTTTTCTCTGAGTCCATGGACCGACACAGCTTCTCTATTGACAAAGTGGGTATTATCCGTTAATTAGGAGTGACTAGGCAGAAAAACTTGTAAAAAGTGTTGCATCACACCTTCTACAGTACCGCCCAGGGGGTGGACCGTCTGGGTATACCCTCTCAGTCTGCATCTTCGCAGATCAGTTCGTCAAAAAGCAGTACAAACTTAAAAGGAGGGGTGGGTGCTGTGTCGGTCCATGGACTCAGAGAAAAGGATTTTACGGTGAGTAAAAAATCCTATTTACTCTTTCGTCCATGGACCGACACAGCTTCTCTATTGACAAAGTGGGACGTCCCAAAGCAGTGTCAGAGAAAAAACGAGGGGTGGTAACAGCATAAAAATAAACTTCACCCCAAACACAAAACAGCACTCCTCCAACGGAGGAGTTGCAACTCTAAACAGCCGCTTGCAAAACCTTGCGGCCAAAAGAGGCATCCGAAGATGCACCTACATCAATTTTGTAAAATTTTGTGAAAGTGTGAGCGGACGACCAAGTCGCCGCTTTACATAATTGGGAAACAGACGCTTGATGTCGGAAAGCCCAAGAGGCACCTATTGCCCTGGTCGAATGCGCCGTGACAGGAAAGGGGGGCGCCTGACCCTTTAAGGCGTAAGCCTGGATTACTATCTGTCGGATCCACCTAGAGATGGTGGCCGATGAGACTGCTTGGCCCTTCTTGGGACCAGCCACCGAAACAAACAGTGAGTCTGACTTCCGCAACAGGGAAGTAGCAGATAGGTATACTCTCAAAGCTCGGACAACGTCCAAGGAATGCAACGCCGACTCCTTAGGATTCGACGGCTGAGGACACAAGGATGGAAGTACAATGTCTTCGTTGAGATGAAAAGCCGAAACGACTTTCGGAAGAAAGGAAGGCTGCGGCCGCAGCACCACCTTATCCTTGTGTTAAATCAAATAGGGAGCCTTGCAGGACAAGGCTGCCAGCTCAGAGACTCGTCTAACTGACGTAACAGCCACCAAAAAGACCACTTTCTGAGAAAGTGTCAACAGGGGAATATCTCTAATATTCTCAAACGGTGCCTTCTGAAGCACCGAGAGGACCAGGTTCAAGTCCCACGGAGGTAACGGGAGACGGACCGGAGGGGCCACATGTCGGACCCCCTGGACAAATGTACTCACGAGAGAGTGAGTCGCCAGGGGTCGCTGAAAAAAGACAGCCAGGGCAGATATCTGTCCCTTAAATCGTACTTAGGGCAAGCCCTTGGTCCACCCCATGCTGTAAAAACAGCAGGATTCTGGAAACCAAATAGGTACGCGGATGCCATTTCATTTCCTCACACATGGAGATGTAGGCCCTCCAAGTGCGGTGATAGACCTTCCTAGAGGACGGTTTCCGAGCACTTCTCATAGTAGAGATTACTGAGTCTGACAGGCCCCGGTCTCTCAGTACCTGGTTCTCAACAGCCATGCCGTTAAAGCCAATGACTGTAAAGCAGGATGGAATATGGGACCTTGCGATAGCAGGTCCTTCCGTAGTGGTAGGCGCCAGGGGACGTCTGCTACCAGACGTACTAGATCGTCGTACCAAGGACGCTGAGGCCAATCTGGAGCGATTAGGATCATTGGAATTCCCTCTGCCTCCACTCTGCGGAGCAGAAGAGGAAGAAGCCTTAAGGGAGGGAAGGCCTAGATTAGCCGATACTGACCCCACGATGCTACCAACGCGTCCGTTGCGTCTGCCCATGGGTCTCTTGACCGGGCCACAAATCTCAATACCTTCCGATTGAGTCGGGAAGCCAGAAGATCTACGTCTGGTGTGCCCCATCTTTGGCAGAGGAGTTGGAACACCTCCGGGTGTAAGGACCATTCTCCCTGGTCCAGCATCTGGTGGCTCAGGTAGTCCGCCTGCCAGTTTTCCACACCCGGAATGTACACGGCCGACAGTGCCGGTAAGCTCCTCTCTGCCCACTTCAGGATGCGAGCGATCTCCGATGTTGCAGCTGAGCTTCTTGTTCCTCCTTGATGATTGACATATGCCACTGCTGTGGCGTTGTCTGACTGGATCCTGACTGGACGCCCTTGCAGCCTCTGAGACCATTTGAAGAGGCACAGCCTGATCGCCCGGATTACCAGGACATTGATCGGCAGGAGGGCTTCCTCTGGGGTCCAGCGACCTTGCGCCGACTGAACACCCCAGACTCCCCCCAACCTGTAAGGCTGGCGTCCGTCGTGATCACTATCCAGTAAACCGGAAGAAATTACTTCCCGGCCATTAGAGCCGGTGCTGTCAGCCACCATACCAGGGATCTCCTGACTAGGTGGCTCACTCGGATTTGATAATCCAGAGATGAAGGGCATCTGTTCCATCTGGACAGAACTTCCTTCTGTAACACTCGAGTGTGGTATTGAGCATATGGAACCGCCTCGAAGGAGGCTACCCTGAGGCCCAACACTCGCATGCAAAAAACGGAGTGACGACCAATTCCTGGAAGTCAGCTGCCGTACTGCAGCCCGGAGGGTCTGCAACTTCTCCACAGGGAGGAATACCTTTGCCTCTGAAGAATCCAGAATCAACCCCAGGTACCCTAGGCGTTGAGTGGGCACCAATACTGACTTTTGCGTGTTTAGTATCCAACCACAGTCTCGAAGAGTCTGACAGGTAATGGACACGCTTACCTCTAATTCTGAGCTTGAAGGGGCCTTCAGCAGAAGGTCGTATAAGTAGCCTGTGATAGCAATACCCCGCTGTCTTAGAAGTGCCAGAATCGGAGCAAGCACCTTGGTGAACGTCCTGGGTGCTGAGGCAAGGCCCAACGGGAGGGCCACAAACTGGTAGTGGTCCTTCCCGATAGCAAATCGCAGAAACCTCTGGTGTCTGGAGTATATGGGGACATGCAGGTATGCGTCCTTGATGTCCAAGGAGGCCAGAAAGTCCCCCGGATGGAGAGCCGTGACTACAGATCGAACCGACTCCATCCGAAAACTTTGTACCTTCACAAAGCAATTGAGGGCTCTGAGATCCAAGCTTGGACGAACCCCCTCCTTCTTCGGCACAATGAACAGATTTGAGTAAAAACCTCGTTCCAGTTCTGGAACTGGAATAACTACCCCGCGTTCCAGTAGACCCTGGACAGCCCCATACAGGGCCTCCCGACGGGTCGGTAGTAGCTGGAGATTGGAGGTGTTGAATCTGTCCGGTGGACAAGAGAGAAACTCTATCTTGTAGCCTGAGGAGATTACTTCGCAAACCCACCTGTCGGAGATTAGTGCTGTCCACTGAGTCGCGAATTTGCGAAGACGTCTCCCCACCCGAGAGCTGGGTGGGGGTGGACCTTCATGCGGACGCAAATTTGTCCGCAGGCTTATTGGGTATGCGGGACCAGGGACGCTTTTGTCCTTGGGCAGGCGCTTTATTGGCCTGGGGTCTTTTCCCTGTCGCCCTAGGGGGACGAAAAAAACACTTGTGTGCAGTAAAGGAGGGCCCTTGCCCTTGGCGTGGCCCCTTACCCTTGCTAATTTGGGGAAGCAAAGTGCTTTTACTTCCTGTGGCATCCTTGATGATGTCATCCAGAGAAGCCCCAAAAAGTCTGTCACCCTTAAAAGGCAGATCCAACAGGGCTTTCTTGGAAGTCTGGTCCGCAGACCAGCCTTTTAGCCAGATCAGGCGGCGTATTGCTACTGCATAAACCGAAGTTTTAGACAGCAGGGGAATAGTATTCATGTCTGACTCGCAGACAAACCTAAGGCCCTGGACCAACAGGTCGGCCAATGTTATCTCATCAGGAGGAGCATCTCGCTCCTTAACCCCTGGAGTAGCAATCTTGCCCATTCAGTAAGTGTCTGAGACACTAGGGCCCCCGCCAATGCCGGGCGTACTGCCGAGCCTACCACTGAGTATAGGTAGCAAGCGAGTGCTTCAGCCTTCTTATCCACAGGGTCCTAGAAAACAGGAGCCCCTTCTACAGGAATTGTGGTGGCTCTATTAAGTCTGGACACCGGAGGGTCCACTATAGGGGGGAGAGGTCCATTTCTTCAGAAAACTCTCCTCAAAAGGGGTACCGTACTGCAAACCACTTTGGGGCTGTAAAGACCCTCAGTGGGTTCTCCCATTCCTTGTATAAGAGTTTGTCAAAATAAGACACACAAGGGAACACCTTAGCAGTGCGGGCAGGTCTATGAAACCCAAGTGGACCGGAGTCTCTGCTGCTTCTGCAGTATTTTCCAATTTTAGCATATCCCGCACTGCAGTAATAAGGTCAGATACCAAAGCCGTCTCGCGTACTGACCTGGACTTTGAGTCATTCTCACTGTCCGGTCACGGTCTGCAGTCTCTGATGCGTCAGAATCTGGGCCCCGAGCCGTAGCTGGACCTGGTTCTGCACCAGAGTTATCCCCAGAAGCTTGCAGGGGATGGGGCATTTACTACCCCCTGTATTCCCGTGTGCTGCTTCCACCCTGGCAGCAAACGCCTCTAGGATTGCAGTCATAGCGTTCATAGACACCTCAGGGGCACCAGCTGCTAAATCTGGTGTTTCAGGGGAGAAGACATCTGGCTCAGATGCCATGCTGACCACACGCTGACACTCACAGGGCTCCAGGCAAGATATCAACAGGCCACCCTCCTGTGCTGCAGAGAGGCCGGGTCACCCAGAGGACTCACCACCCTGGATAGGTACTGCTATGCTGCGCCTGTGATGCTGTCCCCCTGCTGCTGTGTAAGTCTTATTCTTTTATCAGCACTTCCTGTGTGAATTTTCGCGCCAGTGTAATGCACCCTAGAGGCCGGAGGCTCTCGAAAAATGGTTGCCAAAAACATCTGTATGGAAGATAATGTGGGCTCTAAGAAAATGGCCGCCGACAGAAGATAGAGGTCAAGCAGCCATAGCCCACAAAAAGATGGCCGCCGAACGGCAATATCTGCATACAGGGTGGACAAACATGGCCGCCGATCAGCTGATAGGGGCCAGTGGGTGTGGCCGAACCACAGGAAGATGGCCGCCGGGCAGTCACAAGAGGCCAAACTTGGCATGGACCACCTCAAAATGGCCGCCGACAGCATGGAGGAGGAAGGACACAAACACAGGTAAGAAAAAATGACATTTCTTTTAAATGTTAGTTACAGCCAGCCCCGCTCCAGTGGGACCCCCTAGGTGACCCCCAGCACCCAGCAACCTTTAGCTAGAAGCCCAGGGAGGAGGGAAAGGCAGGGAGAGAGGGAAGAAAGGGGCCACAACCACTTACTTGATCTCTCCAGGAATGTCCAGCTAAATCACCCAGCCGAGGCAGGGGAGTTTTACTTACCTATCCTGCATGTATTCTGCTGGAAGACATTCCAAACAGATCATCGTCCGCGCACGGAAGGTGACTGTTGGCCAGGCATGCTGTGATTGGACCCAGAAGGGACGATCATATGTATGCCCTGAAGCATGACGCTCACCGGACAGGCTGCTGCGACTCGGCCGTAAGGTCAGCCGAAGCTGAGCGGTCCGATGCAAGCCTTGGAGCGTAAGCTCACCGGCCAGGCTGCTGCGACTCGGCCGTAAGGTCAGCCGAAGCTGAGCGGTCCGATGCAGGCCCTGGAGCGTAAGCTCACCAGCCACCCGTGGAGCGACGGGCATGTCGTGGAAAACCCAGCGCGTAGCTAGGGTCGGCACACGCTCGATGGCCGAAACTGGGGAGACTACAAGGATCGAGGATCCAGCCTGTCACCCAGTCGGCAGTTGATCGAAGATCGCAGGAAACAACAAATGTAGCAAAAAAAAAAATATATATATATCTCTTTTCCCCGGACCAATGGGCCCGAAGGAAGCCATGTCCTACTCCTTGCTAGACAGAAAAAAACTGATCTGCGAAGATGCAGACTGAGAGGGTATACCCAGAGGGTCCGCCCCCTGGGCGGTACTGTAGAAGGTGTGATGCAACACTTTTTACAAGTTTTTCTGCCTAGTCACTCCTAATTAACGGATAATACCCACTTTGTCAATAGAGAAGCTGTGTCGGTCCATGGACGAAAGAGTAAATATGATTTTTGCATGTAGGAGAGAAGTGCCAGAATTGGCCCGCTAAGGAAGTGGTTAATCCCATTGAGCACTTGTGGTCAATCCTCAAGAGGCGAGTGAAAAAAATTAAATAAAACCCACAAATTCTGACAAACTCCAAGCATTGATTATGCAAGAATGGGGGGGCGGCCATCAGTCAGGATGTGGCCCAGAAGTTGATGGACAGCATGCCAGGGCGAATTGCAGAGGTCTTGAATGAGAAGGGTCAACAGTGCCAATATCGACTCTTTGCAAAAACGTAACCACTTAAGGACCGAGCGTCTTTCTGAGATTTGTTGTTTACAAGTTAAAAAAATATATTTTTTCTATAAAATTACTTAGAACCCCCAAACATTCTACATTTTTTTTCTAACACGCTAGAGAATAAAATGGCGGTCGTTGCAATACTTTATGTCACACCGTATTTGCGCAGCGGTCTTACAAGTGCACTTTTTTTGGAAAAAATTCAAGTTTTTTAATAAAAAAATAAGACATCAGTAAAGTTAGCCCAATTTTTTTTAATATTGTGAAAGATTATGTTACGCCGAGTAAATTGATACCCAACATGTCACGCTTCAAAGTTGCGCCCGCTCGTGGAATGGCGACAAACTTTTACCCTTACAAATCTCCATAGGCGACGTTTAAAAAATTCTACAGGTTGCCTGTTTTGAGTTACAGAGGAGGTCTAGGGCTAGAATTATTGCTCTCGCTCTACCGATCGCGGTGATACCTCACATGTGTGGTTTGAACACCGTTTTTATATGCGGGCGCTGCTCACGTATGCGTTCCCTTTTGCGCGCGAGCTCGGCGGGACGGGGCGCCGTTTAAAAAAAAATGTTTTCTTATTTATTTCACCTTTTATTTTTATTTTTTACACTGCTCTTTTAAAAAAAAAACTGCGTCACTTTTATTCCTATTACAAGGAATGTAAACATCCCTTGTAATAGAAAAAGGCATGACAGGTCCTCTTAAATATGAGATCTGGGGGGTCAAAAAGACCTCACATCTCATATTTACACTAAAATGCAATTAACAACCAACGAGTCATCAGCTGTCAGCGGGCTTCCCGCTGAATGTAAAAAAAAAAACAGCGTGGGGTCCCCCCCAGGTCCTTGGCTCTAGTATGGATTCGGAGGGGACCCCCCATGCCAAAAGTAAAAAAAAATGGCGTGGGGGTCCCCCCAAAATCCATACCAGACCCTTATCTGAGCATGCAGCCCGGCAGGTCAGGAAAGGGAGGGGACGAGCGAGCGAGCGTCCCCCTCCTGAACCATACCAGGCCACATGCCCTCAACATGAGGGGATGGGTGCTTTGACCGGTGGTTGTCGGGGTCTGCGGGCGGGGAGCTTATCGGAATCTGGAAGCCCCATTTAACAAGGGGGCCCCCAGATCCCGCCCCCCCATGTGAATGAGTATGGGGTACATTGTACCCCTACCCATTCACCAAAAAAAAAGTAGTCTAGTGTTAAAAAATACAGCAGACAGTTTTTGACAAGTCATTTATTAAAAATATCTTCTTCTTCTCCGCTTCTTCCTACGGTCTTCCTCCATCTTCTCCCGCATCTTCATCCTCCGGTCTTCTCCTTCTTCCCCTGCTTCTTCTGTCTTCTTTGTCCGGTGTTCATCTTCCTCTGCCACCGCTCCCGCCGACGACCCTCCTCCGATGCTGCGTCCCGCTGATCTTTCCGCGCCGATGTCAATCATTTCTTAAATAAAGATGGGGGCGTGACAATCGAATTACCTCATCCAGAGGCCACGCCCCTTGTGACATCACCACCCAGAGCATGATGGGTCTGTGACGCCACAACTGGCGTGGCCTCTGGATGACGTAATCCGATTGCCCCGCCCCCATCATTATTTAAGAAATGCTTGACATCGGCGCGGACAGATCAGCAGGACGCAGCATCGGAAAAATTATTGTGAAAAATAATAAAACGTATTATTATTATTTTGTTTGGTTCCACTTGTTTAGATGCGGCATTCTCTATTTCGGATAATTCGTTAGGCCCGGTTCACATAGGGGCGACTCCTCAGGCGACTCGGTCGCCTGAGGAGTCGCGTCCCAGTCTGTGCTATGGAACCGTTCTAATAGGAGCGACCTGAGTCGCTCCGACTTAGAAAAAGGTTCCTGTACTACTTTTGGGGGCGACGCAGGGCGACTTGCATTGACTTCTATACAGAAGTCATTATGCAAATCGCCTCGGTGGGCGTCTCAAGTCATCTTGAGATCGCGCCGCCGAGGTCGCCCCCGAAGTCGTGCCGCCCCTGTGAGAACCGGGCCTAACTTCAGATAAATTTGCATTTGTTAAGTTCACTAACAGCCAAATTTGAAAGGAAATTCCAGTACCTATAATTTAATAGTTAGTTATTATTAGTTAGTTATTATTTTGAATTTTCTTTCTAATTTTCGGATTTTCCTTTCTTATTTTCGGATTTTTGAATTTCTGAATTTCCGAAATTTTTAATTTCCGAAATTTCAAATATACAAATTTTTCGATTTTCCGAATTTTCAAATTTACTCATTTTTTGAATCTTCGAATTTCCGGAAAAAAAAACAAAAAACGAATGAAACGAAAACGAACAAATTTTTCGGCAGTGCACATGTCTAATATACATTATACATGTATATAATAAAATAATCTTTTTTCCATCTCTTAGTTCTGGACAACACCAGCAAAGAACAAAGCCTCTGAATGCAGCAAAAAGGAAGCTGAGGATTCATCAGCTGAACAAACCGCCATCCGTCTCATCCACGCCATCGATATCCCGAAACTGTGCGGAAAGCGAATCATGTGGTGACACTGGACGGCGGGCGGCTCAGCCATCTGGTGGACGGCAGACTGTAGTCAACCGAAAGCTCCGTATAAACAAACACTGCAGAATCCCACCAATGGGCAGCCTGGGTGTACACAAGTAGGGGGAGCCTGTTTTATACAGATCAGCGATAGAACTGAAATTTTGATTGGCTCCTCTCCGCCCCCCCCCCCCCCTAATTCTCCAAATTAAAGCTCAAAGAAGTTGTCAAAGTGAGGTGCATAAAAAGAGGTGAAATGTAACAAAATACTAAATTAACATTACACTTAAAGGGTATAATAAAGGTCTGAGCATTATTGTTTTTTTATTTATATTGTTTTAATTGGGAAAAACAGCTTTAATTACCGTATATACTTGAGTATAAGCCGACCCGAATATAAGCCGAGGCACCTAATTTTACCCTAAAAATCTGGGAAAACGTATTGACTCGTGTATGAGCCTAGGGTGTCCATCTGCATGCCTCACTGTGCCTCACTGTGTCCATGCCTCACTGTGTCCATGCCTCACTGTGTCCATGCCTCACTCTCACTGTGCCCACGCCTCACTGTGCCCAATCTCCCTACCTGATCTCCGGGGCAGTGTGACTAGACTGACGTTTAACATGGGAGTCTATGGAAGGAGTGCCTGTCTTTGAAAAATCGGTGCTCCCCGGCTGTAGGTCCCCTGGACAATAAACTATGCACACTTGTAGATGAAGAGCGGGGGCTACATGTGTGCCAAGTCTGGGGTCCAGAGAACCTAGGGCCGGCCGGTACCGGGTCCCCAAAATCACCAGAGAAATTACCGTTTAACATTGGAGTCTATGGAAGGGGTGCCCATCTTTGAAAAATCAGTGCTCCCCGGCCGTAGGTCCCCCGGAGAAAAAACTTTGCACACTTATAGAGTAACAGTTGGGCTATATGTGTGCCAAGTTTGTCCTTGATCAGGCGCACAAAGTTGAAGATGGACACAGACTAAAGTATAAGCCGAGGGGGGCATTTTCAGCACAAAAAAAATGTGCTGAAAAACTCGGCTTATACTTGAGTATATACGGTACCCCCTCCCCCACCACACACAGTACCAGGACAGGGTCGTCCAGTGCCCAGGGCAAGGATCCAGAATTGCTGCCCACTGTTAATACATGCTGTAGAATGCATCCATTTTTTGCCCCCTTGCTTCACTGCACCCGGGGCAGCTGCCCCTCCTGCCCCCGTGACATTATTGTATAACTGGTAAAGAAATCAGTGTAGGCATGTAGAGAGGGACAGAGGGCCGAGGGATAGGTGGGGAGAGGGGCAGGAATTGGAGGAGTTTTGTAGTCCAGCAGCCAGAGCTGACAACACTGCTTGAGATTTCAGTGCAGCAGAGGCACGGGGTGTTGTCAGCTCACTACAGAGGAGCTCACTGGCTTGATTTCTGGCGGAATACTGGGACTTTTTTTTTTCATACTATTTTTAATCAAACAATAAAAAATAAAGTAGCTATAAACCATGACTGTATCATAAATGTCATTTATTGTTTTTCAAATAAAATTCAGTTTTCACCTTTTCTCCTCCATTTTTACCCTCTAATGCTAATCTAATAATACAGCCTCATTCAACCACTTCCTCTCTACAGACATTCGCTCCGATATCAGCTGCTCCCCATTGTTCTGCCTTTTCTGATAGTGTCTTTGCAATAAGTGTTGGCAGGAAAGCTTGTAACAATGCAGGAATATAATTGGGAGGCAGGGAAAGAGCGTTGTCACCCTATAGCAGGAAGTGCCTGGACAGGAACCTTCATGGCAGGATCACTAGGGATTACTTTAACCACTAGGGACTCGGTAGGGTGACCACATTTCCAAATTGCCATTCAGGGACATCCCCCCTTCCCAAAAATCAGTTTGTACTGTAACGAATCACAGCACAGTGATTGGACACAAGAGGCGGGAATTATGATTTCTCCAATCACAAGCAGGGGGCGGGGATTGTGCTCCTCCAGGCATTCCAGGCCAGGACAAGTACTGTCAGTGAGTAAAGCAGGGATTTGGCAGCCATTTTTTGGGGGGCATCAGATTGGCCCAGGGGGTGGCTGTGTCAGTTTCATTCCGGGACACTGTATTGTCCTGGAATGAATGTGCCCGGGACAGACCTGCAAAATACGGAACAATTCGGGACACGTGGTCACCTTAGGACCCGGGCCTAGGTGGCTCTACAGGGCCGGTGTCTTGCCGAAAAAGTTCCCCCGGCGGATAAGGACCCCCCCCCCCTGTACTGCGCAGGTGTGAACTTAGCCTCCGAAAATAGCCGAACATGTAGAGCTGAGAGTCAGCTCTAGACGGCGCCTGTGCACACCAAATTGTACTGCCGAGGCGGTGGTGGTGGTACAGTTCTGACATCCAGGCTCATTCCTTACCATCCCCGTGGACATGGAGATGTTAAAAAAAGAGCCAGGAGGCCGAGCGAGTGAAGCGAGGACGTGAGGCCGACTGGCCACTTACAGCGAGGTCCACGTTGCCCTGGACCTGTTGCAAGAACTATTTCATTGCGCAGGCACCGTCTAGAGCTGACATGTTCGGCTATTTTCGGAGCTTAGTTCACGCCTGCGCAGTACAGGGGGGTCCTTATCCGCCGGGGGGAACTTATTCTGCAGAACACTGGGAGGCCGTCATACGACGTTCTTGCGCCTCTGGGGGGGGGCGCGCGCGTGCCTGGCGGCCGCAATGTCGGCCTAGTACCCGCGCTCGGCAGTCACAGAGCCAGGGATGTGGATCTTTGTGTGTGTAAACACAGAGATCCATGTCCTGTCAGGGAGAGAGGAGACCGATGCTGTTTCCCTTGTACATAGGGACACACGATCGGTCACCTCCCCCAGTCAGTCCCCTCCCCCCACAGTAAGAATCACCTCGCAGGGCACACATTTAACCCCTTGATCGCCCCCCTAGTGTTAACCCCTTCCCTGACAGTCATATTTATACAGTAATCAGTGCATATTTATAGCAGGGATCGCTGTATAAATGTGAATGGTCCCAAAATAGTGTCAAAAGTGTCCGCCGCAATATCACAGTCCTGACAAAAATCGCAGATAACGGCCATTACTAGTACAAAAAAAAAAGTCATAATTCTATCCCCTATTTTGTAGACGCTATAACTTTTGCGCAAACCAATCAATATACGCTTATTGCGTGTTTATTTTTTATTTTTTTACCAAAAATATGTAGAAGAATACGTATCGGCCTAAACTGAGGAAAAAAAATTATTTTTCTTTCTAGATTTTTTGGGGATATTTATTATAGCAAGAAATTTCAAAATGGTCGCTCTATTTTTGTTTATAGCACAAAAAATAAAAACCGCAGAGGTGAGCAAATACCACCAAAAGAAAGCTCTATTTGTGGTGAAAAAAGGACATCAATTTTGTTTGGGAAACAGGCCCCTCCCCCCCCCCCCCCCACAACATTTGAGAGGATGTAGCTTCACAGGAGCATTTTATAATGTGTTCTCCTTTTTGGGGAATTTGTCTTAACTGTGTGAGAAAGTGCAGATGGAAGCTGCATATTAGTTCCAGCCCAGTAATTTTGAGCCTTTTCAGCTTCACTTTGACAACTCTAGTACTAGTAGAGTGCAGGAGACGAAAACTGAGGCTTCTTACACATCGTTTGATCTAAAAAAAAAAATTAAAAAAATCTCCTTTCCCTCCTCTTGGAAATGCCCGGCGTTGACACTTCTGAAGCCACAGGACTAGCATAACCGACAAACAACTAGTATTTTGCAAAGACCGAGGTCAAAGGCAATCCAAATACTTGGTGTGGCTGGTGCACTTAACCTGTGAAACATTTGCACATTTATTAGAGTGTGAAAAAATAGGATTTTTATAACAGCTTACCTGTAAAATCCTTTTCTTGGAGTACATCACGGGACACAGAGCGACATAGTCATTACTAATGGGTTATATAGATACCGTCAGGTGCTGGCACTGGCAACTTCCAAAACCGGAAGTACCCTCCCCTATATAAGCCCCTCCCATCCGGGAGCACCTCAGTTTTGTAGCAAAGCAATAAGTGTCCCCAAAGAGGGGCGGGAGCTCTGTGTCCCGTGATGTACTCCAAGAAAAGGATTTTACAGGTAAGCTGTTATAAAAATCCCTTTTTTTCCTTTAGAAATGTAATTTTGTGCAGGGACAGTTCTAAACACGGGAAACACGTGGCACTTCACAGGCATACTTTAGACACCCCCCAGGTACAATATTTAAAGGAATATTTGACTTTTTTTTTCACTTTATGCATCATTAAAATGACTGCTCCCGGAAAACGTCCGTTTTTAAAACTTCTTTTTGCATTGATACATGTCCCCTGGTGCAGAACCCGGGTTCCCAAACTCTGTTTAGGACAATAACATGGATAATAGTCATTATAATTAGCACTTTAGAATCCGAACGTTCGCATCCATTGCATTTAATAGGGTTCTAATGTTCGTGCGAACTTTCGGTCCGTTCGCGGGTTCTGTTGCGAACCGAACCCGGGGGTGTTCGGCTCATCACTATTTGTGAGTCTTGGAGGACTCTGGTGGTGTGAAGTTCCCGCCGGCCTACAGGTGGCGTTGTTGCCTTGGGCCGGGGCTGAACTCGCACCGCAAGACTGTGCCTTTTTGTCCTCCCCTGGAGCTGGTATAGAGGGGTGGGGAACCCGCTGTGACGCAAAGGGAGAGGTCATAAAAGGGGCAGACGCCCTGACCTCGGGTCAGAGTCGGAGGACGCGGCAGCACCCAGGCACCTTCAAAATCCTATTTTCTTTCTCGTACATCACGGGACACAGAGCGACATAGTCATTACTAATGGGATGTCCTAAAGCAATGCCCAATGAGGGGGGGGATACACCATATATAAGCTGAGCGCTATCAGACATGAGGATCTTTTGCGGCCTGCAACACACTGCGCCCAAAGGCGACATCCTCCTGACTTCTAACGTCCACCTGGTAGAACCTAGTAAACGTGTGTACCGAAGACCATGTTGCGGCCTTACAGATTTGAGCCAGGGAGGCCTGGTGATGCACTGCCCATGAAGTTCCAACTGCTCTCGTGGAGTGCGCTCTAACTTTGAACGGAGGCGGTCTCCTTCTCAAGCCATAGGCTTGTATTATGACCTGTCGAATCCACTTGGCTAAAGTAGATTTTGACGCTGCCTGACCCTCTCTGGGGCCTTCCGGCAGAATAAACAAAGTATCCGTTCTGCGAATCTGAGCAGTGGCTTTTAGATAAGCTTTAACTGCTCTTACTACATCCAAAGAATGCAATAACTTTTCCTCTACCGAAGTAGGTTTGGGGAAAAAAGAAGGAAGAACCACATCTTGGTTCAAATGAAACCTCGATACCACCTTAGGAAGAAAGGCTGGATGAGGACATAACACTACTCTATCCTTATGGATAACCAGATATGGCTCCTTACAGGACATAGCTGCTAATTCCGACACTCTTTTAGCCGAACAAATGGCTACTAGAAAAATAAATTTCCTGGTGAGAAGCACCAAGGAAATATGCTGTAATGGTTCAAATGGTTGTTTCTGTAGAACCGACAGAACCAAGTTTAGATCCCATGGACATATGGGAATATTAACCGGAGGACTAATACGCATCACTCCTTGTATAAAGGCTTTGACTAGTGAATGCGAAGCCAAGGGCCTTTGAAAAAATATTGACAAGGCCGAAATCTGACCCTTGATAGTACTCAAGGCAAGCTTCCTATCTACAGCCCACTGTAGGAAGTCCAGAATCCTACCTATTACGTACTTATGTGGATGCCATTTCTTGGCCTCACACCACGCGATGTACGCCTTCCAGATTCTATAGTAGATCTGCCTGGATACCGGCTTCCTGGCATTGATCATGGTAGATACCACAGCATTAGAGAGCCCTCTCTTTTTTAGAATGTGGGCTTCAATAGCCAGGCCGTCAAACCTAGGGCTGGTAAGGAAGGGTGGTATATTGGTCCTTGCGAAAGCAGGTCCGGACGACGTGGGAGAGACCAAGGACTCCCCACTGACATTTTACAATCTCCGCGTACCACGCTCTTCGGGGCCACGCTGGAGCCACCAGAATCACTGGTTCCTTTTCTACCCTGATTCTGCGGAGTCATCGAGGTAACCATTGTGGCGGTGGGAATGCATATATCAGCTTGAACTGATCCCAAGGGAACACTAGGGCATCCGAGCCGCAAGCTAGGGGATCCCTTGTCCGAGAGACAAACCTGTCCACCTTTGCGTTGAATCTGGATGCTAGAAGATCTACATCCGATGTTCCCCACCGCTGACATATTGTCCAGAAAACCTCGGGGTGAAGGGACCCTTCCTCTGGGCATAATTGCTGGCGACTTAGAAAGTCCGCCTTCCAATTCTCCACTCCTGGAATAAATACCGCAGATATGGCTGGGACATATCTTTCTGCCCATTTCAGGATGTAATTTACTTCCCTCTGGGCTGCACGACTCCTGGTGCCCCCCTGATGATTGATATATGCCACTGCTGTGGCATTGTCTGATTGAATTCTGACAGGGGACCCTTGGAGTTTGGATGTCCATGCTACTAGGGCATACCGGGCTGCTCGTATCTCTAAGAGATTGATGGGCAGGGCCTTTTCTGCATCCGACCATCTGCCCTGGAGAGACCATTGCTCCAGTACTGCTCCCCAGCCTATAAGGCTGGCATCTGTAGTGACCACCTTCCAAGAAATCGGACTGAAGGATTTCCTTTTTTCCAGATTCTGGGGAACCAACCACCAACGGAGGCTCTTGCGAACGGAAGGGGACAAGGACATTGTAAGTCTAGGGCCTGAACTTTTTTGTTCCAGGCTGACAGTATGGCCCCCTGCAAGTTCCTTGAATGGAATTGACCGTAGGGTACTGCTTCGAATGATGCCACCATTTTTCCCAGCAGCCTCATATACAGGCGTATGGACGGCTGTCTTTTTTGTAACCACTAAGTGGATCAAATCTTTCAAAGACAACACCTTTCCTCGAGGCAAGAATATTTTTCTCTGGCCTGAATCCAACCTTAGCCCCAAGTATTCCAGACTTTTGACTGGTTTTTAGGGGTGACTTGTCTCGGTTGATAATCCAACCGTGAGATTCCAGATACTTGATTGTCTTGTGAACGACCACGTCTAGTTTTTTCACTGAGTGGTCTATCAGCAACAAGTCATCTAGATATGCCATTATCATTACACCTTGTGTTCTTAGATTGGCCAATAAAGGGCCAGAATTTTTGTAAACACTCGGTGGTGCTGTGGCCGAACCGAAGGGTAAGGCTCTGAACTGAAAATGGCGCCCTTCTACTGCAAAGCGTAGAAATTTTTGGTGGACTGGAAAGATGGGAATGCGCAAATAAGCATCTTTGATGTCGATCGCGGCTAACCAATCCTCCCCTTGTAGGGCAGTGGCCACCGATCGGATTGACTCCATTGGAAAGTCCTGATATACAGGAATTTGTATAGCCTTTTAGAATTAATATGGGCCTCCCGTCCGCGTTTGCTTTGGGACTGTAAAGAGGTTTGAGTAAAACCCGAACCCTCATTCTTCCAGGGGAACCTCCATAATTACTCCTTGGAGCAATAGTTGTTCTAGTGCCAACAGGAGGGACTCTCTCTTCCGGGGATCCCTTGGCACGTTTGACCTCAAAAATGGGAAGGAGGAGAGTCTCTTAACTCCAAACTGTATCCCAAACATACTGCGGAGAGCACCTATCTGTCTTGATCGTGTCCCGCCAGGTCTCTTGCGAACAACTGGAGTCCTCCCCCCACCCGACTGAGTGGGGGCAACCCTTCAATGAATTTAACTTTGGGGGAGGTTTTGTACCTCCCCTGACCCAGGGTTTCTCATTACCCTGCTATTGTCCCTGTTTTTTTACCCCCGGGAATTGACCGAGGAGGCCGTCGGAACTGTTACACAGCCGATGCCCCAGGGACTGGAGAAGCAGGCCTCTTAAAGAGGGACCTCTAACTCTGTTTTTAACCGGCAAGAGCGTATTTTTACCGCTGGAAATTTTCTGGATATATTTGTCCAGGTTTTCCCTGAATAAGCGTTCACCATGAAATGGGACGCTAACCAGCCATTCTTTACAGGGAGCTTCAGCAGACCAGTTTTTGAGCCATAGAAGCCTACGCATATGTACTATAGACAGCGTAAGGCGGGAGGCCTGATGGACTGAATCCTTTATGGCGTCAACCGCAAAGCCTAAGGCTCTAGGTAGATCAGCTAGGGCAAGAGCCTGCTGATCTGTCAAGTCCCTCAAGACCTGTTTCAACTGATCCTTCACTGCTTAGCAGACCCCAATAGCTGCTACTGCTGGTTGTATCACCAAGCAGATTTTCATAAGGACTCCAATCTTTTATCTATTGGGTTCTTGAACATTTGGACATTATCCACTGGACATGTCAGTGATTTATACATACAAGAGATGGCTGCATCCACTGTAGGGACCCTCCATTTTTTGATGAACTTATCCTCCATGGGATAGACCACCGGAAATCTCTTGGGGGAATAAATATTTTCTCAGGATGTTCCCAATCCTGGTAAATGAGCCCTTTCAGTAAAGGGCGAAGTGGAAAAGAACAAACAGTCTGGGGGCTTCTAGCGACCCCAACGAGGATACAGTAGTGGTTGATGGTTCCGCAAGGTGCATTTTTAAATGCTGATCGGACCATGTTAGTCAGAGACTGAACCCATAATCTTTCAGTTTGAGATGCTGAGAAAAGGTTCCCCCACTGTTGATTCCTCTATAACAGAATCAACCTCATCCTGATCCCCTTCAGGCAGGTCGATCCCTGTATGGGACTGTTGCTCTGCTAACAGGCACTCTGAAGGAGGAGACGGAGATCGGGCGTGCTTTCCCTGACAGGGAGGCAGCGATAAATGTTGACAATCTCTCTCTAATCCTCCCAGAGCTGAGGAAAAAACCTCCTCTGTTACATACACAGGAGCAGGTGAACTGAGGACAGCCACAGTACCAAGTACCCCTGCGGGGTCTCTACGGTCACTTACCTCTGAACTTCAGGGGAGACTGGTGCAGCAGAAGTATGCCCAAGATCCTCCGAGCCCAATGAGACCCCCTTCGCTTCCTGGAAGATTCAGTTCCGGAGCTTCTGGACGGCATATTCCTAAGCCTAAAGCTGAGGTATTCCAGCCGTAATACACCACTTTTACTGAGAATAGTCTAGCACAATTGCTGCTATATCACAGTTGGTGTCTACTAAAGTGCCTTTCTAGGGGATGCCTGCATCAACCGCCTCTATGTGCCTTTATATTGTTGCTAGCTCTGTCTGTGCACTTCAACAGCCAGCTATAATGTGCTTCAAAACACGCTGGACGCCCGCACATGCGCAGTAGCGCCGCGGCGCACACCTGAGCGTCATCCACCCGCTCCGCCCCTTTTTCCAGATCGCCTCTATGAATAGAGGCACGTGCGCCTTCGGCGCCTTTTTTGAAAACAACAAGGAGCTAGATGGGAGCCAGGGTCCCTTTGCCACAGGGCCCGGGGATGGATGAGCGCAGCAACAGGGCAGAGGAGACAGCTTCCCAGCAGAGAACATACCAACTGCCTGGATTTGATTCTGGAAGAAAAAAAATCCACATTACAAGAAAAAGAACCATAGCGGCCTCTAGTGTCTAACACAGGTACCGCGGTCTTACATTTTTTTTTTTTTTTCTTGCCTACTATTAAAATTTTTACATTTTCTCAGTAGTAACAGGCATACACAGAATATTAGCGGGAATACCGTTAGGTAACAGACAGAAAGACAAATTAGGCTTGGGGGTCCCCCAATAGAACCAAGTTCCTGGGGGCCCCCACTTACCTGTTCCCCGCCGCAGGACTTTGTTTGGTCCACAAAAGCCCAAACTTCACCTATCACGGCAGGCATTGTAATCAAACCTTCAGGGACCGGGTTCCCAAGGATTCCACTCCCCTGGACCTGTATAGCACCCTGCACAGAAAACATCTTGGTCGTGGGTATGACCAGAGCTCTGGATCCCAGGGTCCAGCTCTCCTAAGAGAAGCATTACAGGCAAAACCTTGCTCTTCTCTGCAAGGCCCGGGTACCGACCGTTTAGCTATGAAGCTTTTTTGGTCGGATCCGGAATAGCTTACTGAGGCCCAAAAGAACCTGTACGCAAGCTCAGTGAAAAACACATGTTTCTTCTTGGCCAACACCTTAGACACTGGCAAAAAACTGAGGTGCTCCCGGATGGGAGGGGCTTATATAGGGGAGGGTACTTCCGGTTTTGGAAGTTGCCAGTGCCAGCACCTGACGGTATCTATATAACCCATTAGTAATGACTATGTCGCTCTGTGTCCCGTGATGTACGAGAAAGAAAGCCTCATCCTTGACTAAAACCAGGCCACACAACTCAACGCATTTCACCCCTGGCGAAACGCATTGGTGGGTGCAGCCTGGTTGGAACCAGGGGTAAAGCTGTTTCGCGCTCTATACAAAAGGGTCTTGTTAGTGATGTGCGGCTTATAGAACCTTTTTTTTTTTTTCCCCTGTATCCATACTTGTAGCCGGGGCAAGCACTCCCAGCAGTTGAATTATAGAAGAGGACCTGTTGGAGCCTCAAGCGGCACCCACAATTCTGGTATTGATTCACATCGTACATTTAATGGTTGGAGGTTCACCCAAAACCGATATGTTCAGCGATAGGCGGAGTCCAGTGGTCTGGATTGCCCAATGGCTTTTTATATATTTCTTTAGCACTCCAATCGTAAGAGATTACATAGTTTCTGGATGCCGATCTCGTCCACCATGGGGTGTTGTCACTTCTCCTGTCACATTCTCTGTTTACAAGAAAATATTAATGCAGCAGGGATAATGGGAACCCCTCACAATGGGCACAGTAGGTGTACAGACCCCGGAACTCAGCACAGGGATGGTGGGAACCCCTCATAATGGGCACAGCGGGTGTACAGACCCGGGAACTCAGCACAGGGATGGTGGGAACTTCTCATAATGGGCACAGCGGGTGTACAGACCCGGGAACTCAGCACAGGGATGGTGGGAGCCCCTCATAATGGGCACAGCGGGTGTACAGACCCGAGAACTCAGCACAGGGATGGTGGGAACCCCTCATAATGGGCACAGCAGGTGTACAGACCCCAGTACTCAGCACAGGGATGGTGGGAACCCCTCATAATGGGCACAGCAGGTGTACAGACCCAGGAACTCAGCACAGGGATGGTGGAAACTTCTCATAATGGGCACAGCAGGTGTACAGACCCAGGAACTCAGCACAGGGATGGTGGAAACTTCTCATAATGGGCACAGCAGGTGTACAGACCCGAGAACTCAGCACAGGGATGGTGGAAACTTCTCATAATGGGCACAGCAGGTGTACAGACCCCAGTACTCAGCACAGGGATGGTGGGAACCCCTCATAATGGGCACAGCAGGTGTACAGACCCAGGAACTCAGCACAGGGATGGTGGGAACCCCTCATAATGGGCACATCAGGTGTACAGACCCGGGAACTCAGCACAGGGGATGGTGGGAACCCCTCATAATGTGCACAGCAGGTGTAC
This sequence comes from Rana muscosa, assembly GCA_029206835.1. Taxonomy (NCBI): domain Eukaryota; kingdom Metazoa; phylum Chordata; class Amphibia; order Anura; family Ranidae; genus Rana; species Rana muscosa. Next base: position 211,305,080 of record JARGYO010005626.1, read on the forward strand.
AGACCCGGGAACTCAGCACAGGGATGGTGGGAACCCCTCATAATAGGCACAGCAGGTGTACAGACCCAGGAACTCAGCACAGAGATGGTGGGAACCCCTCATAATGGGCACAGCGGGTGTACAGACCCGGGAACTCAGCACAGGGGATGGTGGGAACCCCTCATAATGGGCACAGCAGGTGTACAGAGCCGGGAACTCAGCACAGGGATGGTGGTAACCCCTCATAATGGGCACAGCGGGTGTACAGACCCGGGAACTCAGCACAGGGATGGTGGAAACTTCTCATAATGGGCACATCAGGTGTACAGACCCGGGAACTCAGCACAAGGATGGTGGGAACTTCTCATAATGGGCACAGCAGGTGTACAGACCCGGGAACTCAGCACAGGGATGGTGGGAACCCCTCATAATGGGCACAGCAGGTGTACAGACCCAGGAACTCAGCACAGGGATGGTGGGAACCCCTCATAATGGGCACAGCAGGTGTACAGACCCGGGAACTCAGCACAGGGATGGTGGAAACTTCTCATAATGGGCACAGCAGGTGTACAGACCCCAGTACTCAGCACAGGGATGGGTGGGAACCCCTCATAATGGGCACAGCAGGTGTACAGACCCAGGAACTCAGCACAGGGATGGTGGGAACCCCTCATAATGGGCACATCAGGTGTACAGACCCGGGAACTCAGCACAGGGATGGTGGGAACCCCTCATAATGTGCACAGCAGGTGTACAGACCCGGGAACTCAGCACAGGGATGGTGGGAACCCTCATAATAGGCACAGCAGGTGTACAGACCCAGGAACTCAGCACAGAGATGGTGGGAACCCCTCATAATGGGCACAGCGGGTGTACAGACCCGAGAACTCAGCACAGGGATGGTGGGAACCCCTCATAATGGGGCACAGCAGGTGTACAGACCCCAGTACTCAGCACAGGGATGGTGGGAACCCCTCATAATGGGCACAGCAGGTGTACAGACCCAGGAACTCAGCACAGGGATGGTGGAAACTTCTCATAATGGGCACAGCAGGTGTACAGACCCAGGAACTCAGCACAGGGATGGTGGAAACTTCTCATAATGGGCACAGCAGGTGTACAGACCCGAGAACTCAGCACAGGGATGGTGGAAACTTCTCATAATGGGCACAGCAGGTGTACAGACCCCAGTACTCAGCACAGGGATGGTGGGAACCCCTCATAATGGGCACAGCAGGTGTACAGACCCAGGAACTCAGCACAGGGATGGTGGGAACCCCTCATAATGGGCACATCAGGTGTACAGACCCGGGAACTCAGCACAGGGATGGTGGGAACCCCTCATAATGTGCACAGCAGGTGTACAGACCCCGGGAACTCAGCACAGGGATGGTGGGAACCCCTCATAATAGGCACAGCAGGTGTACAGACCCAGGAACTCAGCACAGAGATGGTGGGAACCCCTCATAATGGGCACAGCGGGTGTACAGACCCGGGAACTCAGCACAGGGATGGTGGGAACCCCTCATAATGGGCACAGCAGGTGTACAGAGCCGGGAACTCAGCACAGGGAATGGTGGTAACCCCTCATAATGGGCACAGCGGGTGTACAGACCCGGGAACTCAGCACAGGGATGGTGGAAACTTCTCATAATGGGCACATCAGGTGTACAGACCCGGGAACTCAGCACAAGGATGGTGGGAACTTCTCATAATGGGCACAGCAGGTGTACAGACCCGGGAACTCAGCACAGGGATGGTGGGAACCCCTCATAATGGGCACAGCAGGTGTACAGACCCAGGAACTCAGCACAGGGATGGTGGGAACCCCTCATAATGGGCACAGCAGGTGTACAGACCCGGGAACTCAGCACAGGGATGGTGGAAACTTCTCATAATGGGCACAGCAGGTGTACAGACCCCAGTACTCAGCACAGGGATGGTGGGAACCCCTCATAATGGGCACAGCAGGTGTACAGACCCAGGAACTCAGCACAGGGATGGTGGGAACCCCTCATAATGGGCACATCAGGTGTACAGACCCGGGAACTCAGCACAGGGATGGTGGGAACCCCTCATAATGTGCACAGCAGGTGTACAGACCCGGGAACTCAGCACAGGGATGGTGGGAACCCCTCATAATAGGCACAGCAGGTGTACAGACCCAGGAACTCAGCACAGAGATGGTGGGAACCCCTCATAATGGGCACTAGCGGGTGTACAGACCCGGGAACTCAGCACAGGGATGGTGGGAACCCCTCATAATGGGCACAGCAGGTGTACAGAGCCGGGAACTCAGCACAGGGATGGTGGTAACCCCTCATAATGGGCACAGCGGGTGAACAGACCCGGGAACTCAGCACAGGGATGGTGGAAACTTCTCATAATGGGCACATCAGGTGTACAGACCCGGGAACTCAGCACAAGGATGGTGGGAACTTCTCATAATGGGCACAGCAGGTGTACAGACCCGGGAACTCAGCACAGGGATGGTGGGAACCCCTCATAATGGGCACAGCAGGTGTACAGACCCAGGAACTCAGCACAGGGATGGTGGGAACCCCTCATAATGGGCACAGCAGGTGTACAGACCCGGGAACTCAGCACAGGGATGGTGGAAACTTCTCATAATGGGCACAGCAGGTGTGCAGACCCAGGAACTCAGCACAGGGATGGTGGGAACTCCTCATGGGCACAGCAGGTGTACAGAGCAAAGGACCTCAGCACAGGGATGGAGGGAACACCTCGTAATGAATACAGATTTAAAAGAGACAGTAGCTGCACCCAGAGCCCTGCCCCCACACAGCAGACATTTTCTGTATTTTATCTTCTATTTATTAAAAAATAATATGAAAATAAAAAGTAGAATAAACTCATCAATGAGACACAACACACAATCCCCACTCGTTGTCACCGCACATTGGGTTTCCCGGGGTCTCTGCCTCACACAAGTCCAAAATCTGAAAGTTCTGAGTCACAAAAGTTCTGCCAGCAAGAGAACGAAGTCCCTGAATAAAGATGGCGCTGCTCCCGGGAAAGGTCCACGTGCCCGCAGATGAACGCCACATTGCCTTGGTGGGATGGCCATTTTGTCCTGCCAGCTGTGCTTAGATATGACCTCTCCCGTCGCAGTGGGCGGGTCCCGATCAGAAAATCTCTAGTCGGAATCTTCATCCTCTTGCTTTGCTGACTCCACAGCCCGTTGCCAGGTTCTCCTCCTGTCCCTTTAAACGCTCCCCTGTGGGGGTGAAGGGGGAATGTTACCTCACACGGAGCTTTAGCTTTACAAATGTGAACTCCAAGGCAAAAAAAAACATTCATATAAATATTTTCCCCAACAGACACAAAGGATATAAACCCACTTTATGTGCACCAAACGCCTTTCCAATCCCTTATGAAAGCAGTAGTGACATCACCACTGTGCTGTACAGTAAAGGCCAAAAAATAGATCTTTCATTAGTAAGGTCTTTGGTAAAAAAAAAAAAAAATTCCAAGTGTACACCTGCTGACCCGGCTTTTTTCTGGCACATTTTGTTTACAAGTTTTTTTGCTACAAAAATTTATTAGAACCCCACCCTAACTATATATAAAATCTTTTTTTAGCAAAGACCCTAGGTAATAAAATAGGGATGGTTGCATTTTTTTTTGTATTTGAGCAGCAGTTTTTCAAACAATTTTTTGGAGAAGGAGAAAGAAGGAAAGAAAAAAGGATAAGAGAAAGAAAGAAGGATAAGAGAAAGAAAGAAGGATAAGAGAAAGAAAGAAGGATAAGAGAAAGAAAGAAGGATAGGAGAAAGAAAGAAGGAGAAAGAAAGAAGGAGAAAGAAAGAAGTAGAAAGAAAGAAGGAGAAAGAAAGAAGGAGAAAGAAAGAAGGAGAAAGAAAGAAGGAGAAAGAAAGAAGGAGAAGGAGAAAGAAAGAAGGATAAGAGAAAGAAAGAAAGAAAGAAAGAAAGAAGGATAAGAGAAAGAAAGAAAGAAAGAAAGAAAGAAAGAAGGATAAGAGAAAGAAAGAAAGAAAGAAAGAAAGAAGGATAAGAGAAAGAAAGAAAGGGAGAAAGAAAGAAAGAAAGAAGGAGGGAGAAAGAAAGAAAGAAAGAAGGAGGGAGAAAGAAAGAAAGAAAGAAGGAGGGGAGAAAGAAAGAAAAGAAAGAAGGAGGGAGAAAGAAAGAAAGAAGGAGAAAGAAAGAAGTAGAAAGAAAGAAGGAGAAAGAAAGAAGGAGAAAGAAAGAAGGAGAAAGAAAGAAGGAGAAAGAAAGAAGGAGAAAGGAGAAAGAAAGAAGGATAAGAGAAAGAAAAGAAAGAAAGAAAGAAGGATAAGAGAAAGAAAGAAAGAAAGAAAGAAAGAAGGATAAGAGAAAGAAAGAAAGAAAGAAAGAAAGAAAGAAAGAGGGAGAAAGAAAGAAAGAAAGAAAGAAAGAAAGAAGGAGGGAGAAAGAAAGAAAGAAAGAAGGAGGGAGAAAGAAAGAAAGAAAGAAGGAGGGAGAAAGAAAGAAAGAAAGAAGGAGGGAGAAAGAAAGAAAGAAAGGAGGGAGAAAGAAAGAAAGAAAGAAGAAGAAAGAAGGAGGGAGAAAGAAAGAAGGAGGGAGAAAGAAAGAAGGAGGGAGAAAGAAAGAAGGAGGGAGAAAGAAAGAAAGAAAGAAGGAGGGAGAAAGAAAGAAAGAAAGAAAGAAGGAAGAGGGAGGGAGAAAGAAAGAAAGAAAGAAAGAAGGAAGGAGGGAGGGAGAAAGAAAGAAAGAAAGAAGGAGGGAGAAAGAAAGAAAGAAAGAAGGAGGGAGAAAGAAAGAAAGAAAGAAAGAAAGATGGAGGGAGAAAGATGGAGGGAGAAAGATGGAGGGAGAAAGAAAGAAGGATAAGAGAAAGAAAGAAAGAAAGAAAGAAAGAAAGAAAGATAGATAAGAGAAAGAAAGAAAGATAAGAGAAAGAAAGAAAGAAAGAAAGAAAGAAAGAAAGATAAGAGAAAGAAAGAAAGAAAGAAAGAAAGAAAGATAAGAGAAAGAAAGAAAGAAAGAAAGATAAGAGAAAGAAAGAAAGAAGGAAAGATAAGAGAAAGAAAGAAAGAAGGATAAGAGAAAGAAAGAAGGATAAGAGAAAGAAAGAAGGATAAGAGAAAGAAAGAAAGAAAGAAGGATAAGAGAAAGAAAGCAAGAAAGAAAGAAAGGATAAGAGAAAGAAAGAAAGGATAAGAGAAAGAAAGAAAGGATAAGAGAAAGAAAGAAAGAAAGAAGGATAAGAGAAAGAAAGAAAGAAAGAAAGAAAGAAAGAGAGAAAGAAGAAAGAAAGAAAGAAAGAAGAAAGGATAAGAGAAAGAAAGAAAGAAAGAAAGAAGGATAAGAGAAAGAAAGAAAGAAAGAAAGAAAGAAAGAAAGAAAGGATAAGAGAAAGAAAGAAAGAAAGAAGAAAGAAAGAAAGAAAGAAAGAAGGATAAGAGAAAGAAAGAAGGATAAGAGAAAGAAAGAAGGATAAGAGAAAGAAAGAAAGAAAGAAAGAAGGATAAGAGAAAGAAAGAAAGAAAGAAAGAAAGAAGGATAAGAGAAAGAAAGAAAGAAAGAAAGAAAGAAAGAAAGAAAGAAAGAAAGAAAGAAGGATAAGAGAAAGAAAGAAAGAAAGAAAGAAAGAAAGAAAGATGGATAAGAGAAAGAAAGAAGGATAAGAGAAAGAGAGAAAGAAAGAAAGGAAGAAAGAGAAAGAAAGAAAGGAAGAAAGAGAAAGAAAGAAAGAAGGATAAGAGAAAGAAAGAAAGAAGGATAAGAGAAAGAAAGAAAGAAGGATAAGAGAAAGAAAGAAAGAAGGATAAGAGAAAGAAAGAAAGAAGGATAAGAGAAAGAAGAAAGAAGGATAAGAGAAAGAAAGAAAGAAGGATAAGAGAAAGAAAGAAAGAGGATAAGAGAAGAAGAAAGAAGGATAAGAGAAAGAAAGAAAGAAGGATAAGAGAAAGAAAGAAAGAAGGATAAGAGAAAGAAAGAAAGAAGGATAAGAGAAAAGAAAGAAGGATAGGAGAGAAGAAAGAAAGAAGGATAAGAGAAAGAAAGAAGGATAAGAGAAAGAAAGAAGGATAAGAGAAAGAAAGAAGGATAAGAGAAAGAAAGAAGGATAAGAGAAAGAAAGAAGGATAAGAGAAAGAAAGAAGGATAAGAGAAAGAAAGAAGGATAAGAAAGAAAGAAAGGATAAGAAAAGAAAGAAAGGATAAGAAAAAGAAAGAAAGGATAAGAAAAGAAAGAAAGGATAAGAGAAAGAATAAAGGATAAGAGAAAGAATAAAGGATAAGAGAAAGAATAAAGGATAAGAGAAAGAAAGAAGAAAGAAAGAAGGATAAGAGAAAGAAAGAAAGAAGAAGGATAGAAAGAAAGGAGAAGAAAGAAAGAAGGATTAAGAGAAAGAAGAAGGAGAAGAGAAGAAAGAAGGAGAAGAGAAAGAAAGAAGGATAAGAGAAAGAAGAAGGATAAGAGAAAGAAAGAAGGATAAGAGAAAGAAAGAAAGAGAAAGAAGAAAGAAAGGATAAGAGAAAGAAAGAAAGAAGGATAAGAGAAAGAAAGAAAGAAGAAAGAGAAAGAAAGAAGGATAAGAGAAAGAAAGAAAGAAGGATAAGAGAAAGAAAGGATAAGAAGAGTAAGAGAAGAGGAAAGAAAGAAGGATAAGAGAAAGAAAGAAGGATAAGAGAAAGAAAGAAGGATAAGAGGATAGAAGAAAGAGAAGAGGATAAGAGAAAGAAGAAAGAATGGATTAAGAGAAAGAAAGAAGGATAAGAGAAAGAAAGAAAGAAGGATAAGAGAAGAAAGAAAGAAGGATAAGAGAAAGAAAGAAGGATAAGAGAAAGAAAGAAAGAATGGATAAGAGAAAGAAAGAAGGATAAGAGAAAGAAGAAAGAAAGAAAGAAAAAAGGATAAGAGAAAGAAAAAAGGATAAGAGAAAGAAAGATAAGAGAAAGACGGAGAAAGAAAGAAAGAGAAAGAAAGAAAGACGGATAAGAGAAAGAAAGAAGGATAAGAGAAAGAAAGAAAGAAGGATAAGAGAAAGAAAGAAAGAAAGAAAGAAAGAAAGAAAGAAAGAAAGAAAGAAAGAAAGAAAGAAAGAAAGAAAAAAGGATAAGAGAAAGAAAAAAGGATAAGAGAAAGAAAGAAGGATAAGAGAAAGAAAGATAAGAGAAAGACGGAGAAAGAAAGAAAGAGGAAGAAAGAAAGAGGAAGAAAGAAAGAGGAAGAAAGAAAGAGGAAGAAAGAAAGAAGGAGAAGAAAGAAGGAAGGAAGGAGAAGAAAGAAGGAGAAGCAGCCGGATAGCTTCAGCCATAACCCATGTAAACCACAACGTATTGCAGTCAGCAAGTGGTAATGACACTGGCAGGGAAGATGTTGGCATCTAGGGGGCAATCAAGGGTCTAACAAGTGTAATGTGTGCCGATTTTACTTTCTGTTCTGGCAGTTTTTTCTCCCTGCTTTTCAGGGAGAATGAGGGGAAGAAAAATAAATATAAAATCACCAGATTGCTGCTCCTATGCACACAGAGCTGTGTGTTTGTTTACACAAAACTCTGTGCTGTGATAGGACACAGACGATCAGCAAGTATTGGCTGAAATCTGCTGACGAACTCGGCAGAGGAATTTGCGCCCCCACACAGAGAAGCATGATGGCAACATATATGTAGATTGCTGAGCCTGCACCTGCCGCCCACTCGCAGTATATTTAGAGGTCAGTGGGCGATAAAGCTGGACTGCAGGCAAAAAAAATAAATAAAAAATTCTCAGATTAAAAGATAAAATAAGCAACGTTTGCTGCAATACTCACCTCTTGGAGCGACCGCCTGCAATACTTATTTTCTGCCACAAGCTGCCCACAGTTATTTAGCTTGAATGACAGCCAGCATCTTTCAACCCCAGGTTGTCATGGACCTGCCCCCATCCTGTCATTGGACAGTGACCAAGCAGAGAGACCTTTAATCCCTGAGTGTTGGGTGAACTGGGCCTAAAGGTTTTAAGACTCACGGATTAATTCTGCGATGGCCCGCTGCGTCCTCTTCTCCAGTTTCTCAACTTCTTAGCGACGTCTCTCTTCAGGTCCCTGCGGGGTGACAAGAACGGCAGTTGCAGGACGGTTAGTTTTTCTTGTAGGGCAGTGGTTCTCAACTCCAGTCCTCAGGGCCCACTAACAGGCCAGGTTTGCAAGATAACTGAAATGCATCACAGGTGATATAATTTGCTGCTCAGGGATTGCAGGATTCTAGTCTGCATCTCACCAAGGTAATACTTAAAATCTGGCCTCTTAGTGGGTCCTGAGGACAGGAGTTGAGAACCACTGTTGTAAGGAGTCACTGGACAGGAAGTCAGTTGTGCAACGCAAAAACATCCCCCCCCCTCGCTGTACCACCTTTGAGCTGAACCCCGGGATAGTTTTTATTTTGGCCGATCACTTCCTGTGCATATGATGTACATAAATAATTTTTTTTTAAATATTTATAGGCTGGGTTCTCACTAGTGCAAATCGCATGTGGATTCACCGCATCCAATTCGCACAGCAGGAGACTGTGACTGGCTCTCTATGGAGACGGTTCACACATCTCCGCAGTGACTACGGTACGATTTGCACAGGAGCCCTGTGCGTCTTCTGGTCCGTTTCAGGTCCGAATTCAGCCAAAAATTCAGGCTGAAGCAATTTCATCAGTAATTTATTTTTGAAAAGTCGATGATGTCATCATTAGCAAAGAGAAACAGCAGCCAAGCCTGGAGGAGGAAATCAAAGAAGCGCTGATGTCACTTCCTGTCACTGAAAACACAATCTCATCATGCAGTGGGAATCTTAGCTGACAAAGTGGGCGGGACTGCGGCCGGGAATGACCAGGAGTGTCCTGGCCTGTCAATCATGGTGTTATGTCATGGTGGGGCGGGACTGACTGGGCGTGTCCTGGCCTGTCAATCATAGTGGGCAGGACAGGAAATAACTACAGCAACTCACCAGTCTGGTTTCCTTGGAGCCAAATTAGTCAGATCCTGAGAGAGGGGAAAAAAGAGAATTAAATCACATATCCCCCCTATGATCCCCTCTACCTGTACACAGCGCTGTACTCCCCCCCCCCCCCTATGATCCCCTCTACCTGTACACAGCGCTGTACTCCCCTCTACTGTACACAGAGCTGTACTCCCCTCTACCTGTACACAGAGCTGTACTCCCCTCTACCTGTACACAGAGCTGTACTCCCCTCTACCTGTACACAGAGCTGTACTCCCCTCTACCTGTACACAGAGCTGTACTCCCCTCTACCTGTACACAGAGCTGTACTCCCCTCTACCTGTACACAGAGCTGTACTCCCCTCTACCTGTACACAGAGCTGTACTCCCCTCTACCTGTACACAGAGCTGTACTCCCCTCTACCTGTACACAGAGCTGTACTCCCCTCTACCTGTACACAGAGCTGTACTCCCCTCTACCTGTACACAGAGCTGTACTCCCCTCTACCTGTACACAGAGCTGTACTCCCCTCTACCTGTACACAGAGCTGTACTCCCCTCTACCTGTACACAGAGCTGTACTCCCCTCTACCTGTACACAGAGCTGTACTCCCCTCTACCTGTACACAGAGCTGTACTCCCCTCTACCTGTACACAGAGCTGTACTCCCCTCTACCTGTACACAGAGCTGTACTCCCCTCTACCTGTACACAGAGCTGTACTCCCCTCTACCTGTACACAGAGCTGTACTCCCCTCTACCTGTACACAGAGCTGTACTCCCCTCTACCTGTACACAGAGCTGTACTCCCCTCTACCTGTACACAGAGCTGTACTCCCCTCTACCTGTACACAGAGCTGTACTCCCCCTCTACCTGTACACAGAGCTGTACTCCCCTCTACCTGTACACAGAGCTGTACTCTCCCCTACCTGTACACAGAGCTGTACTCTCCCCTACCTGTACACAGAGCTCTAACCCCCCCCTATGATCCCCTCTACCTGTACACAGAGCTGTACTGCTCTGTAGGATCCCCTTTTGTCCTCTCCTGTTTATACTGGATAATAAAAAAGGATCTGTATACTAATCTGTTTACAGCTCACATCTTCTGTTTACTTACAACTTCCTCTATAATTGGCTCCGGCTTGGCTGCTTCCAGCTGGTCTTTAACTTTTTCCTCCACTAGATGGTGCAATGAGACAAGAAAAAAACAACACACACACACT